>OZ018321.1:122720020-123320020 GCA_963969495.1 Ceratothoa steindachneri
TTTTGGGAGAAGGTCATTACAAGGGCTGATGTCTGGTAACAAGAAATACCTGATTTCCTTTGGGACATTAAAAGAAGTGGAGGGGTTATAAAGCCTGAAGAGGAACTTCCTAATACAGCTTTCAACTAAAGATAAGGGGTAATCATTTTTTACAAAGTATTATTTTAAAAAATTGAATTCAAATGCATACTAAAATAGGTGAAAGACATTAAAACCTCTGAAAAGGAGTGTTTTAATGGCGCCAATTTTGTATGTTATATCACAGAAACTAAAGAAATTTAAACCTTGCCCTGTGAAACTTGGTTTTCTAAAAACACACGTTTGAATGCCGGAAGGGGTACGAGAGACATTAATATCTAGAAATAGCAACATATTATTGATCTCATATTCTTGAGTGAAACTTAATATTAGGGTGTAGAAGAAATCTAGGTAAATACATACTATCTCGCTATGGACAAAAAGGTCTACAAATTTACCGTCGCTACGAGAATTTCCGAAGGAAGTTAAAGGTCGGTCTTGATTTGGAATTTCTTGAAATTTGCCGTAATGGTAGGGATTTTCAAAATTTTCTACATATCAAGCTATACAGAAAATCTCTCTATTCGAGTGATTTTTATCTTTCCTCTTTGGATTACCTACTCAATAATGAGATTAACTTCAAAGTCTACGCTCGGAATAAGCTTTTGGCCCTCGTTCATTCCTATTCTAAACATCTGCGTTTTACATTTTTTGGTTTAAATAGCCTATGCTTTTCTTCTATTGTTTCTCGGAACATTTCGTCCTATGCCAAAAAAATTCATTAGTCCATGACCGCAAACTTAGAAAACTTAACTTTTCACGCCCTAAATTCCATGATTTAAACTCTGTAGTTAATCTTTCTGACGCCCTACTCTCGAAAATGGAAAAGTTTCTCCTCACTTTGGGCTTCAATTCAAGTTACCAAACCTCAGGCTCGACTATGTGGACTTTATTTTTACTTTGAAAGGTTTATTAACGATATCCAACATCTGCCCATTCTAGGTTCATTTTCTGACTTTAAAACAAATAGTTCATAAGTGGCCCATGAATTTTTTCATAAATTTAAGCACATGAAATCTTCGTCTCTCCTTTTTACTAAACAAGATTCTTCTCTTCTTCGGAACCTCGGGTGGAGTAAGGAAATTGTTGTCAACCGTCCTGATAATGGTAATGGAGGGGTGATTTTGAATAGGACTGATTACATTTCCAGATTTTGTTAGATAAATTCAAGTTTACTGAAATTATTGAACAACCTTTGACAATTATTCACCGTTCAGAGGAAAAAATTAACCGGTTTTTGCTGAAGCTAAAGGCTTCGGGTGATCTTAGTGATTCTGTTTACGGTTCTCTGTATGTTTCATCATCTTACTTAAATCTGTTCTATGAGCTATCTAAGATACATAAGACTGGATGCCGTCTTCGTCCCATTCTTGCTTCTTACACTCTTCCTTCTTATAAATTGCTAAGTTTTTAGTTCTTCTGTTAACCCCTTTTACTTTCAATCTATATACCATTAATAATAGCTTTGATTTTGCTTGGGAAATCGCAAAGTTTGAATCGCCAATTCCTTTTATTCTTTTCTAGCTTTGACATCACGTCTTTATTTACGAATAATCCCCTTCAGGCAACTATAGAGATTATTTTGACTAAAGCCTTCCCAGATAGAAATGCCCTCTTTAATGGCTTCAGTTTTTCACAATTTTCGCAGTTATTGCATCTAGCTGTCAATGACAACTATTTCACTTTCAATGGCGTGCTTTATCATCAAATTGAAGGTGTTGTGATGAGAAGCTCATTAGGTCCGATTTTTGCAAATATTTTCATGTGTAATTTTGCCCTTCTCAATTTCTTCCCTAATTCTACAAAAGATACGTTAAAGATACATTTGCGTTTTTTTCTTCTGGTTCTTGTTCAAAAAGGTTTTTCGATTTTATAAAGAATTTATGGACACTCTCATTATGCTTCTTAGGCCCTCCGCTTCGTAGATGTAGATGCACAATGTCCATAATATTAACCTAACGAGAGATATGCTCGTTGATAACACCATTATTAAAAGAAAAGAGGTTACTAGAGCAAGGCTTAACATCTTAAAAGCCATATTAATAAAAGAAGATAAGCCGGCCATCAACGGTCAAGCGACAAGCTGGAATCGCATATTAAAACTATATTAAAAATTCCACTCACAGGAGTGGCCCATTTTCTCTAACGTTACGTTTAATCAAAGCGGAATAAATACCCTTTAACAATTGTTTTCTTTCACCCTGCCAGATCCTCACTCCACTCATTACATCGGTAAAGGAGGCAAGAACATTCCAAAGCGCCCCGAAGATTATCGAATAAGATCGAAAGCTTAGCAATTTAGTTTGGTTTTTACCAAACACATTCATTTAAAAAAGAGATCAATACTGGAAAAGTAATCCACCATCTACAAGATGGAATAAAAAAGATAGTAAGAAGAAGAGAAAGTTGCCAAAGGAAATTAATTAAGGCAAAATACACAATGGTCTTCAACAAAATTTGCATTCAGGAAAGACTGATACCCAACTACACAAATATATATATATATATATATATATATATATATATATATATATATATATATATATATATATATATATATATATATATATATATATGTATATATATATATATATATATATATATATATATATATATATATATATATATATATATATATATATATATATATATATATATATATGTATATATATATATATATATATGTATATATATATATATATATATATATATATATATATATATATATATATATATATATATATATCGCGGAATACTTGTAGCTCCCGAAAAATGTTCAAGGAAATTATGCACGACTAAGCTTTATGGGCTTTATTTCTGAGCTTTAAACTCAAGATAGGGTCATACTGTGTATGAAAAGTAGAGAAAAGGATCAGTGTGGGGGCATATAAGAGCTTTAAGTCAGAGAAGAGAGGTTCGGAAAAAAACAAAAGAGGGGATAGGAGGAGTTAGTTGGTCGGTAGTTATACACCGCTGCATGGTGTTTGTCAGACGTGGTGTTTGACTGGAACGGTAGGAGACAAAGCCAGGTGAACAGGCGCTCGTACTTTGAAACGCTGCGCCGTGATGTGGTGTAGGTATTTGTAAGCAAATGTGCTTATTCTCGAATGTTGTCTCGAACGTGTTGTTTGAACAGACAGGTCTTGTGTACGTGTTAGTTATGCCATGTGGTAGACTGCCGCATTTTGGAGTTAGAGCGTAGCGCGTGAAGCGATGTTTTTCCTCCGCGCAACTTGTCTTCAGTCTTTAAGGCTTCTTTAACCCTTTGTCCGATTAGTGGAAGTGTTTATAGCGTGAGTGTCTCAAGTTGGTTTAGTATACATGGTGATGTGCCTTTTTAATGGAAAGGTGAAGCCTCTGGAGTTGTAGGGGCTATTGGGATGAGGCGGTTTTGGAAGGGGTTTCGAGTCGCTTGTGTATTTAAAGGTTTTGGGTATTGCGGTGGACGTTCGTTTTCATGGTCAGTAATTTGGGCATTGGTCTCTCACTGAATATTATTTGATCCCATGCCGTGGGCAGCGAGACGCTGGTTGAGAATGTGTGCGTATTATCGGTGATTATCCCATGATAATCTTTTAGTCTCCGCTGATTGGTTTTCAAATATTAGTGTGGCTTGTGGGTAGTTGGTTGAGTAGGGTTTTGTGGAGATGGCATCTGAAGCAAATGTTGGTGTGGCTCATGGGTGGTAGGCTGTGTAAGGTGCAGTGAAGATGGGTTCTGAAGATATGGATGGGTTAGTAGAGGAGAGGGTGTGTGCAGAAGGGAGAGCAGCGAATGTTCATAAGAAGGGACAGTGACTGCTGTAGGAGGAGTTTGAGCTAGCGGAGATGGGGTCTGAAAATATGGATGGGTTGGTAGAGGGAAGGATGAGTGCAGAATGGAGGGCAGCGAATGTCCATAAGAAGGGACAGGGACTGCTGTAGGGGAAGTGGGAGCTAGCGGAGATGGGTGGGGTAGGAATTTGGAGAGGTAAAGGATCTTTGAGAGGAATAGGATCAGGAGAGGGGAGATATCGATGAAAGGAGAGATAGCAACGATGGATGGAGGGTCAGGATCTGTTGGTGAAGAGACCAGTACGATTAGAAAAGAGACACAAATGATTCTAGAACAGATGGGATCGATGGGAGAAGTGGCAGGATCGAATGGAGTAGAGAAGGAATCGATGGAAGAAAAGACAGGATCAGTAAAGAAACCGACACACTATTTTGTGTGTCTGTCTATGTGTACCAATGAACTTAATGCCCTGGTCAATCACGGTTTATATTTGGGTCTCATTTTGTAGGGATAATAAAGCCCACAAATTGTGTTTGCTGTAGTATAAGTCTTGGACCATGTAGGCACCGTACTCTTCCTTGAAGACGGCGAGTAGTTCATTTGTGCTGAACTCCATTCAGAAGGGACTGGTGCGTTGCACGCGTATTTGGTTTTTGAAGTTGGTGTCTAACGGTGTGGTGAAGTGATGCTTGGTTGTAATGGTCTCATGTGCTTGTGGATGAAAGGTCTGGCCGTCATTTTTAGATCTGCAAATCAGTGTGTACCCAGTGTGTGTGTTTATAATGTTTGTGATATAAGTGTCAAGTGTACATGAGAGTCTTAGGAGGATATTGAGGTGAAGGGTGAAAAATAAACGTTGACTTGGTTAGGCTTCTCAGAGGGTGCAAAAGCATGATGGACTTGATGAATCGTGGGAACCGAATCAACAGTCCCCAACTAATGGTACCGCCCTTCTAACGGGTTTTTCAAGATCAAATTATAAGTTTAAGATAAAATGAAATCCGATTAGAGTGAAAGCTACGGTATGGTTCTACTATATAATACTGCTGTAGCAGCCTGGAATATCGATGTGTTTGTTAATGCAAAACTCGTTGTAGAACCAAACTCCTTGTTTGTGGATCGTCCCAATATTTTCGTTTCTTCCCAATTCCTTTGGTGTGACGCAATTCCTGAGAGTCCATCATTTTCCTGCACGGCTCTCTGGTGTGCTACTATTGTTGTCCTAGTTGTATTCTAATATCTTTAAAGATACACCGTGTTCAACACAATTGACATGATTCGGAGCAGTCTTGACGCTGCGCTGTAAGCAGCCGAGAGCGGCTGCTTCTTTGTAAACTATCTTCAGGCTATAATCTCGTTCCTTATTTTGAGTTATTAAAGTAAATATATTTATATTGCCCTATTCCGTCAAATTCAGCCCGAATATGATATATATATATATATATATATATATATATATATATATATATATATATATATATATATATATATATATATATATATATATATAATTTGTGGAGGATAATCGAACGGAGTTTGAAGAGCAGAAGCCATTTAAATGTGAGCAGTTGTGTGTGTTTATTAAACAAAAATGGATCATGATAGTGAAACCACTGTATATGAGTATATAATCTATTTACGAGAATAGTTTCGGTATGGAGTTTGCCATACCTCTTCAGTCGTATACTGAGAATGAAATAGATACAAAAACACTACATAGCCTTTAGATCAGGAAAGAATCTTTCTGGCAATCAAATTAAATGTAGCTCAAACTCCAGGAACGTGACCGTAAACACTAGAGTTTTGTACCTTAGAACCCCGTTCCCTAATTAGTAACCTTTTTCTCCCTTTTTAATTCTTTACTCCTGATCCTAAGGCTGTGTAGTGCCTTTTGTATCTATTCTATTCTCAGTATACGATTAAAGAGGGTATGGTAAACTTCATACCGAAACTACCCTTATTAATATAATATATGCTCCTATACAGTAGTTTCACTATCATATACCATTACCCGCTATTGAGTTCTTTCAAAAATGGATTAATATCACCCTAAGATATTAATATGAATTTGATATCCATTATACCAAAACGAAATAATGATGTCCTGAAGAACAAGAGACCATTGAAATATTAACTACGTGCATCAATGACTGTATTTAATAATAAAGCGATATACTTTATGCCTTTCTCGCCAGTTAGAAAATAAACTTTTTCAACAAAATATAAATATATATTGTATTCTATAGTCAGTGTTTTAACAGTTTTATGCCACGGGCAAGAAACACCCGTTTCTGAATATATAAAGGCATATAACATCGTCTTTAAGTCACAACAATGAAGTTTGTAAAAAAAGGACTCTATTCAGGATAAAGTTTCTTACATTGACATAAGCCTAATGAATGGATGCTTAAATTTGACTGTCACAAAAGAGTTTGGAAGAGACATACGCTACTCTAAAACAACCTTTGCAATTAAGGAAACACAACCAGGAAGACAAGAAGTGAGAGACAAAAATCAGCACAACCACCACACAACCTCGATTAAGTAAATAATAAATAAAAGTCTCAAAAAGTGAACCATATACTCATTTATTGCAATCTTCAATTTTTCAAAATCTGAAGTACTTCGGTGGGAAGTTATGTGCAGTTTATGATAAAATCGCTACCTAAATCCATTCGAAAGGATCTCCACATCTAAGAACAACGAAAATGTGAAGGATCAATATATAGAGAAAGGGGCATTGGATTTCTTGCTAAATTTTCGTATTAGGGTGTTAAAGATGGTTTTCATGAATAATAAAGATGTAACATTATTAATTACATGAAATCATCTAACGATGATGTTTGTGTAAGCGGTGTTAATCTAAAAATTCAAGTGAGTAGAATGATATTAAGATATCGCCATTTTTCCTTCTAACGGCGAAAATGTTTTCATTTTATTGATACTAAAAAGCAACAGAGAATTCCGTATAATGCATGGGACGTTTACCTTCTCATGATAAAGTACCCAACTTTATTAATAAGAATAATTGACTGTCTAAAAGGTCGGACCCAATGGAGTATTAAAAAACATAATGGATTTCTCAATTTTGGAATTGCGCAAATAAATTGTATATTTGTGCAATAGGAAAGTCGACAGAACGTGAGTTAGAGCATAAAATATAATATTCAGGAAATATAATTGACAATAAATCATAACTGTGTGTAAAATTAGCTAAAATATTTTTAAAATTTGTATGTCCTTAGTTCCTAACTATAAGTCAAAGATTGGAGGTAAAATTGTGCTAAATAAGCTCTAGAACCTGCTCAAACTGCGGTATATTCTTCCATGTTTAACTTCGCCTCTTGAAAATGTTAGAATAACAAAAGCAAGCAGAACCTCGTTTGATTTTTCGCACACAGACATACACACACACACACACACATATATATATATATATATATATATATATATATATATATATATATATGAATCCATTAAACCACATTGAAAGATAAAACGGAATAATTTTCCCTTGCAGTAATATTTTTATTACCTTTTTTCGAAAAAATCCGTGCAGGGAAGCGATTCTAACCAGGCACACTGAGGCAGTGAGCACCGCTTTGATCACAGTTAAAAGTTTGCCGTTAGTACACTACGCTACGCAGAGAACCAAAAGTTCTCTGAATAAAATAACTTTTAAGGAACACTTTCGCAAGCTCGAAGGAGACTATGAAAGAAATAGAAAATTAATTGGGAATTCAAAGAATAAATGAGGAATAGGTAAACGCGTGGCAGATATACAAATGTATATATCTCTCAAAGTAACACAAGAGAATGATGAAAATGAATCCATTAAACCACATTAAAAGAGAAAACGGACTAATTTTTCCTTGCAGTAAAATTTTTATTACCTTTTTTCGAAAAAATCCGTGCAGGGAAGCGATTTGAACCGAGCACACTGTGGCAGCGAGCACCGCTTTGATCACAGTTAAAAGTATGCCGTTAGTACACTACGCTACGCAGAGAACCAAAAAATTCTCTGAATAGAATAGCTTTTTAAGGAACTCTTTCGCCAGCTCGAATCGCTGGTTCGAATCGCTTCCCTGCAAGGATTTTTTCGAATAAAGGTAATAAAAATATTACTGCAAGGAAAAATTATTCCGTTTTCTCTTTCAATGTAGTTGAATGGATTTATTTTCATAATTCTCTCGTGCTACTTTGATATATATATATAAATATATATATATATATATATATATATATATATATATATATATATATATATATAAATATATATATATATATATATATATATATATATATATATATATATATATATATATATATATATATGTATAAAGTGGATTCGGTATTCATTCGTGTGATGACTGTATCAGGAAAAATAGTGTTTTTATTTTATGAGCTATATATATTGCTCAACTTTTGTCCTATTGGCTTCATAACAGTGTCAGTCGATCTCACTCGATGAACATACCTGTTTCCTGGATGAAAGCCTCCAGACGACCTCGGAACTGGCCGCAGGCCGTCGCCCCTCTCTTCCGATTTAGTCCTTTAAAGGCCATGATAATCATGGGCCTACCACACGCAAAGTGGTCTCGAGGATTTCAGTCGGACGAGTGGAAGGCCAAATGTCAGATGCTATGTGATTGAATAAATTCTACGAAAGCCACGCCTGGATCTTCCGGATGGTTTGAAATGTAGCACAGTCCACATTTAATGCTTCCCTGCAAATATCCGGTGAATACAAGGCTAAGATTCTTCACTCAGAGCACACAGGTATCTGTCGTTGTTCAGTCGTAGGCCATTAGAGAAGAAGTAGGACGCATGGCGTCACATCCACTGACGTCACTGAAGCCTAAGAGTGTGACTAAAAATTTCATCTGAATGATTCAGAACGTCTTTGGGTGTAAGAGCTAATATCCTGTTGTTCTGGGAGTTGATCATCTGGTCTTGAGACAATTTCTTCTTGTCGAAATAGAACCACAGCGTGTCTGGCTAACACAAATGTTTCAAGATGTTGATCAAATTATGCTCTAGCTGAGTCCCTTTTCCTGTACTTATGCACCACTAGCCTGATGAAATTTTGATTCACATCTTTTTCTCTTTCCATGGTACGCATAGACCTTCCTGGATTATTTTTAACCCATTAAAGGCCATAATTATTCTGTAATGAATTTTAATTTTATCTTGGCAGATCTTTTCTCTAGAAAGCCTTGGAATAATATTACAACCATTGAATAATTAATTTTTACTTATCTTGGGCCTAAGAGATGGCCTCCCATTTTTGGGACATTGTTAAAAAAAGTTAAAAGTTTCAGATTTGTTTATTTCTATTTTTCTATGAAGAACAAAAATGTGAACAACTATATATCAAAATGAAATTATGTTTCAATTCTTTTCATAATGTAGATGTAATAATGAACAATGGAAAATAATAAACCAACTGGCAAAATTGAAAAATAGTGAAATAAATTGAAAAAGGGAAAATATTTAGTTTTGGAACAGAATTATATCGTTCACGCATAATAAAGGCCCTTCTTGATAAGTATGGTCATGGTGAATTGCTGTAGTTCATCAATATTATTTAGTGTGGAAAGTTGCAAAGGACAGATCATGGAGTGAAACATCACAACGACTGCAAATTCTCATGGTTTTCTTCCCACACAATGCATAGCGATGTTGTGTCTGAATTGTCATCATAAGGTGATTTCTTTGAACAAACCTGATATCTTCACTTACTCTTCCTCCCCAAAGCCTACTTCTTTCTGGGCCAGGGCGTTTATGGCTTGATGGAGAAGGCTTTGAAACATAAGCTAAAATAATTTTCCTTTTTGCATCTAGCAGGGAGAGTGTCTTACCTGGATGTGCCTGTTGATAAACCCTCTAAGAGTTCACAATAGCAATGCCAAGCAGTTGCATAAACAGTGGGAACCACCATTTCTTTCCACGTATTCTGATCCTATATAAGGACAGTTGTTTGTCTAGTAGGTCTACCCCTCCCATTGATATGTTGTATTCTGAAATAACTTTGGGGATTTGAACTCGTATTTTCTCTTTGAGTTTCCGAGAATAGCGTGTAGCAGTACCAGTTGGAAAGACCTGACTGTAATTTGTAGCAACTGTACCTGCAGTATTGTCATGCCATTTTGTGACTAAAATTACATTGCTAGAATCAAATCTATAGTCTATGAACCCTCTTTCTGTTGTTTTCTTCATTACTTTTGATGGCATAAGTGGACATCTTTTTATACGATTTTCACGAATTGTGCCAGTTGCCTTCTAACTCCTATCTCCCAGTTCTTTCAAGGTATCACTGCTTGTAAAGAAATTATCAAAACAATTTCGTGATTTGCAGCTTTAGGTTATTTATAACCCTCATTTCTAGAGGTCCACTGTTAGGTTCACTGGCCTTAACAAGATATGGCGAAAAGTTTTATAGGTATCCGTTGGAACTACAAAGACACCAAAACTTGTAGCCAAATTTGATTGGCTTACCCCTCATAAACATTTTAGCAGAATGCACGCCATAATACCTTATCATTATTTCATCGATTGACAAATGGGAATCAAAAATGCCAAATTTCTGAAAGTTTTCTCTTAGAGCATCTAGATATGGTCTCAGCTTATATGTACATTTTATCATTTTTATCAAGTGAAGAAACCTTTTTATTTCCTTGAACCTTTGCCTCAACAAAACATTGTAAGCAAAGAGCACTCCTGCATCTGGCGATTGCTGCCAGTACATATTTTGTTGAGGAAGTTTATGGTACCCACTAAACAGAAAAATTAAGAATATTTTTCTGCTTAGCATATGTCATACTCTGCTCAACAATAAACTTCAATAACTCATCAGTCAAAAATTCTTCAAATATGTTACAAATGCTCTTACCCTGCAGCCTATCTAGTTTGTCATAACTACTTTGAGAGGGCAGATTCATTACACCTTTATATTTTGGAGAACATTTTTTCCATTTGGGAATCGAACTGGTGTCAATTTTTCTACGCTTACCTGAAGGAGGTTGGGTTGCTGATAACCCAGTTGATTCAATTTCTTCACCATCATTGTTGTGAACAATCAATTCCAGTCTACCTGCAACATCTTGAAGAATGCTTTCTTCGGGGACGACTTCATCATTGATAGCTTCATCATCTGCCATTTCATCTGGACTTGGAGGAATAATTGCAACTTTCACGTTTTCATTCCATGCTTCATCATCACTCAAGTTCATTAGCGCATTGGCACCTTCATTAGTTGTCAATAAAGATCTTCGTGTCATAATAGTCAAGAGTTGGCCCCTGAAAAAGAAATAATAACATCTATACCAAGTTTTTATCTTGAAATGTGATTATATATATATGTATATATATATATATATATATATATATATATATATATATATATATATATATATAATATTATATGTACATATATAATAATATATATAAATCATAAATGTTGAAGATTACTAATTAAAGGCCTAGTGTGTTAATTTTGATGAAATAATTATAAATGATAACAAACAAATGACTAGATCATTTAGATCAAATTGACAATATCTGGCCAATGTCCCCAAAATGGGACGCGAAATTATAAATAACCGAATACTTACATTTTATATTTTACAAATCCGTTGATGCTTTTCTCGTGTTCTCCTTTAACCAATACACACCATTAACACAACCGACCTTCCTCCTATGCAGATAGTGAGGAACTGAGGGCATTCATGCTTTAGCGTGTCTTCTCATAAAAAATCGCGCGAATTTGGCGCCATCTGGTGATAAAAGTTGTCAACCATATACGATTATTTTTATGGAATACTTTGATATGATTGTGAAATACATTGTGAAAAGTAAAAATAAATAATTAATCATTGCTGTAATGATTCTACCAACCTAAATGTGGTGTCCGCAAAATGGGACATTTGCCGTTAATGGGTTAATGATCTGCTTTATTTCAGCAATATCCAGGGTTCTGATAGTATCAGATCGTTGAACATGGGTTTTCGTCTCTGCCGCCGCCTCGTAGTCGAATCCTGAATCTTCTAGCTCCTTTCTTGCATTTTTCATCATCCTTCTGCTGAAGGCGAGGAAGTCTGATATCTACTTGTTTGTCTTTCGGTCGCAGATTCCAAAGAGGACTCAATGCTTCTTCCACAAATTAGGTGGTTACAAATATTTAATAGTCAATTATTCGGAAAAAAAATTTAAAAATATAACCGAAAATTGTTATTGGTTTTAATTAGTTAAAGACACATAACGAAGGGCATATATATATATATATATATATATATATATATATATATATATATATATATATATATATATATATATATATATATATACATAATATGCAGATACATTCACAAAGGAAAAGTGATAAACGATACCGAGCGCTTTCTTCTTTATTCTTAAAGACCTTTTCACTGAATGAACCGGAGGCTGGACATACATGGCCTTAAATAGTAAAAGGGGTGAATAAACTACCCACTTCTGAACCTAATTAAGGTTCAGAGGTGGGTAGTCTAATTCCCCCTTTCACTCCTTAAGGCAATGTATGTCCAGCCTCCTGTTCACTCCTTGAAAAGATCTTTAGGAATAAAGACGAAAGCGCTGGGAATAGTTTTTTACTTTTCATTTGTGGTGTATCTACATAACTTTGACTTGCATGTTAGCTTTTTTCATATATATATATATATATATATATATATATATATACAAATACATGCATATATTGAGCCTGTTGCATCATTATGCCTGGAAATGGGCTTTCTATAACTTCAGAGAGATTCTCTTATTAGGTTCTTTATGCTTAAGGATGCCTATTTTCGGAGTTTTTCTCTCCATTTTGTGCCGAATCTTCTTGCAGGTTTTGTGCAAATTTTAATTTGATTATTTTTTTTTGCTTTTTTCCTCACTCTTTATTTTTATATCCATTCATGTCTTTTATGGTGCATACGAGCTATTCTCGAACATACCTATATCATTCTGTTTCTCTGAGTTTACTTCAGCTGCTTCCCCTGATTATGTTTAATGTACAAGTTTAACTTGCATACCTTAAGAGTAGTAAATTGTATTGTTTAAAAATAGCGTTCAAAAAATAGATTTAAAGAAAACAACAAAAGTTTCTGGGGCATTACTAATACTTATTCCCCAAAATAAGCTCCATCATTCTCTATGATCTTCCTTTAGCCATCAGCCATTATCTAAATCTGTCCCAGATACCAGCCAGCTACTTTAGAATCATAAAACTGTAAATAAGCTTACTTCATTCCATCAAAACGGTTGAATTACTGGTAGCAGAGGTGTTCCATTGAGCGGAATAAGCCTTTGTCACTCAGAGCAGCATCGGAACTGAATGGTGGATCAGGAAGAATCTCAACACCGTACATCTCTTTGAACTTCTCCATAGTCAGCCTGGCAGTGTGTGGCCTCGCATTGTCTTGCTAAATCAAAGCCTGAACTAGATTAATCAAAGCAGGATACTTATTCTCTAGTTCGTCGTACACACGGTCTAGCTGCTGGAAATACAGTTTATCGTTGATGGCGCAACCATAGGCAACAAGCACGAAATGCACTACTCCTTGGAATTTGCAACAGAGAGAAATCATGAATTTCTTTTGAAACCGAATCCGTTGTGATATTGATTCTTGTTGTTCACCTCACCGAACACATTTCCTCTCTCGATCGTGATTAAGCAAGTATACACACTTCTCCTCTCATGTAATAATTCACCTTCAGAATCGGTCGCTCATGGGTTTATTGAGTAGTTGGCTGAGAATCTTTAATCTACGTGCAGCTTGTGCTTTAGTGATGTTATATGGATTCAATTTGGACTTCTTGTGAACAAAATTCATTTGATGCAATTGGTTCAGCACAGTCTGATGAGATAAAAAAACAACACATTTCGCGGGATCACGGCTGCTTGCAGAAGGTTTAACTTTCAATGCTGCCAATAAAGCGTCGCTGTCAAACGTATTTGATCGTACAGGGTAAGATCCCCGGAGTTGAAGCGTCTGTACCCCCTCAAGACGTTCACCTGACTGAATGTGACTTTACCTTCAGTTTCACAAATTTACTTCAAACCAACTCTTGTAGAAAGGTTTCACTTGTAACATTAGCGAATCAAATCTCTAATTCTACTTTTTTCCAAACTCATTTCTCTCAGTTAGGAATAAGGCCAAAAAAAAACTGCGCAGGAACCAAAAACAAGAGCAGCGTACGGAAACTAGTAGTCAAATGAGTAAGGTTTTGCTTAATAAAATTTTGTTGTTTTCTTTTCGCTTCCTAAGTGAGTCAGGACTTACTGGCCAAACTTTATATATATATATATATATATATATATATATATATATATATATATATATATATATATATATATATATATATATATATATACATATGTATATATATAGAGAGAGAGCGAGAGAGAGAGAGAGAGAGAGAGAGACAGACAGACAGACAGACAGACAGACAGAGAAAGGGATGGAATTTTTTCTTCTCTTTCTGAATCCTGCGCTCTCCTATCTCAGACGCTTTTCAGTAGAAGCTTGTTAATTTATTTGTGGCTTGGTTGATATCACGGGAGATCACTCTTTATCATATTATTTGACCCATAAATACGCTTCTCCCGAGTTCATACCGAGTTCAAATAGAGAGAGAGAGGGAGAGAGAGAGAGAGTCGTTTTCTATTTTCTATTTCCACAATCTGTATCCCACGGGTTGATAAAGTAAACATCGTTTGCGATTTAGACGTGGGACACAGAGGCTTCCTTCACACTCCTCTCTAATCTCAAGCCCCACAATACCAAGGTCATACATAAACTTCTTTATTGCGAACACCATCTCTCTCTCTCTCTCCTGGAAATTACAAGACTTCTTATCACATTGGCCACCGAACAAATCGTCCAAGTTGCTAAGATAGTCATTACCCCACGCTCATTCTAACGATAAAGAAATTAAACTCATCTAGGTATACCCAGTTCATATCATCAAGCATTTATCTGTTGATAAACATAAATACTTAGAATTGATGTGCGTTATAATTCCACTCCTTTTCATCCACAACCTAAATAACTTCATTACGATCCATTGACAATGAAAAGACGTAAACTCACCTAAGTCCACTGGATTCTATTGAGCAACCATTCGCTCATTATAGATTCAGTCAGAAGTATTAATTCACACGTCGATAAAGATCCTCACTTGTCATTCATAATTTAAATTCCTGAGTTTTTGAAATTAAGTATTATTTTCATATTAAATTGTTTTTAAATTATTTCTATTACACCTTGCCTTAAAAAAAGGAAGTGGTGTCTGTTAGATATATTCCTGTAGGGAACCTTTGCCGATTAAGATATAAACCCGGCATTAGTCTTTCTATGATATTTGGGAAACAGAGCCAAGTATTGAAACTTCACACGGCCCTTTCTCCATAAAATGTTTTTCCCGGAGTGACTATATCACCCTCTACAGTTTTAGCTCCCTTCAAATGAATCCGTATCTCGCTATAAAGTGATAACCCTAGATTTACTGTTAAATCCGCTATACGCCAATTTTTCTTTTGCATTACTTTCAACTTTACTCATCTAATTTTTAATCATTGATTAGAACCCCATCCATCATCTTCCTGATCAAACAGAAGCAGCACCAGCTTCCATCAAATATGAGATTAAAACCTCCTCACAAAATTAAGAACTGAATTTCAAGGAACTCTCAGAATCAAAGTCACGCAACTTTCCCACGCCCAATCGGATAACTATATTGTAAGTAACGAGACGGCAACAAGTTTTCAAATTGTATCCCGCAGATACGGTTCCACCTCTTCTCTATCTGGCTTGCTATACCGCTAAGGTGTCTGCGTGCTTTAATGGAAAATCTGGCATCAACTCATTTGTATTTCATGCACAAGCAATCACAGTGCAACCATACTATGTCTCGTAAATATCTTATCACCAGTAGCATTGGGTATCTAGCAAAATCATCAGGTCAGTAAAACAAAAATGTATAAATGACTCATGCAACATTGCATCCGCATAAGGTATCTCAGATTTAATCGGAGGTGCATCAGAGGTATCAGTGAAAATCCTGATTACTGACCTCTCATGGCAAAACAAGAGTGTGTTCCTAATGAGTTTAGAATATCAAACCTTCCAGCCTCACGAGTGCTACCATTCATCTCTCCTTATTTCTGTTGCAATCAAGGAGAAATCAACGTAAACCTCCCACTCAACCAACGACTCAAGTAGGAGAACTAACTTTCCACCAGAAGCCCGACAACGCATCCACTAAAAATTCACAACTCCTTGCAAACGGCTTGGAAAGTGAGCAATTCTTCAGAATGGTACTCTTCACCTCGTCTCATTTCTATTTGGTATCACCGAATAATCAACCCATGCAATACCGCTTTCCAACAAACCAACTCAGCGTACTAACTTTCAAGCTAAATACGATCACTAGTCAGATATCTCAACTTTTTGAACAATAGAATTTGCTTTACTCTCATTCGTTGATCTATAATGTTCATCAACTTGGAAACTAGGGAGAAGCGATACTTCAATTAACGCAATGTAATGGTCAGTTCGCGCGATCGCTCTCAACATTCAATGTCATGTTCATGTGGTGTTGTATATCATTTTATGCCTGAAAACTGTCATTCATCCACTTTACTCCTAACATTTACAGAGAGACACACAACTATCGATTACACACACTTTACAAGAAATATGTTGCTACAAAGATACACTCACCAATCAATTCACAAGCATTCGAGTGAAATGTAGAAACAAACATGATTCCTTTGAACATTTTAATCTGGAAATTATTTTTCTTTTTCAAAATGAATCGTAATTTGTTTATTAAATTCTCGTGTAAGCGAGAGTTTCTCAAATTACAATCATATTGATCGAGTTCAATTAGTCCTAAAAATAACAATTTCGTCTCGACCAATTGCTTTTTCCTCTTCATTATAATAAGTCTCACAATTGTCGCCGGTAGTCAGTCCTTCAACCACATTTTTTTTCACATTCGTGATCCACCTGCTCAGGTCAGATATGTACACTGGGTGCTTGGATCAAGATTGTAACATATCTTGGATTAAGGAAGTTCATTATTATTCATTTTTGTTATTGATAGTGGCATCATGTACTCGCTCTATGGTCGATTAATTTATACCATTTTGTTTTTAGATTAAGTTATATTTTAATATTTTCATTCGTTTATAACTTTTCTCCGTGATCGGAAAAGTTATTATATTTGAATTAATGCAGGGTTATTAAAAAGTAAAAAACTCATGCTCTGGCCTTGTCCTGTAAGATGTATATTTCAGTCCCTGGAGCATTTTATTCTATGAAAAGTGTAAAATGAGGACAAATATAGGTTTGATGAATGATGTTGTATAATTTTAATATAGTTCGTTATGTTTTTTGTAAAAAGAAATATTTGAAACATTTTCAATTCCCAATATAGTTCTATCTAAAGAAAAGTGTGCAACCATTGTTGCTCTATACCAAAATGGCCTGAAATGCAAATAGCTTAGCTGATTATTTATTGTATCAATAAACTGATCTTTTGCATCAACAACGACAAAAATACGGGTTAGACACTTGTGAAGAAGTCTTTCAGACGCCTATGAGCATCCAATAAACCCTAAGATCGTTTCTTGGTAAGGTCCCTGATCAAGAATTGGCTTGACTCTAGTGTCAAGCTTACTCACGATTAAAAAGTACCAGGCGTAAACGCTTCAGCGTCAACAGCGAGGGCGAGACATTTCTACAAAGGTCTCTCTATTCGAGAAGGGCTTTGGAGAAGCCTCAGCTCCAGTGGGAGAGCCAGTATATAAATTTGGGGGAGGCAAACCTGAATTCCTTCCCTTAAGTAGTCTGTAAAAAAGGCAAGCGATCATTAATAATGGTTATCTTACACATCATTGATAATAAATAACAGTATTTCACGTTGCACAGGTAATACATTTCTTAAATCCAAATTTTGTGTCCACGCTTGATAAAATTCTGAATTAATGTTTATTGTAGTTTTTGGACGTCAGCTTAATTTATCTGTATTTCAGACATGTATCATATTAGGTACATTCGTTTGCGACAACTTCAAAACTGTTTTATATATATTCTATATTATTACATAACTCTTTCCAAATAGCAGAATACAAGTATAGCTTAATAACTATATATAACGATAAAAGGGTCTGAAAGCTTTAATAAGAGCATCTAACACACATTTATATAACGCAGCATTGATAACTGTATGTTACATAATCATCAACCTCCTTTTCCTCTAGGCAAATACATTGATTACGCAATCTATTCTAAAATAAATTTCGCTGCGAACACCGAACAGCGCCAGGCAGTTGAAGTGTTCTTGACCAATGGTTTACTTTAAATACGTTTACATTCGCTTCAGGCCGAAAATAAACACTGATCATCTGCGTTCGTTAGTGGTAAAATAATTAAAACTTAGACGAGCCTTCCGGGTTTTGATACATTCATGTTTGTACGCCGCTTAATGAAGTCACTTCGCTTTTCACCAGGGGCTGATAAAAAAAAGAAATTTTAAGGAGTGCTTCAGCCCTTTCAGCCTCCCTCCCCAGCCATGGATCCACGCCTGGTCATCTCACCTAGAAAAACCTTACATATAGGCACGAGTTTTGTGGGAAATATACAAGATGGAGTGTTGGAAATATTGGAGTCAAGTGATAATCTCTGATGAAGCCACTCCTCTGCTCCTAAAGTTATACAGCACCGGGAGTATTGCGTTCGGCCTTTTTGGAGCACTTTTCGTGTCACGCTGGAACCGTGCTAGTGTGTACTTATAGCTCCAAGTCCCAACATGGGATCGGTTTCCATGCCCTATCTCCTCTGTTTGAAGTCAGCGGAGCTCTGCCAGTTGCTGCTTCAGTCTTCACGGCCGAGCTGGTTGCAATACAGTGCTCAGTACGGGAGATTTTGCGACAGACCCGAAAAGCAGAGCAGAGTGTGATTTATATATTTATATTGGGTGTGGGAATTCACGGCAGCGCCTGGTTCGCTATATCCGTGACGTTACGGTTTTGGTGATCTATGCGGTTGTCGAGATTATCACTGCTGGGTTCCTAGACATGTGGGGATTGCGGGCAATGAGCACGCCAAAGAGTCCGTGAGTACTGGGCAACCAGCCCATCGTTTTGCCTCTTCCTCACAACGATTGCATGGGATGAATCTGGGTAGCCCTCCGGAGTGCTTGGCAAAGAAGATGCGAGTAAACCAAAGTAAACTTAAAGTTGCGTGCCATTGCGCCGCCACTGTTCCCATGGATCTACCTCATGATGCTCCGACTGCTTCATGTTGCTTTCTATCATCTCCGAATTGGACACAGTCGCGGGACGCACCGCAATTTGATGGAACGCTCCTCTGGACCTTATTTTGACGACTGAGTTGTTCCCCAGACTGTTCGTCACTTTCTTGTTGAATGTCCCAGTCTGGGTGATCTTCGTGCACATTACCTTTCCCGGTACCGGGACGAGTGAGGTTGTTAACTCTTGTATCTTATATTTAAGACTGATTTGTGCGCACAGACTTGCGGAATTTATGACTTTGGTGAGCAGGCTGCCATCCTCCACTTTATTTGTCTCTTTGTTGTTGTTCGCATGGCCTTGCACTGTGGAAGGCAGGCCTATCCCCGATGCTGGACTACGCTTCCTTCTTGTTGCCGTTTTGCTAATCTTGTTTTTTGTTTTATTTGTTTTTGTTTTTATTCCGTGTTTTAGCATTTGATCTGTTTTTATCTTAGTTATTTAAATGTTATTTGTTTTTAAATCTAGCCTAGTGTTATTAGGATGTAGTATGAGTATGATGACTTTTGCCCTAGTTGACAGTCAGCAAATTGGGTCTTAAAATAAAACAAACGCTTTAAATTTCCCAAATATTAGTGCCATCTGTCTCATAAGTGAATATCATTTTGATCTTTATGTGCATTTCCTTATCTGATAGGGGATTTCGTCCATGCTGCAAGGGAAGGATTTTGCTACCTTTCTACGTAAACGGATCCTAGTCCACCCTGTTATAATATTTCTGTGCTTAAACGTAAAGTATGCAAGTAGAGATATTTGATGAAGTGCTCTTTAATGTAGGAAAATAGTGAGGGTCATAATTATATTTGTAATATTGCGAGAAAATTAATTGACTCACATTTTAGACTCACGTTTGTGAATTTAATATAGATGGATGCTAGTATTCCTATACTACTTTGATCTTTGGTAGTGCCTATAGTAGAGAAATGCTTAGAAGGTTGCACTTATATAATGATGAGCCTAGTGATCGCAAGAATATAGTGTGATTAGAGCTTGTGTTCAATGGCTAATTCCCTGATGTGCAGAAATGGAAGCATAAAATGTAGGTAAGTGTTGACCAAAGATAGGCGACGGATTTACATCACAAGCAGATATAATTATAAATAAATAATCGATGAGCTAAATAGATTAAACTATTAGGATTATTATAAGTAAGAGTTGGGTAAAAAGTAATAAATATATTTGTGTACAAATTTAGTCAGACAGACACCAGCGTGTCAGGGAGTGCGTGAGTAAAAGAAAAATCCTCCAGGTCTATAAGCATTAATGATTAGATCTTGAGGTCTGATGAGAGAGAGAAAGGAAAAGAAAAGGAGAGAAAGATGAAAGAGTGAGAATAGGATAGAGAGATGGCTGGGAGAGACGGAAAGAGGAGGTAGGAGAGGGGGAAAGTGTGAGAGCAAAGGAGAAATACAGAGACATTGGAGAGAGCGAGAAGATAAATGGTTAAAAGAAAGTGTTAGGAGGGGAGGAAATGGGGATATAGAGGAGAAAGAAAAGGGAGATAGAGTTGGGAGACATGTAATTGAGAGAGAGGAAAGAGAGACGGGAGAGAGCGGGGCAATCAAAAGAGAGTTGGGGCATTAAGAGAAAGAGAGAGAAAGGAGACATGGAAGAATCTATGGAACGGAAAGGGAGAGAGATGAAAGAGAGACAGGAGAGGGAAGGGAAAGCAAAATGGGGGAAATTAACAGAAAGAGAGGAAAAGGAGAGAAGGAAGAGCCTATGTAACGGAAAGGGAGAGAGAGGAGATATCAAGGCAAAAAAAGAGTGTAAATATTTGGGTGTATTGAGCTAGATAGAAGGGAGAAGGAGTATATATAAATAGAGCTTTAGAAAGATGAGATAGAAGTGATAGAGAGGAAGAGAAAGATAGAAAGAGAAAAAGAATAAATGTAAGTAAGAGAGAAAGAAAGAGATTTCCATTTTGGATCTATTCCGGGTATTTTACTTTAAAATCATTTTAGCGCGTTCTAAAATGCACTTTTGTTACATTCATATGTAGCGCGATTTATGGTCCTGGCCTCCGATGTTGGGACGCACTAATAACTCTCCCCCTCCACTTTGGGTCCCGAGTATTTGGTTACACATTTTGTAAGAAGACTAAGTTAAGTGTTCCTTAGATCTTGGTCTTCCCCCCTCTCTTGGGTGTGGAGTTGTCTAGAGCCTCTTAAGAACTAACATATTTTTAAGATCAGATAGGCCCAAGATTTATTACCACAAACAGTCGCTTATTGAGTCCACCGAAATCTATTAAGGACAGAGAAGATGAAGATGAAACTCGCTTTCAAAACATTCTCCATTTCCACAGGCTTTTCTTAGTACATTTCCAATTGACTTTCCAATCTATTAAGTATTTTTTTTTAATTTAGTATTAACGATAGGTTAATTTAAACTTTTATTGAATAATCTACGAAGTAGACTATTTATAAATCCATTACCTTTATCGATGCTACCTATCCAACGCCTCACCCCACTGACTCTGCAACCGCAATGAAACCTCTCTTTCATAAGCGGGACTTACAGTCAGATGCAAGTTTCATTTATCAAATTTCAATACCACTATCTTAAAATATTCAAAGAGTTAAATTTGTTACTGACTACAACTATCTACCAACCAGCGAGAAAAATTAGAACTCAACTCATCTCAATCGATACGTGGACAAGACATTTAACTTTTCGAAAACATCTAATTCGAATATTGCCTTCTCTAAAGCCCTTTCTATATATAACCCGTAAAGATAATAATCATCTAGTGGAAATAGCCGTATTAGAATATGAGGTGACCCAGAAATATAGAGAGAAGTGGCCCAGCGTCATATCCTTGGATGGAGTTTGACTAAAAAAAATGGGTAAAATGACCATTTTTTATTAAAAAAAGATAGAAAGGTATTGTAAAGCTGAGGGGTCAAAGTTCAGGCCAACACCATTAGTGATTCGCACCCTATTCAGTATACTAATTCCATTGCCCCGCTGAACAGCATTACTTAGTTTCTGCTTAAACCATCCAGCCTCCGTAGGGTCACCAGTAGTTTTTCTGAAAAGAGAACCAATTTCTTTAATAACTCGTGCACTTGATGGACTAATAACCCCACTAATTTCGATGGCCATTGGCTCAAACAGAAACCTCTCATTCAGGGCCAAGTACTGTATATTTTAGATTTTCTGCAACTGTTGCATCTGAAGCTACATAGTCCGATGACCGCTTAATAATATGCTCAGAATAAGCATTGGCACATGTCACATCCAAACACAGATTGTTTCCATTCCTAAAAGGAAACATTGTTATCCAATCTGAACGCTTACCATCTCCTCGGTCGAGGCAAACTGGCCCCAAATAGGCTGGCAATCTTGCTCTTTTAAGGGTTCAGCATACTATATCATTGAAGGCAGAGTGTCTATGTAACTTTCCAGCAACCAGCTGGCAAGACAAGAGGTGCATACCCAGAGGATTTAAACCAAATCCACATTTACACTTATGTGGCTCAAAAATTGTCGAACCCACCCTCAAAGCTATGGTAACTCTAAGGGTCTCCAGATCCAACTGAGTTCCCAAAGATGGGACCGGAATGTCTGACCACCAACCGCCACTATCAGTATGCCCTGCGGCTAGCAGATGGGCTCTAGCAACCTGATTTGTCCTCTCTTTAACGCCATTCAGTTTGGAGAGAGCAAGAGGTAGATCCCAACATTTCTGCTTCGAGCGGTACTCATTTTCAGGTTCAAAGTCATTGTTCCCAAGTATCTCCTTCCAGAATATAATAGGTCCAGCCATCCTGTCCACTTGAACCAAGCTAGTAACCGGTAAAAGAACCGCTCGCATTAAAGGGTTTTGACTGAAGTCAAGGAGGATAGGTACCTAGGGGAAGCAATGTCTTGTGCAATCATACTTCTAAGCCACCCATTCCATATGGAAGAGTTACCTGAGTCCATGAATCCCTTGAAAAGTCACTGTTGATTAGTTTGGAGACTGGATTTTCCACAGAGTCATCGAAAACTTCGAAGATTACATCTCCCTGTTTGCGGGAGGGGAGCTCAAGATGTACTGCAGCTCATGTAAAGAAAATGAATATTTTAATAAGACCAAAGCTTGGTGTGGACCAATTAATTGGATGTGGGATATCATTCGTTTAGGGCTTTATGTTTTGTGTGTATAGCCTGTCTGATTGCTTCCCCAGTGATGGGAGAGCCCAATACAGACAAATCATACAAAGCCACAATCTTAACATGAGGAAAACTGTTTAATTTTTTTTTAGGAATGGCTTCAGTATCATTATCATTTATGATAGTCAACTCACATTTTGAGCTATTAATCTCTAGCCCTATTTTGTTAAATTCAGGGATGATAGATTTAAGGTCATCAAAGATTTGGTGAGGGGGGGAGGGTATCAGCAATTGAACCATCGTCCAAGTACCAGATATTAAGTTATGATTTTAGGCTTTTAATGATCTTATCCATACAGTGTGAAACAGTGCAGGTCCCAGTTGGTCTCCCTCTTGTATGTCAGTAGCAGAATAGAAAATTCCACATCCATACAAGAGTGAGGTTGGCCAGAAGTATGCTTGATTTAACATTTTACTTAAATAAAGCATCTTCTCATAGGCATCCCCAAGAAAAACATCCCTATGAATGCAATTAAAAGCATTCTTCAAGTTAACCTTCAAAAAGACCCGCTCTGGAGCATCACTAGTCAAATATTCCCAGGCTGAATGGGTAGCCGCCTCACAACCTCCCTAGTAGCAAATCCAAGCTCGACTGCTCTAAGGTGAGCACCGGAAGCCTGAGTCACATGTTGTACATCTATTCTTCTGATTCTAACGAAATTTGAAACCCTTATGTTGTTTTACATTTTATTTTGAATGATATAAGTGCAAAGTCCTCCCAAGGTTAGCCCAAGAAATATTGAAAGTTTTAAGGTCGTAAGATCATAAATCAGAATAAGTGAGAGCAAGCGAATTTGATCTGGTAGACCTTGTTTAGTAACACCCTATTAGTACATCGAATTACCTCATTCCTCTACTTTCAATTATATATATTTTTTAATCTCAACAATACCAGCTTAGGTTGGGTTGTTAAGCTCTTTATTACTCGTCTGATAATCATATAATTCCTTTAAATATATTTCTTAGCCTGGGAGCAGAAGCTCTTGTATTTGCTCGTTTACTTAGTTCAATTTACCCTAGAGTTCGAACAGGATTTCGGTCAAAACTCGGAACAGAGCACGAAGGACATAGGACGAGCTAAACAAAAGAGCAATCTTCGTAGAGATAATGCTGTGTTTCCTTCTCTCAATAATTAATTTTCTAAGGTGCTTAGGTCACAAAAATGGAGAGATGAAACCTAACTACGCTAAAGTTAATTGGACAGATCGAGAGTGAATAAAGCTGGAGAGAGAGAAAAAACTATGGATCAACCTAAGTGAGCTATTCGAACCGGAGATAATTTATATGAAAATGGCTAAGCAATCTGAGCGCGAGCCGGTTCAAAGGAAAATTGAGCGAAATCCATGGTCTTTCTTGGAGACATGGAATATAAGATGATGCCAATTTTGGTTCTTTCTTAGCTCAGAAAACTCGTGATTTTAACGAATGAATTATTGCACCCAACGAGTAAAAAAAAAAATGAAGAATTATTTCATTTTACATACAGTAAAAGTTTACCTCTTGTGATACCATCTATTACTTTACAATGGGTTATATAAATTAGGTACTTAACGTTTATACACACACAAAAATGACAGCAAACAAAAATAATTATGTGTATATTCTCAATTATTGAAGACAGCATTCCGTTTAAATAAACAACCTACCACCTGTCTGTGAGGATATTAAGCTGCCTAATACCTGGCAGAGCGTATCATCTTACATTACATTTATATTATTCAGTAAATCTTAAATTTAATTATTTCTTCTTATCCCATATCAGAAGTTTAGTGGTTTAATTAAAGTAAGTTTATTCGACACAGTGACGAATTTAAACTATCAATGGCAATCAAGCGCACTAAATTTCAAAGCAGGTTTATTGTAAATATAGACTGCATAAAGAACTCAAAGTGAGTTTTTACCTACAGATGGGCTTCAAATTAGGAAACTGTATGACTTTTCTGGTTAGAAGGTGAAGTAGTCTTTCACTAAGGGTGCTAGACGTATTAATTGGTCTGAGGATTCAAATCTAAAAGATGCGTAAAAATTCGATGATATATCGAGTACAAATTACTCTAAGATGAAGTTAGTCAAGTAAGAACTAGTATATTTAGTATTCGTGGTATTATTCAATAAACCGAATCAGGCATACTCTAAGCTAAACCAACGAAGATTAAAAATAGTTCATAGCGAATTTATCAAAACAACTCACAGCCAAGTCATTTCCCATTAGATTAGACAAATTTCAGACTCTTCATGATTAAGGACATATATCTACTTACCAAGTAAATAAATATTTTAATATCGTAATAGAACAATAACCCACTATTAGTTTTTAATAAATATATGGCACGAACGCGGTGTTCTAGTTAAGGAAACAAAGTTTATTTATCCAAGAAAACAATGCTCGATGGGAAAGGGTGAATAATATTTTAGTCAGGTTTAGGTACTTAGAACCAATAAAGATTACTTATAACTTTGTTTGGTTTTATGGATCAAGTAACTGCAGCCCTCCCTTAACCTACTCCTTTCTCAGCCGGGCTTCGGACCGTCCATGGCAGAGTTTTGAAAAGCTTATGAATCCTCAACCAAAAAATGTAACCAATTTACTCCGGTATGTTTATATCTAATACAGTACTTTCAACCATCGCTTAGTACTCTTGGATATAAGAACATGTGCCTAAAATTCACGGAGGTTGGTAATGAACTTGATTATGAAATCTCTACTTAAGTCATAAGTTATTGGTTAAATACTATATGCACTTCAAACAAATTTATTAAAGTGAATATTGATCTATGGTTACAAATATTAAAACTGCATCTTAAAATAAATGAATATTGTTGAAACAACTCAAGGTTGTTAGTCAATGAAAGCAATGTTGTATATAATTTGGGTGGTGGCAGTAAGAGTATCTTAAATATTAAGTTAAGGAATAAGTTCTTGCGGTTTTTTTTATGTTGTGTTGATTTCAGTTTTGTTAACGTGATTTGTGCACATATTAAGAAACAATAATAAATAATGAAAGCAAAATTTGCAAAGGTTAGGCTACGTCTCTTAACAGCGTAGACTATTAGGCTTTCGCTTAGGCTACGTCTTGAAGTTGAGTAATAAGTCATTGCGGTTTATTTAAAAGTTATGTTAATTTATTTTTTGTTCTGTACCCTCAAAATGGAATGTCAAGTTGAAAGAAAGGCGCATTTTCGATACTTGTTGTTATTCATTATCAATCGAGACGGGAACAATGCAAACGCAGCCAAAGCTCGTCACGATACTTGTGCTGTGTACGGAGAAAATTCTATATCAGAAAGGACAGCTCAATGGTGGTTTTAACGTTTCAAAAACGGTCATTCCAATCTTAATGGCGAGGAACGTTCTGGTCGCCCCATTAAGTTGGATGAAGATCGATTGAACGACCTTCTTCATGAAAATCCTCCTCAATCGACTAGAGAATTAGCTGTACAATTGGCGTGTGATCAGAATACTGTAGTGCATCACCTTCATTCGATGGAGAAAGTTCCAAAACTCGGTGCATGGGTTCTGCACGCTTTGAGCAAAAGCAACAAATTTCAACGCTCCACGATTGCTCCAGGTTTGCTTGCTCGTGACAAGGCTACTCGTGGATACAAGGACAGATTTCTTCACCGTATCATCACTCGTGACCAAAAGTGGTGTGTTTAGGTCAACACGAAGCAATAAAAAAGAACACTTCCGCGTTAAAGCAAGGACTTCATCCACGAAAGACGATGTTGTGTGTGTGGTGAGATTGCGAAGGAAACAATCTTTATGAGCTCCTTGCGAAAAACGAGATTGTCAATGCAGAACTCTACGATCAAAAAATGTATCGACTCGCCGAAGCTATTCGTGAAAAGCGACCTTATCGACGTTATGAAGTCCTTCTGCAACACGACAATGCTCGTTCTCACATTGCGAATATGAAAAAAAGATGCCATCCAAACGCTTAATTGAGAAATCCTGCCGCATCTTCCATATTCGCCAGACTTAGCTCCATCGGATTTTCAACTGTCCTGATTGCTCTCCAACAATTTGCGCGGCGTTTCGTTCAATACTGATATGGAATTGAGAACCTGGTTAGATGAATTCTTCGAGTCAGAATCCAGAGATTTTAAGTGCGAAGGCATCGAAAAACTAGATGAACGTTGGGAAGAAGTCGTAAATAATAACGGAGAATACATTATTGATTAAATTGCATATTGTTATCAATTAAAAATGAAGTTTTTCTTAAATTATTAATAGTAATGAATGAATTTGATAAAACCGGAAGAACTTATTCCTTAACCCAATAAATTATCTTAAAACTTTTAGCTAGTTATGCCTTGTTGGTATATACTTTCTCAGGACTTGAAATACAAACAAGAATACCATTGTCGCAGAAAACCTTTTGTCGTAATATACTTTTTTTTAAGTATACTTTTGCCTAAGAATGCTATTTATTTTTTTAAGGAAGAGCCGTTTCAACACGTAAAGATATTGAGAAATGCACAGGAATTATCCCAAAATAACATATATTTTAAATTCAACGAAAAACTAAAACAGTAAACACATTTATATCTTCCTACTAAGCTAACCAAGGCTAAACCGGTTGGCATTTGGGCCTATTACAATATCTCTTGAATACAAAATAAACGAATAGTCTACACGTAAACACACCAATTGCCGATTAGTATTTTTATCGCGACACTATTAGATTAGCGTTAAACATTAAATTACATTACTCTTTTCTACTAGTAAATATGACAGGGGTTCACGCACAATTGTTTCTACTTCCGTTAAATTGTGAAACGTAATAAACTCATACTATCGCAATATGAATATAAATTTTCTTTGTAACTTACATTACAGAAGGGATCAGGGGTTGCCTGATGTCGCTGGAGGGCTTTTCTCGTGCTTCAAAGGGTTGCCGTGGCCGATGGTAGAATTTAGTCGAGATTGGATGGAGGAAGAGAGAGTGGGCGATGTCAACTTCTTATTTTAACTTTGCCTCTGGTTATGTTAAGAAGACGGAGAGAGTTACGGTGCTCCTCGCTCAAAGAATCCTTTTCTGGATAATATTGAAGCCTCTTTGTGTCTTATTCTTTAACGCTGGGTGCCCAACTAGTTTCAGGGTACACGAGGGGATTTCTACCGTAATTAACAGGTGGAGCTTCGTTGGGGATTTGTTCTTCTCCTCTCACTCTTACGGAACTTGAGCTGTGAGAGTCACTCGAGTGTGAGCGGCGTTTCTTTTCTCCAGCCAGACTTCTTCTAAGTCTGTAAAGGATTTTCGGTAAGGCACCAATACAAAACTTGACGTTTTATATTAATTCAGCACTGAAGGGGGGGAGGCATCTTCTCAAACTAATCCTTTCTCGTCTCTCATCGAATAATCTTGACTGGCTGAAGGATTGATCTATGCGAACTGATCCTATTCGTTCTCACCGAATAATCTTGACTGGATAAAGGATAAATCTTCACAAACTGATCCTATTTCATTCTCACCGAATAATAATTTTTCTCATTCCTTCAGGGGCGAGTGGTGAGGTCGCATCTGGGAGAGCGAGGAGTGAATAGGTTGGCACTCAGGGGCCCAAGTCGGCATATTAATTAGAGAGCTCCCCAACCGCCACCCTCCTGGCGGGCCTTTTTCTTGGCACCGCGTTTTGGTGTTATAACCACGGGCCCACGGATCTCGTAAGTAATTGGATCTTTTAAGCATCGTTTATGGGCTTTTGGTGGTTTCCTTAACACAGATGGTCGCTCCAACTACCTCTGCGGCGGGGACATCAAACAGGGTAGGCAGTTACTGTTATTCGCCGGCTATCGTTCCCACGAGTCTCCTCATGGGGTTCGCTTATCCGGCCTTCTCCACAAAGGCGGGGGGGGGACACTTTGATGTATAAGTCCGCCTGGCCCTCTCGGAGGCTTTATGTTACAATTCCTCTCAACCATAAATATATATTTACTTTCTAAAGATATTAATGTAAATATTAATTTAATCGAGTAAGGCTGGGCTTGTTTATAGTTTACTAATAAGCACCCAAATGTTTAAGCAATTTAGATAAGAGCAATTGACCTAAATCTTATAAATATATACATGCAATTCAGTGCAGCTAATGAATAATCTTATTATAAGTATAATTATCTTATATTAAGTATTATCACATAGCAAGTTTAGTGACGTTTAACCCAAACAGAAAAACAATTAAACATAATGAAAAAATATCTGTGTTATATATAATTGACCCATTAATTTACCAAAAAGTGAATACAAGGCAGCGCTTTAAAATCGAAGGAACTAAGATATTAACCAGAAAGATTTTTAGTACATTAAAATTAAGTAAATATCTAATCTGAAGGCTTAATGCCAAACAATCTGTCAAAATTACAATGAGCGTAACGCTCATGGATCCAGTATAACATTAAATTGAATCATACTTATTTAGAAAAGATTGAACACAAGTGGATTGCTATTGGCGCAAAAATTAATGAATTGACGAGAATAGAACCAAAATAAAAATGGACTGAATCTTAAAGATATCAAACTAGGCAACAGACCGCTAAAAAAAGAGAAGGTAATTTCTTCTCGTGCATTTTCGATAAATAAAAAAAGAAGTAATATTAATTTGTTTAAATAAATTCGTCCATACAGAGGGCTTTATTAAGAGAAAGTAAAGTTTCCAAAGATTCGTTAAAAATATATTTTAGCAGTAAAGTTCAATATGGAAGAATGTTGATAAAAAAATCCCATAAACATTTTTACTCTCACTGTCATATATTACATTCTTCCTTTATGAACATATTTACCACCTCAGAACAATCTCAATCACAACCTTTTTCACAAACTTCTTCGAACCATAAGTATCACCCCCACAGTCGTTTCTTACCCTGTTCTTTGCACAATAAACATGACATTCAAGTTGCTCAGACATCGCTCGGAATCTTTGGCTCCTAAAATATTTTCCACCATGTAAATCTCTGTGGTCTAAGTCTGCTTCCTCTGGACTACTATCAATCACTATATTCTTAAATACTTAAAACTTCGCATTTGTTCATGGCTAAAGTACCTATCTTCCTAGTGAAAGCCTTAAATGAACATGTCAAAACCCTTCTTAATCTCAGCCACTAGCACTAGTCCAGCCACATATTACAACAGAGACGAACACATTGTTTATCATTCTTGATCACACTCAAAACCATTTCGCTCATTTATTATTGCACATCTCAGTGCAAATTCATAGAAATATTAAACATTTGCACCATAATCCTGCACGCTAGTCTCAGCGCACGTTCGTATGTGTTCAACATAACTACTGATTACGCCATTGAACAGTGTACCACTCCACCCCATGCATAAATATATATATATATATATATATATATATATATCCACCTGCATTTTATAGCATGTTTATAAGTTTTCTAGTACGTAAATCCTTTACGTTTCCGCATAAATAATTGCAGACAATTTATTTATCATGAACGAAAGTTTCCTCTTCTGCTCCCGAAAGTATCATTATTAAACTAAGGTAAACCTGGCTTTCTGTAATTAATTGGAATAATATACGACACTGAAACTTCGTTTTATATGCAAACTAAGGCATTTGATATATAAATTTTAAGATTACGAGTCTATAAACTGAAAAATGGCTGCTTTAAAATTGACGACACAATAAAGGCAGATTACTGTGAAATATTCCATAAAACATTTTGTTTTTAACAATGCCGCTGAAAAGCTTTTAAAATAAAACCCTTTTCTTACTTTTTTTCTATTTTTTGAAAGCGTCCAAAAAAATGAAACAATCATTTGTACTGTATATTCCAAGAAAAATATACTAAGTACGTCATTATCAACTCAGTTGCCATCTATAATTTGCATAAATTACCTTAAGATTTTTTACTTAATTATAATGCTTCTCATTTAATTTTGAAAAAAAAACTGAATGAAAGCTTCATCGTTTCCGTAAGCAGTTGAAATCTAAAGATTATCTTTCATTTGTTTTCTTCTTTCCTTCTTGGTGAAATATGATGTTTTGCCTGGAAGCGCATTACTTGTTATGATACTTTCATCTATTCCCTTTTAATGGTCCACAAAGTGCTAATTTAAGACACATTAATCATACATCAAGAAGAGAGAAATGCTTTCCATCACTGAAATTCAAGAAATTCCTTTCTATGTAGCCCTTTCTAAAGCGCATAATTAACTATCTTTTCATAATCTCCCAAATGGAATATGAGATAAGAAAATTGGCTTAGCGATCTTAGTTTAAGGGGATGCAAATATTCATATTTACGGTTTAAAAGAACTCTCTTTCTTTAATAGTTTAGGTTATTTTTCCGGTACCTATTTTTATGGCACAAATTGCAGGCTTCGGAAAATAAACTAAAAAATATAGGTTATTTTCCTCTCAATCAAAAGAATGATTCATCCAAAATACATTTACAGAAACAAAGTTTATATCAATGAAATTTACTGCTATTAACTCACCTCCAAATGAGCAATCATTTACTACATTTTAGAAAAATTTCAATAGAAGTATCAGAAGTTTCATTACGATGATATATGAGATGAAAATTACAATTTTTAAAGGCACAACTTTCAAAACTTTACAATAAATACAGGTTGACATCTCTGAATAAACCCCAAGAGGCTTTTTTTCAAATTGGAAGAAATTACCCCTTAAAATATTAAGGAGTTGTAGCTCCAGTTTCATAACTAATAATAGTATAAGACTAAAACCGAATTATATTATACTTTTCATCTACATAGTCTGCTATATTTCATTATTTAAAGCTGTTCTGGAGATGCAATTGATGACCTTTGATGATGATTGAAATTTCATATTTATTCAGATTAATCGAGAACTGAAACTTGGACTGAGGTTTATAAATGGAAATCATTAATATTTTTAATAGATGAATATCTGCATACTTTATCAGGTCGTTTTTCAATCAAATATCGAATCGCTCATTAGCTTTTATCCATCATATTTTTCCATTATTAAAGCTTCCTTATTTTACTGTATTATAAATAACACGAGCTCAGATAATTCAGAAGACACTGATTTTTCATTTATTTAACTCAAGATGAAATTGCTACAAGATAATTGCCATAAAATAGAAGAGAATTCAAAAAATATAATATTTTATTTGGCATCTCTGACACCACCTTAAAGATTCCTGTATTCAATTACCAACTGATATCTTACTATTGTTTCATTCCTTCATTACAATTATTTGTGTTATAAACTTGTCTATTTAAAATAAGTGGTCATAGACATAAATGTGTGAACAATCAAGACATATTCTGTAAGTATGTGGAAATTATTTTCTGTTTAAACCAACACAAAATATTACATAATTTGCCACGGAAGTATATTTCTTTTATTTTGGTGTGACACTAGACAAGACGACAAACCTTGAACTTCACACAACTATGCCGCACATGTGTGGAGTGATTAAGACTGGAAATAAGTAAAAATACAATGCCCCCTAGAGTTGAATTTGGAATAACCACTTGAGCGCCTGCTATTTCTACATCAATATGATTTAAAGGGAGTGTGAAAAAGATAAAAATAGGATAGTCTATCATAGTTTTCCCTCAGCTATACATCCTGTACACATTGAATTGACCTTGCAGTTCTTCTTCTTTAGATTTTTTGAAGAATGTTGCAGTAGAAAGTGATAAAGATGAAAAAGGAGATGACTACATTTCTGACGAACTTTAAAATAGCCCGCAGTTATTCACATATTTGTACCTAGCTAAGGATACAGTGGAAGTTCTTGGTTATAGGCTGAAATCTAAAACTTTGGGGCACCGCGAGGTTTATTCTCTTGTTATCAGCATACGGAAAATGAGTCATTACCATTCTTAGTTCAAGTTTAATCAATGGTGTTTTGCCATAATATTCAATACCTGCTGATCTTTTTTTGAGATTGAATTCAATCCCTTAGAGTAGAGGCTTTTAATTGAATTCTCTCAAAGGAAGTTTAAATGCTGTTTTGTTATGCTCCTATTCCAGTACCACATTCTGTCCAACAAAAAGATATATGAACATGTAAAGAAGAGAAACCTTTCCTTATTATAAATTGTAATTGAGCGGAGATTTTAAACCATAGGCATGTATTTAGGTCATCAGGCAGGCTACACAAAATGCCTTATTTTAATGCGGAGACAGCAGAGATAAAGAAAGTGAACCTAAAAATATACTGCTACTACCTTTGAATATTAAACTCACTTTGATAAAACAGTTCTTTAAAGCTATGCTCGCAGATGAACAATGTTTGCAGTACCTTTCAAAGGGGTCTCCAAAGATAATTGAAATATATATGAATGAAATTCAGTGAGACATGAGTCAGCTTAAAATATATTTTTGAAAATTCCTACACCATATTTGATAATATTTTGCATAGAATTAAAAAAACTTGGGGGCAAAGTGAGTGTTAAAGTGCACATACTTACTACATTTTTGCCGATTATTTCCTGGGGAACTTTGTGGATCTGATAGAAGATCACGGTGAAAGCTTTTACCAAGGCATTAAAGAAATGGATCAGATGTACATGGAAGATGGAATAGAGATATGATTGCTCCTAACTGTTGAACCATTAACTTAAACTGCAAAAAATTACCAGAAAGTGGAAGTAAATAAAAGAAAAAGAAGTTTGAACAGAAAGAGAACTAACTTAAAAGCATGGTAAGTGCATTAAAAAGTATTGACCATTTATATACATTATTCATTATTCCTAATTAATATTGTATTAAAATTTGGTTTTGAATTGCATCATACTTTTATCGCCAAATATGCGTCAATATTAAATGAACAACACAAAAAATCTTTATTTCATTCATCCATTTGTGTAAAATATTTTTATGTTGTGAGCGTGAAGATAACTCGGAATTTAAATTAGTCGGGAAATTTCGTCGTTCTTCTTGACCGTAATCACTCTGATAAGGCCCACCTAGAATTTCCCTCTTGATAGGAAGGTACTGTAAAAATGCCAAGTTTATCTCTACAAAGTGATTTAATTCTATTCTACATTATTCTCACAACAAAATAACCGTTAATAGTCAGAAACGGCGAACTAAAGGAAAGATGAGAGGGTCTCAGCGGATCAGAGGATTGGATTGTAACACTTCTCTCCTATTTTAATAGCTGCTTGCATAACTGTTGTAGTGATGATGATGGTGATAATACATATAGTTCTAGTGTAATATAGTATAGCGTAATATAGTATAAACAGGTTCAAATATTTGGGTCGAGTTTATAATAAAATTGCAAAGCACCAATGAAAAGCATGGCCACACTTTATGGGCGTGTGACATGGATCTTTAATAGATGTGGGAGGTCATAAATGAAAGAGGGGATAAGGGTATATTCTGGTTATGCTATGGAATACAGAAAGTAAAGAAATTCGATCCTCTCTTTGTTCTTTGGCTTGGCGTGTATCAATTAGGGGGATTTTAGAGACATTCACAGTTTGCTAAGTGAATTTTCCCAAGGTTGGGACGTTAACTTTGCAGCGAGCTATTCATGACAAACGTGAGAGGTGGGAAGGTGGTCACTATCCCAATGTTGAAAGGCAGACTAAATATATCTTTCTAAAATATTTACCTTTTTTTCCCTGAAACCAAGGCAATATCGCGATAGACACCCAACTAATGAGAAACAAGAGCAAAGGGATTGACACTATATGATTAACCCACATGTAACACAGCATTTTACGAAGATCGAAAAGAGTGACTGCGAGTATCATTGCTGGCCTAAAAAATACAAAAAATAAAATTGAAGCAAAATATTTCGGAAGATAATTGTTGAAAATAATTTGGAATTGGATAAACTAAAATATAATACTCCTAAGATAATCACATGGTAAAATGGAAAGGGTGAGCTAAATAAACATTGGTGTGTATACCTGATGGGAATAACCAACCAGACAAATGAAACAATAATTTACTTTTTTATCTTTGATGTGTGCAATCTCAACCCAAATAACCTATTTTATCTTACTTTAGAAATTAGATAATGAGGAATAAATGAAAAAGTTGAATCGTAGTTTAAAACAGCGTGTGAATGTTAGGATGCATCAGGTTGTGTTGGTTCTCAGATTCCATTGAAATGTTCTTGTGGGTTGTGTAGAATTCTGTGTACTAGACTCTATGTTAGAATCTGCTGTGTAAAAAGAGGGATTTGATTCCATTTAAGATTGGTTTCATATTATGCAAATGAGTTCGAATTTTTTCTTTGTTGTTTGAAATGTGAGAGAAATTTTGTTTTTAAAGAATCTTATATAGACTCGTATTGCCATGTATCAATATTTCTTGGAAAAATGTAAATTTTCCACAGTTTACCCTTTAAATAGCATTTTTACCAAAACTATTACGTTATATTCAATAAGAAAATGTAATTCACATTTAGTGTATTTATCATTACTTTGTTATTTTTAAAATCTTATATTAGTAATTATTTCCATTTTTTTCATTAATAAAATAACCTGTGTTTTTAATACACATCAGGACTCGTCGTCTTCCCAGTGAGTAAATACAAATTTCGTTGCTCTTCCTCCTCGCATTTGGATTAGGAGGCAAGAGAAAAGGATAGCTCGCCACAAATCTCTGGGATGGTGTGCCAAGACCAAGAGGTAGACACCACATCTAGCCGCCATCTTGTTCCCCAGTCGACGCCTCTCCTTCCCCCAGAGTAATATTTCTTTGTTATGGCTGTCACTGAAAATTACGGCCTAACCTTCCGCCCCCTTCATTACTCCACCAAGCCGAATTATCTTCGAGAATGTGACCCCGCACTCAATAAACTCGGTGCAACTCTACCGTTGACTTAAAAATAGATACTTGTAGGATTCAGGTAAAGGTCGTTTGACCATTAGTTCACTGTAGAACCCGAAGTCAGACCCATCTAATTTGGGTCAGAGTTATAACCTGTGGGGGTAACCACCATGCCTTGCGGGTCCGGCCAGGAGCACAGAGTGGATTTTACACCCCTCTCCGTGTACACTCTGCGTAACTCTGAATAACCAAAACCCGTTCAAGATGGCGGCCCCCTCAGGCGGTGGTCGTTGATTAGACCTCGATTTTCTTCAAGTCCGCCATGCTTCTGCACCCTCTGAGCAGCAGTAGGTGGTCATTACACTAGTCAACAAACTCACAAAGAATACACTGCCAGACCAAGTTATCAAGGTCTGTGGCACCCCACACAACATTGAGACACACCTGAACATCAAACTCTAAAAGTGCCGGCGTTTTATAAGTCCCTTCACGAGACACAGAATTAACAAGCAGAACTTGTCTGCTCAGGGTGCAGGGTAATAAGTCACCATTGCTCCAGCTGGACCGCGACCACGTCGCCGTCAATCTAAAGTGCGTCTAGCTCTTGAAGCCTCGGGTACATGCCATTTCAGCTATGCGGTGTCCAAACACAAACACCACCACCGCACTCACCAATTTCGCACCCGCCCCTGCCCCTACTCCTTCACAATATCATATCCCGTCGCGACTGGTGCGACGGGGGCAGCTCCAGCACATACACCTACCCTGGTACACCTCTCCCTTATAACAATTCCGAATCCCAGATTAACACCACTACTTGCTCCTGCACTGGAACAAACATACACACACATCCCTGGCTGCCGTCCTATTCAGGGTGGCAATAAACCTACCTATGAGTGACCCGGCCTATACGCAAAGTAGATCAATGAGTTTTACGCTACCAATGGACTAGGGCAGATATTTTTTTATGAAAAACTATTTGCCCTATTATATGAAGACAACCATAAGCCCCCGGCAATCCTCCCCCCCCCCATGAGTACGTACATATCGTATCGTATACCCGACACAAACACAGCTTCTGACACTACACACTCCTCTCCTTCTACCACCCGTCCCCTCCCCTTTATCGCCATCTTCCTCCTTTTGCACTGTTTCCACTTCACATGCGCTCCCTACGACCTTTGTCCAATCTCCCTCTGCCACAGCTCCTCTTCTTACTACTTCTTTCCTACCCACCTATGCCCTCGGTCCTCTCCCCACTACTTCTACAATATCCCCCTCTGTCTTCGCTTTTGTCCCCGCTCCTTCTACCTCCTCTACTGTCGATCCGTCTCGCTTCCACTACTCCTCCTAAGCCTTCCTTCCCTGCCAAAATCTCTACTTCTAATCCTACTGCCCTATTTACATATTCTGCAAAACATACAATTGCTACTAACCATTCAAAATATCATACTTCAACTGCAAATCTCAACTCCGGAAATACTCCTTCTTCCACCTGTGCAGCAAAATCCCTCTCCACTTCTGCCCACTTGATTAAAAGAAATACTTCTGCTCCCAAGACGGACTCCATTCTCTCTGCCTTACCTTCAGCTCTTATCTTGTAACACCTATTTCACCACCGCACCCTTATCCTCAACTTACTCCTCCATCCTCCTCACTGTCACCGCCAGCTCATCCACCAAATCACAGCTGACACAGACACGAGTGATGGTGATCGCCGACCACTCTGCTCTCTCAAACCAAGATCCAGCGGATAAGAGGTAGGCCCTACCTTGTTCACTACGCTCTAGACCATAGCTCGTATATGCGTAGTACATTTAAACGTGCGCAGTTGGCACAATATTCGTCATACCGTCACTAATTGTGCGATGAACACGCAGAAACCTGAAATGATAATACTAAACTCCACCAGTCTACACCCTCCAAACAACAGATTGGGCAGTGCAGGCTACCACACATACGTGGCACCTCAAGCACCACAGCTTGGCTCAGCAATTCTAGTCAAGCGGTCTATACTACACTCCCTCATTAACACGCGAGGTGACTGCTTTCTAGCCTGCAAAATACAAACAAGTTCTGGCCCCATCATTGTGGCCACTCATTATAGGCTTCCACAAATACACCTTAAGATAGATGTACCACTCCGAGCTCTTTCTAACCACAATCTACCACTATTCTTTGGGAGGGACCTGAATGATGACCACCCCACACTATTATCTAACACCACAAATGAGGCAGGAAGTATCTGGCTGGAGGCCCGCAGTGCTTTTGCTGTGAGGACATCGGCCCGACCTTCCACACATTTGATGTGGTCCTACGCAACGACCATTCTACATGATTCTACACTCACATTGCGCCAAGCCCCCACGTATTATCCGATCACATTTCGATATGCGTGTTGCTATCATCATTACACATACTCATACCCACACACCCAGGTTTTTCCCATTGTAACTCCTTGTAGCTCTTTGACTATAAAAACACGAAGTGGGAGGAACTTAATAGACAAAAAACGGACAACATACCATTACAACATCAACTTGGATAACACAAACCTAAGCCACATAGACACTCATTGATACACTCCACTGGGCACAATAAAGACTGCACGAGACAGATAGACACTATATAAAACATACATACCCATAAGACATTTTACCTACTCCATACACACTCAGTCCCTCATCACACTATACACTAATCACTACACCACAAGCCCAAGACAATAAAATATAACTCTTCTACGTGCCCGCATCCTCCAGTTCGTGCAGCATAACATGAATCGGCAGTGGCGCGTGGTGGTCCGCATCGCGGCCGATGGTCGCTACGCTCACTCTTCCTTTTTATGGCGGCACTTACAGAGAAGGCTCGGTGCGGAGTCACAAATACCAATTATCATCAATATCAACAGCCAGACGCTGACTAACACTGATGACAGCATCGACGCCTTTAGGACCCACTGCGATCAGTTTATACACACAAACTACCTAAATCACATGCACAAGAGCACTTCCAAGAAGTCTAGGAATGGTGTCGACTCCATGCTGATAAGCTTTTGCTCGCCACCCTCATAGAACTGGAGGTTTCTCGACAACCTCACCACAGTAACCACTCCTATCACCGTCGATGAGACAAAACACTAAATTTAATCAACACCCAAACGCGCTCACGGCCCCTTCGGCCTTCCTTGTATATTAATACACTACTTTCCCGAAACAATCTACCCCACACTTACACACCTCTACAATAACTCACTAGCCTCTGGTCACTTCTAATTAATATTTAAAAGCTAACACAACATTTTTCTCCCCAAGAAAACAGAGACCCGTAACACCAGAACAATTACAGACCTATTGCTCTGCTAGAGCATCTAGGCAAGTTACTCAAGCGTATGGTTAACAGGCGCCTGCCGAATTTCCTTGAGGAAAGGATTGGTTCTCTCTATACCTGTATGGTTTTAGGAGAAGCCGTTACACTTAGGTGGTTATAACCATTGTCCAGAATATCATTCAAAGAGCACACCAAACACGTATAAACGCACTCTTCATTTGTAAGGATGTGGAGAAGGCTTCGATAAATTGTGGCACGCTGGACTACGTTGGAAATTCAGGAATAAAGTTTAGTTTCCCCTCTGCACTAATAGACTTCTATCCTACTACAAAACCACGCGCAGTCGTACCCCGAGGTAGCGTTCTACGACAACACTCTATATTATGTAGACTGACAAAACCCCAATCTCACCAGAAGGCTGTAGACAGACACATACACTGTCCTACGCTGACGACGACACCATTCTCATCTTCGAACAAACATGATCGCACGCCAGGCACAAAGAATAATAGATGAGAGACAGAAAACGATGATGAGTCGCTCATCGCCTCGAATCCTCAAAAGACACAGGTCACACTCTTTGGGCCAGAGATCACTACAGGCACAACTTCCAAATTTACTCTCACAGCGGAGCTCGCATCCATCTTAAGCCAACAAGACTCACCTACACACATCAGTCAAGAATCATATACGCAACATTCGATCAGGCCCTAAGATTCCCTACACACACGACCATTATACCTGCAAGGGCGAAAAACATGAACAGGAAGCTGCGCAGGTTTTATTATGCCAGCCAAAAAGTAAAGTTACTCCTATATAAGACACATGTCAGACCACTCTTTACATATACAGCCATCACACTTCAAGCTGCGAATCACACGAGGTAAAGAGAAGCACAGCGCATCTAGACTCCACTCTAAAGCACACCTATCTCTCCCAAATGTACACAAGAATGACCACTCCACATTAAAACAACAAGCTCGCACCGCTAAACACTTACACTAACACACGACTGAGCAGACAGCTGGGGGAAGTCGAAAGAGACCCCATATACACAAACATTCACATGCATATTACTACGCAGATACCTATGTACCTCACAGCTAGGCAATAGCATCAACCCATACCCATATACACATAATGTGACAGCACTGTGAATGTACAAGTTTCCTTGAATGCTAGCATCCCCCCTGACTAGCTTTCCCTCCGGCCGCTCCAGTCATAAAACTTACACTCACAAAATATGCCTATGAACACACCACATCGGTGTATAACCACCACTCTATTAAACTCATACTATCACCTCTTAAGTGATTTCCGTACCTCTCCTTACTAACTAATGATCCTCTATGCACCCCCCGAGGTCCCTCTCTTTTCTTTCTATACAAAGATTCGATTCGATTAATAAACAAGGCGATAGGTTTAAATAACTTATAAACTTGTATTTTAAGTTTGAGCTATCATCATGTTTGGTCGTGGCAAAGGTGGAAAAGTTAAGGGGAAGTTCTAAGACTTGCTTCAGAATCAGCTACTCTCGGCTCTGCAAAGAAGACAAATTGCAAGAAGAGGAGGAGAGAATTCAAAGAATAAGAGAGTCGTCTATCGCAAGGGGCCTATGGGCCCCCGCTATATGAAAGCAAGCGGGTGCCCTTTCATACCATCAAGGGTAAGGGACGAGACCAACCAGACAGACCGTCATTAAAACGATATTTGGCCTACTAAACATCGAGCTTATCAGGCTAATAGATATGTCCAACGGATACGCGACAATATTCGTATCCTTGTCCGTCACTTCGGCATTCTTAGAAGTCTAGACCCGTTCTTCACCTATAAGAGCTGTGAAGACCTTAAGGCTGAGCACGCTAACAAACAAAAATAGGTAAACATCTTGAAAAGTTGAAAAGTTTGGCAAGGCACAAAACATCGTCAATTGATCTTCTTAAGCATCGAAATGGCACAGATGGATAAAGAGGAAGGACTCCTAGGATTCTACCTTCAAATACCTCCGAATTAAATTGAAGCAGAATTATTCCTCCACCTAGAATGCTGCTTCAAATGTTTTGCTGCCGAGAAGCACTCCACAATAGACTGCACAGCAGCCGACGTAACTTGTTCTATCTTCTCTAAATATGGAAAAGGATAGAAGTAGTTTATGTCGGAGAAACCAAAGTGTATAAACAACGGAGGAAACCACAGGGGCTTGGCCATGAAGTGTCCCTTCCTCAAAGAAGCGATCGGGGAAAAACGAAGCGGTGTAACCTAGAACCACGGCTCAAAATCTGGTAATGTCAAGTGAAGGCAAGGACATAATGGCTTGGGTCATCATTGCTCACTGGGCAAATCTAGCCCCCTTCCCAGGCAAATTTTCGGTTGAGCCTATCCGACTTATGGAGATTAACGGGTTAAAAAAGAAACTGGTTCCCGCCTAACCCCACCTCGCATGAAGTTCTATTTATACAATTTCTCGACGAGCCCCATCGAGATAAAACGAATAAAGAAGAAAAATCAATGAACAAACTGCAACAAAATAGTAGAGAAGAAGAAGAAACCACGAAGAACAAGAAGAAATAAAGAGCGAGACTTCAAAGAAAAGCCGGAAAAAAGACAGTGATTAATAAAAAGAAAAGAATGGCACAAAAAGAAGAAGAAGCCAACAAACAAGAAGATAAGGAACAACAAACAACTGAAAAAGTCGAGGATAAAGAAGTCATGAAACATGCTGGTGTGCCGCTTACGGAGAAGAAGGAAATCTTATGCAACGGAAAGTTCGTAGCCCTTAAGGCCTTCGGTGCAACCATATGTAGGCCCCCAAAAGTAAACCCGGAACAGCTGTTCCATGGAATTCTTAGAGAAGAATACCAAATACTCTGAACACCAATAAAGCGCGTTTGCTCCCTTTCACCTACACCTGGTGATCTCCACGCCAGTACAGACACTATGGCTGAGGCGACTGCACACTCCACACACGTCGGCATCAAGCTGCCTGCCGTCTAGTCTTCTGAAGCTGCGCTCTGGGTCATCCATGCTGGATCACAAATAAATATAGCGAAATTTTACCTAGCTAAACGAAGTTTGATTACATCGTGAGTTCGATACTATCGTCGATTTACATTAATGTCAGGGACGTCGTGGTTACCTAAACCTCCAGTTTGTGGCCTTATGAGGACTTTAAAACCGTCTTCATCTCAAGAACGGTTGCATCGGAAGCTGGGCGCCTGAGACAACTTGTATCACAATAAGAGCTTGGGGAAGGGAAAGCATTCACAGTTGCTCCGTCACATGCAGCAGGTTCTTGGTGCGCAAGCTGCTGCATTCGAAAAGCCCCCTTTCTGCCAGCTATTCCTACATAAACTCCCTCACTTCACGCAAAACATCCTCACCACGATGAATTCCAAGACTAGTGTGGAAAAGCTGGTAGACAGGGCTGATCGAAACGTCGAAGACTCCGCCCCGCATGTGGTTTCAGTCTCAGGCCATTCCGATGAACCTATAACAATTTTGGAGGCAAAAATTGAAGAGCTAACGCGCTTCATTAAGGGTATCCTGAAAAGGCATTGGTTTCGATCCCGGTCGAAATCATGTTCGGAGCAACGATCAAGCTCTTCCCTGTGATTTACCATGCGAAGTTAGGTGAAAACGCTAACAAACACGATTTTCCTTGTCAACACAAATCGTATAACTAGGCCTTCGTTCGCTCATAGCGCAACCCATCCAGCACTCGGGCTCCAAGCTCCTCCAGATAACAAACATTCTAATAAAACTCACTTTTCTCATAGATTCTGGTGTTGAGGGGTCAGTTTTGTTTTCTTCCTTCGGGCGTGTAGAGAAGTTCTCCATTCATGCACCTTTTTGCAACAAATGGAACCAAGTTCCCTGCTTACTGAACACAGCTAAAGAGTTTTCTCTCGGTCTCTATCGAAATTTTAAGCGAGTCTTTCTCATAGCAGCGGTTCACAGCCACATCTTAGGAATGATTTGCTACGGCACTTCAATATTTCTGTCGCACTAAGCAAGAACTCCCTTGTGTAAAGGAGACCTAACTCTGTTCTAGTGCTTGCATAAGCTAAGAGGAATCTGCAACCATCTCCGCCGTTGAGCCGTCGAATTCGTTAAATACGCTCTTCAAAAAATTCCCTGCATTCCTTACTCTGTTGGGCCAGCCAACTGAGGTCAAGCATAGTGTGACTCATCACATCCTCGCCCCTTGACCTCCTGTGTACGCGAAACTCCAACGACTTCCACCTAAACGGTTAAAACAGCGAAGGAGGATTCCAGCAGAAATTGGATCTCGGGATCATCAGACCTTCCAAGAGCAATTGGTCCTAAGCACTTCACATGATACCCAGGAAGACTTGATACTGGCGCCCTTGCGGTGACTTTCGCACCCTCGTTGCCATTAACATTTCTGGCAGGTATTATCTCCTCATATATATGATTTTAAGGCTAATCTACATGGGTGCACTATCTTCTCAATAATTAACCTGGTGAAAGCTTTATACCAGATTCCTGTCAAATATGCCAACGTTTGCAAAATTTCCACCGTCACGCTATTCTGGTTGTTTGAGTGGTTTTGCATGCCTTTCGGCCCGAGCAATGATACTCAGACCTTCCAACGCTTCATTGACGTAGTCACTCGTGGATTATCGTTCTGTTTTGCGTATATGGATCACATTCTGATTTCCAGCTCTTTGGTCGATAAATACCAGCTCCATTTGGAAGATGTGCTTTCCCGCCTTAAGAATATGGTCTTCACATTCGAAGAGACAAATATCTGTTTATGTCCCATAATTGACTTCTTTGGACACCATATTAATGTGAATGGAGTTAGTCGTACTGCAGAGAAGACAGAAACCTTTACTGTTTTCCACGCCCTAACTATCAACGCAAGCTCTAAGCTCTGTAAGTTCCTTGGTATAGTTAGTCTTTACCAAAGGTTTATCAAGGATTTTGCAGCTAAAAAAAGCGTCTAAATCTTCGTCAAATGGACAAATTTGGCAACTATCGCTTTCAATAAAGCAAAAATGGCTTTGAAGGAAGTCACCAGTCCAAACTATTATGTTCCTGATGTTAAAACATGTATAATGACAGTTGCATCAGATTTGGCCTTCCGCGCAATCTTGCAGAAGAGAGTCCACAACGATTGCATCCCTTCTGCTTTTTAATTCCGAATAATCTTCGACCAGCTGAGACTAGGTACAGTGACTTCGGAAGAGAACTTCTCACCATTTATCTCAGCATCCGTCATTTTGGCTACTTCATCGAAAGAAGGGAACTTCACATCATAACGGATCATAAGCCTTTGAGATTTATGTTCCGTTTGAATCCCACCAAGCATTTTCCCCCTGTTCTTCGCCAGATGGAATTCATATCTCAGTTCACTTCCGCTATTCGCCGCATCCTAGGCACCGACAACTTAGCAGCCTATGCCCTTTCCAGAGTGGTGATTGCTTCTGTTGACCTTCCTCACCTCGAACGAAAGCTTCTTCAGAAAGACCAAGTCGAGCGATGCAGAACTAAGCTCACTCATTAAGAACCCATCTCAGCATTACCTTTTCATCAAACTGGTGGCTAACTCGGAATTCAGGGTTTACCTGCGGTGTGTGTTTCGACCGAAAGTGTTCTAATTTATATGCCTTTCGCTCTCTCCCGGAATGTTTTTGAGAAATTCTTTCGGCCTCTCGCATCCACTCTCCGAATGCTCTCTCGATCTTACATTTTGCCGTCAATTAAAAGGACCATAAGTCAGTGGACGCACTGCTGTCCTCAGTGTCGTCATTTAAAATTAAAAACTCGTTCGTAATACTTTTTCACTGGGAGTGGGTATTTTAGCGTCATGCATAAATATTTCCCGTAAAAATATTAATCTGTTACAGTTTACCCTTTAAATACTATTTTTGCCCAAACTATCTAGTTACCCTTCAACCATTGCCGTTTTATTCAATAAATAAATGTAATTCACATTTACTGTATTTTACCTTATTTTATTTCTTAATCTTATATTTGTATATTATTTTTTTTCATTAATAAAATTATCTATGTATTTTTAATAAACACGTGTGTACAAGTTTACAAGTCTTTTGGACCGAAAACAACCTTTTTGACCCAATAGTTATCAGAAGATAGGTGCATTGTTTCCTGATTTTGCTGAATTAAACTATACCCAAGAGACTTTTGTCCATGATAATAAATAAATAATCTAAAAGGCGTAAAGTAATACCATATACCGTTACTGCAGGATAAAATCTCTTTTCCCGAGTAAGAATAATTCTCTTTTCAATCAATCTTACAGGATAGTTTTGTAACCTTGCTAGGATGTCCTTTTTTAAGACGAGTAATCCTGACCATGCAAGATTAAGGGAGCGTTTTGCAGTAAGATTCTCAGAAGTATTGATGTGTTCAGAGGCAGTGAGTTTTTATAATTCTTGAAATTAACGTGAGTTTAACTGAAGGCCATGATCAGACACGTCTTTGAGTCTTGCTTCAAAACGTGAGGCATAATTGATAAAAGAAATCTTCGACCACAGTCTTGGTTGCAATATCTTTAATTATTTTAGTGAGTACCCCTCAATCCATTTGGTCTAGCAAAAAATGCCAGCAGAAGTTATTTGTATCTTTTAGTGTGATAGGGAAACAGCTAAGTATGAATGTGTAAATAGTTTGAAATTTCGCCTTGGGATAAGTGGGTTGTGTGTGGGTTGGCTCTAAGTATCGTGATAACTCTGATTTCTGGCACCCGATGCAACTCTTAATACATACAGGCATGTGCTTTGGCAGATGTTTACACCCACCTCTTCCGAGAGTAATTTAAGTAAACACGTTGTGTTTCTGCCTATATTTTCTAAGTTCCAAAAATAATGGACTGCAAATTTGAGAAAATCATAAGTTAAATAAGGTTGGACAAAGCTTTTTGATAGATCGCGAATCATGGAGTGATATGAGGATGGCAATGCAATCCTATGAAACTGGAGTGAGGTAGAAGGATTTTCTTGCTAAGAGTTTAATTCTGAATCAGACAGTTACGATTGAGATAAAGGATCTTAAATAATAATTGGGCATCAAGGAATTTTAGAGTTATACAAGTAGATTGATACGAATAAGAAGCAATGTCATCTTGTGAAAGTGCCTCTTCATTTTGCATAGATTCTGTGTTATAAGAGTCACTGAGTGTCAATATTGTATGATGCATATATTGATGTTGCAATCACTGATGAGTGCCCGAGAAAGAGCATCAGTAGGATAATATTTTCCGGCTATGTGCCTAATGCCAGTAGGGTACTGATAAATGACTTCAAAAGCAAGAGCTTGCTTTATCTAGTTGTAATTTTGTGGTTCCATTTATCTCCTTGCAATTGGTAAAGATATGATAGTCGTTGCTTTTTAAAATATGGTTAAGTGCAAGGAGCATAGAGGATAGTTCCTTGCAGAACGTTGAATATTTAAATTTAGGACTTGTAAAACACGTAAGAAAGTGTTAGATCCTGTACCATTGGCCTGAAAAAAATTGTAGGACAGATCCCACGCCTCAATCGATTAATCGGTGATGATAGGAAATGGGCTATTTCTTTTTTAGGTGGAGGAAGAGAGCTGCTTTAACTATTGCATCTTTTTTATCAGAGAACGTGGGGTAGGGATTTTCACTCTTGTTGTAATGTTGAATTGTGACGGCTTATTGACCAATAAGCTTGTGAGAGAAATGAAAGTAATCGCGGCATAGTTTATGAACCATGTGAGGAAATGACTTCGCCAAGAAAACTCTGTATCTATATTAGTGGAGCTGGGATTGGCTAATCCATAATCGGTGTCATCTTATCGTCATGTGGGGATATCCAGAAGGGAAACTAACATTATATTCTAAAAGGTTGAGTGAATATGCCAAATAGGTAGTCAGAGCAATGCTTATTTCCAAACCGTGCAATTTCTACTTTATAAAGACCTGCTCTAAATATTGCAATATACGCGAAAGCCAAGCTTAGATCACCAAAAATATAATTAATAAAATGCTTAAAGTTTCGGAAGAGTTGCACATACCTTGGGGGGTATCCTGCCAGTCAAAAACCAGATAAGTCGACTATAGAATGATTAAGATAGGGGGAACTGATAAAAGAAGCGAATTATATTCTTGTAGAAAGGAAATGGAGGAGGGCGAAGTCCTAAATTCCAGTTAAAGATTAGAGAAGGATAAAGAGAAGGGGAACAGGCAAAGAGTAACGAATTACGAAGGGCAGTCAATATGTTTTGCGAATCGGTAGGGCAAAAGAAAGGAAGGGCAATGGCTGTTTGTGGAGGTGTTAGGACAAGTTATGACAAGTCAGGAATGTGGCTCGTGTGGAGAGGATGATCCTCGAAAATCAACGGGTGAAGGTCGAAGAAATCGACCGAGAACTTGGCATATCACATGGGAGTGTTATCAACATCATCCAAGACAATTTAGTCATGACTAAGGTGTCTGCCCGCGCTGGGTCCCTAGAAACCTCATGGCACATTATAGACTTCAACGTCGTCAAAGTCCACAAGGCCTAAGTTGCACAAGCTGCCCTGCGCAATTGCGGATTCGAGGAGCTCAACTATTCCCCTTACAGTCCATATCTGGCCCCTAGTGACTACTTTTTATTCAGCCAGCTCAAGGTTGCTCTGCGTGGACGCCGGTTTAAGGACGATGAAGATGTCCAGCTCGTCGTCAAGGAGTGGATTAAACAGCAGTCGGGAGATTTCTGGTTGTCGGGAATTCAAAGCCTGAGGGACAAGTGGCGCAAGTGCATTGAGGTCGAGGGTAGTTATATTCAAAAATAATAAAACACTTTTCCTCATATCTCGTTTCCTTATATGCGAATTGCAAAACTTATTGACCACCCCTCGTATATTCACTTAGGAAGGAAACGGAGGAAGACGAGTTCATGAAATCCAGGGAAGGATAGAAGGATCAAGATAAGGGGAACTGACAAACAGAAGTGAATTACGAGTATATTCTATTAGGAAGGAAGGTAGAAAGGCGATTTCCTGAAATCCAGGGAAACATTATAGAAGGATTCATAGAAGGGTAACTGATGAAGTGAACCGAATTATATTTTACATAAATATGAAAGTACTCGTAGTTATGGTTAAGGAGCGCCTGTTTGACGGTCTCGGTCTAGGGAGGAGCCCAAATTGTAGGAAATGGTTTAGCCCAGCTGACCTCATTCAGAACTATTTCAATTGCATCAATAAATGATAGCTTGCTTTTGGTTAATAATTGATGGAAGTAAGCATTTATATCGGTCGTCTTGATCAAATTATTTAACTATGAAATCAATAAAATGGACAACTATTTGTCAATTTGCTAAAACTTTAATTAGATGGAGCAATAATTTTAGCCATCTTAACTCAGAACTTACTCAAACTAGCTTACTCTCTAGTCACTGTGACAGACTTCCATGATGAAATTAACCAAGATATTAGTAACTGACAATTATATTATTCATTCTGTCTTAGAAATAATTCATATTGGCTAAAAATATTTAGCATTCTGACTAACTAATTATTTAATTTCATCATCTGTGTCTTCTACCTTGGAAAGTTATAATTATTTGGTTATTAGTCTCATGCAGGTAAACTTATAAGTTAGTCTCTCGATACGGAGGTCGGTCGGTAATATGGAAACCATTTTAATTTTATGTAAGCTTCAATGAATTTCTAGAAATTTGAAGGTCGTAATATCAAATGATAATAAAGACATAAATCAGAATAATCGAGAGCGCAAAGTTCACAGTCGTTATATCCGTTTTAAATTTAATGCATTGTTCTGGTATTGAAGATGTTTCTTTCTTTCCTAAGGACATCTATGTACAGTTCGTATACAGGAACCAAGATGAAAATAATCTCTACCTTTCAATGAGCGAACGGTACTTGTAATGTCGGTCCCTTGGTTTCATCAAGGGCAAGTACAGGTATAAAAAATCATGCTATTTGAGGTTAGAGTTTAGAGTTACATTTAAGGAAAATGTCAGGTTTGAATTTATTAAGAAAACTAAAGCTAACTAAAACTTGTATTGAAAATAAAATTTCTTGGTCAGATTTATACAATGAGAGGGAGCATATTTATGAATAGACCCATGGAAGTCAATAATAATTCTTTTATATTCTTCGGAACATAAATTTGTGAGACTTTTCAGTTATATATATATATTATTAAAGAAAATCGAAAGAGATTTATAAAATAGTGAAGATGCGAAACCGGTATTGACAAAAAAGCTATCTGAGTTCAATTTGTAGAAAATATCGCAGATACTCAGCCCAACGAAGGTTAGGTCAGTTTAACATTGGAACGAATGTGCATCCAGAACGTGAGAGCGAAATCTGAGGCAATAAGAAGGAAGTATTGGGCTCTGTTTCTTTTTCAAAAAGCAGAGATGTCTGGAGTGTGGTTCTTTTAGTTGCGATAGAAAGTTTGCCGAGTCCATTTCTGAATTAAAATTCAAAATTATATTGTTATCATATCTCCTAATTAAGGCTTAATGCAAATGGCCCGTGGCTCAAGAAATCCTCTTCGAGCTTCGACATAAAAATCTAGGCAAGAATTAGTCGTCTTAATAAAATTGCTCGCTCGGTTTATGTTATCGTAAATATTGTATTCTTTTATATTTATGTGCAATTCCTGATGATGAGCCTATCCTAGCCCTTGATTTTACCTTTATCCTCAATATATATATATATATATATATATATATATATATATATATGGAAAAATATCCAAAACAAATTGGTGCGGTTAAGGTAATGGCATAATTAGACAACTGCTCTGCTTCAGGTCCAACAGGTGATCCTATCTTCCTTGAACTGAAAGACAACACTTAGGGATGACCCATCCATCAGCCCAAAAAAGCTGATTTCAAAGACACGCCTTTATGTCGTCTCGTTTACCGTCACAGAAAACTGTTATTATTAATATATTAACAGCGTTGACTGAGCCAAAACGCTCGAAAGATGGAAAAATATCCAAGACAAATTGGTGCGGTTAAGGTAATGGCATAATTAGACAACTGCTCTGCTTCAGGTCCAGCAGGTGATCCTATCCTCCTTGAACTGGAAGACAACACTTAGGGATGACTCATCCATCAGCCCAAAAAAGCTGATTTCAAAGACACGCCTTTATGTCGTCTCGTTTACCGTCACAGAAAACTGTTATTATTAATATATTAACAGCGTTGACTGAGCCAAAACGCTGTGACGGTAAACGAGACGACATAAAGGCGTGTCTTTGAAATCAGCTTTTTTGGGCTGATGGATGGGTCATCCCTAAGTGTTGTCTTCCAGTTCAAGGAGGATAGGATCACCTGCTGGACCTGAAGCAGAGCAGTTGTCTAATTATGCCATTACCTTAACCGCACCATATATATATATATATATTAGCTGGCAGGTATATTCCTAAGCCGGCCATCGAGCATGTATCTTCCATATCGCACTGGTTGGTGTTGGGATATGGATGATTACTTACCTTTTCCTTTTTTTCCTTTTATGCGCCGATCGGCAAATGAGGGTAATCTTTTAATTTTATTTTCCTCTTTTCTTTTTTTCATCATGATCTCATTCAAGGGGAATTCAGGTGTAGCATTTAAAACACGATGTTGCTGATATAAAAAGCATTGTGTCCACATCCCAAAACCCTAACACCTGTAATGTTTTCCCTTCTAGGTCAGTGCCTAAGGCAGTGGTTCTCAACCTTTTTTGTCAACGGTACACCTAGGAGCACATGAAAATATAGCGGCATGTCTGGTTAAATATAAATGAAAAATATTTGAATGTTAAAATAAAAACATAGCAAATCATAGACGGCATATAACCCTGGACTACTATTGCGCCACTGCACAGACTAGTCATAGGCATATGGAATGGCTAAAACTAAATTAACAAAAACACAGATATAAACTTACTTTATTGCAGTGTTTCGAAATTCATCAGTCAAATGGTCAGCTTCTTTAGTGAGGAATTTTTGCCTGGCTTTTTCTTCATAATTTCCTCAAAGTTTGGTTGAATATGAGCCAGACATATCTTCATTTCTTCTTCAGTTGTATGTAATCTCTCACGCTTCTTGTTTTCAATGTTGTTTAATGTTAAGAAGACTAATTCGCATATATATGAAGTTGCAAATTGTAATAAAATTGCTAAAGCTCTTTTAGATAATGAGAGATAATCCTCTTTAATTAATATCCAAAATGTATCACGGGGCAGAGACGAATGTTTTAATTTTAGCCCTCGATCACTAGAAAGGGTGGCCAATTCTTCTTCTCCATGTAACACAAGTTCAATATTTGAAGAAAGATTTATGAAAAGATCTATGATCCAATCATGCTTTTATCTCCTTAATGACGGAAAATAATTGTTGATGCTTTCAGCAGTGCTTTCATATGAGAAAACAAATAAAGGGCGATTTCTTTAATGCAGGTAGACCGCAATAAAGGAAACATATAAGATAGCTAGTGATAGCTCAATTGTTCAAAGTCTCAATTTGGGCGGGGGGAGTGCAACTAACTTGTCTGTTGAAGTAAAAATATTTTCGTTTTTACCTTGCATGCAACTATTTATTTAGTTCACTAAATATTTCCGTTAAGTATTCCATTTTAGACATCCAAAATTAGCAACTGAAGTTTTCACAGAATTTCTCGTGTTTTTTCGGGACAAAAAATGATGGTAATTCCTTATGCAATTCTTTAACATGATTTATTACTTTTCCTTACGACAGCCATCGAATCTCAGTATGCATTAGTAATTCAACAATAATTGACCATTTCAACATTCTTTTATACAGCCTGCCAGGCATGGAGTTCCATCGGTGCAATGCCAACACAGGACTTCCAAGACAAATTCCTTTCTTTGCGGTAGCCTGTTACCATATCAAAAATATCTTTACCTTTTGTAGTTGTGGGCACTTTTTTACAACACAAAAGTTGATTGATTATTTTATTCACGTCAATAAAACGTACAAATGGAAGCAATTGACTTTTATTACTGATGTCAGTGGAACCATCCACAGTTAAAGCAAAATTAGAATTCTTCAGCTTTTTCTGAGCAGTATTTTCAATATTTTTCGATATATCTAGGATTCTTCTACCTATTGTATCATTTGAAAGCATGATATTGTTAATTTTTTCTCAGCCTTTTCACCAAGCATGGATTTTACCATCTTTTTGCAAGTTGAGATGAAGACTGACTCAGCAAGCGTGTGGGATTTAGATTTTAATACTATTATTTCAGCCACCTGTATTGACGCTAGTTGGGCTCGTTCAGACACCGTCATTACTTTTACAAAATAACCTTACTGTTTCAATTTCTGCGCTAACTATCTTTGAAAATAATCAAGCCTTCTATCTTTCAGAGACAGATGTTTAGAAATAAAATGTGTAACTTATTTACTTGGTTCCATGGATTCATTTGATATTGTTTCACTGCACACTACACATGATGACCTGGGTTTATCAGCGTCACCGGCCCAATAAAATCCAAATTTCAAATAATTATCACAATATTGTCTTTTTATAAAACAAATATCTATATTATGTTAATTTAATTTTGTTTTGTGTATAATTTAAAAGTTAACTTCTATACAAAACAAGATTAGTTAAGTTAAAATTAAACTTAAGACAAGTATTGATCAATATCCAGTCACATGATCAGTATTAATGACGAACGAAACAATAAAAAATTGGAGAATTGTTATCATGGCGACATTTGTAAACATTTCGCCCCTCCCAAAATGAACAAAGTTAAGTGATACAAGTTATAGTTGGGATCACGAGGATTTTATTTCCCTGCACACTTAATAAGATCTCGCAGCACACCGGTGTGCCGTGGCACACTGATTGAGTACCACTGGCATAGTAGATCTGAAGCTATATATCTTCAAGATATTTTATCTACAATTATTTCACCACTTTACTTAATTTTCCTTCTAATATTTAGGGGAAGACAACATTTTTAGTTTTTCCTTTAAATTTTGAGAAAAAAGTATTACTAGAATTTAAGTCAGCCTTGAGATGGACGACTTAAGACCACTAATTACTCATAATGAAGAAGCAACGTTTATCATTCTACATTAATTGTTAATGAAATAATCATAGGAAATAATATTATACTCTATATTAATTTTGTATATCTATTGATATTCGACTTCTCAAATCTTTTATTTGTGTCCCTAAGGAGAATAAATCTAAGAAGCGAGATATTTCATTTATTAATTTAACAAAATATCCATAATTTTATCATAAATTTCACTTTCTTTTCCTTTTCCACTTTTTCTTTATTGACAATCTTTCTGGGGGTAAACACCCAATGCGTCCCAGCTAAGCACCGCTTTGGCCATTCTGAGCATCCCTTAATACCTTTTTCATCTCTTGTGAGCCCTCTCTGGTCTCCTATTGCGCCTTCTATGACTATTTATTAAGACCTTCCGTATTATCCATTTAACCTTCGTTGCACAAAGGCACTACATTATCTGACGACGTCCGGCGATCGACGGGTGCTTCATTTTATGTAGCATACCTGAGCCCTCAACTTAATGTGCTATACCTGAGCATCCAATGTGCCCTCATTTATCTCTCTATGAGCACCCATGAGTCACCCTGAAAATGTACCCTCTTTGGCGCTGCCAGATGAGCAAGTTTTATAAGTTTGAAAAATCTTGAACCTGCCTAGAGCCCTCCTTGTACCTTCTCCAGAGAGTAATACTCGTCATCGCCTTAAACATTTTCTCTCAGTCTCCTTTCCTCCTTTTTATTCCTTTTCTCACCAGGACACTAATCCGTTTGGCTGACAAAGAAGCATTAATTTATGTCTATCAGCAATAATATCATTCTACCAATAAAAAATCTCTACATAGAAAATAATTATTGAAGTATATTGTGGCGTATTAACTGTCGAGAATAAGTGGATACGGTAATTTCTACAGTGATTCAACGAAATCATTATCAATACACTATATTACTATAATTTTCACAGCAGAATACAGTATCTTGCTGCAAAAATAACAGTAGCATACATGTTGCTGCTATGTTAGCTTGTGTTGCTATAATTTCAAAAGAATTACAATATAAAATGACAGACAATATCATACAATACTGCTGTAAAAATTCAGTAACGCACTGGGTGTAGAGCTACCATTAAATTTCTACTGTAAATATTTCATAGTGCTGATCTTAAGCCAGTTGATCTTAGGGCTGATGCACGCTGGAAATCCTCTTAATCTCCTTAAAATAAATTCCTGCATATTTTCACATCTTCATTTTAAAAACACTTATTTATTAATCAGTTTGCAATCAATAATCACAGGTATCCTTTAATGATTATTTAAAAGAAAAAATTTTAGTGGTGTTAACGAACAAAAAAGTAATTAACATAAAGGTAAAATGCACAATATAAAGAAAGTGGAAAATGTGTGATCCTGAAAACAATTTTATTAGCAAGCTTTGCGAAGTAAAGGAGGGGGAAAATTGAAAGAAAAAAATGAAAAATAGAATAAAAACATGCAATACCTTTTAAGTGTAAAAGTAAATCACACTTACATAGTCAAATTTTGTTATTTAGGGTAATATATCAAAATAAGACAGCTTTAATAGACCGACAATTTAAAGAATAGAACCTATCATCTCATCCACGCCAGCCTCTCCTTAGATTTAATTTCATAAATCGACCATTCCTGTAGATTCGTATGTAAGAGGAACCTGAGTTCATTTAGTGCGAAAAGATAAAGCGAACTGACGGTACAAATTTATTGATCTGTAGTGCTACATTACAAGATGAAATAGGAATGACAATGAAACCTCACAGATGAGTGTCATATAAATCCTATGAAGGCTTGTAATGGGCACGCGCATAGTTATGCGCATGCAAATAATCCGAAATATACATATAACATTTTGTCCTAAAAAAATAATATACGAGTATATATAACTTTTGTCCAAGAGATGGTAATATGCATCGTCCGATCATGTAAACAAAAATATGTACTATTCTGATAAAGGGCTACATGCAGAACGAGTTTTCACATGCATACGCGCTCACGCATATATACACTCACAGGTATATACCCTTATATACCTTTCGAGATCAACAAAAATCTGGGAAATCTGTACCACAAGTGTACGAACAAACATCAAAACAGGCGCAGTCATTGACACCGAGAGGAAGACTGGAAAGATGCGGATTTTATTTACTGACAAGGGGCTGCGACACGCAAAATTGTCTTATCTAAATTTAAGATAAAGATTCTCTCTATCCCTACGCACACAGAATTAAACATCTATAGAGTAAGCTACGCCCAAACTGTGTCATTGTTCAATAGCAGGCAGTGTCCACGGGTTTTTAATAAATTATATACAGCTCTAGGTAGAGCCTAGAGGCAGTAGAGTCAACTGATTCAGGAGTATAAGAGAGAAACAAGAGTCGGACAAACGGCCAGGTAATCAGAAGGATATTCAAAATGCGCTTATACATTTATAGGCCTGCTTCAGATACCCAATAAGTTCATTCATCATCTTTCTGCCTAAGCCTACCGAATCCTCCCACTAGTGTAGAGTTCTGAATCGGCCTTCTGAGAGTTCTTTTCCTAAGAATAATCAAACCGGTACTCTTACCCAGCTTACTTCACTAAAACCAAGCAAAAGGATTATCTCATACACAATTGGAGTCAGCTCCAGGTCAGCATCCGTTATCTGAATACTCCAATAGCGGTACGTCAAGGTTAAGCAACATTGGGGAAGGTTAGTACTTGGATGGGAAACGCCGTGTTGACCACCATGGGTAATACTGCTAATAAACCACTTATAAGACAACTACCGGCCTATAACCAGCGACCACAACGTTCCACCACTTACTAACCTATAGACCCGGTACCATAACTAGGGACCAAGTTGACCTGCCATAACTTGCCATAGATCTGCCATTTCGTTTATAGTTTATATTAGCAATGCAAAGTTAGGAATGGAAAATGAAATTGGCTGTTGTTGTTATTCACCTGATGTAGCAGAAAAGATCTGTTTGGAGATTTAGATCAAAGAATTTGGGCCCTGTAGAGGCTTTGATGGCAAAAATCGATTGAGCAAGTGGGGGACAAAATGGTTAAAATTGGAGTCTTTATAGAAATTTTCACTGAAATGGTTGAAGCTGCAAAGGTAAATGCACAAAACCTTTGAATTTTCGGGAGTCATGAAAGACAAATTGTAGTTTTCCCAACGAGAAAAATTTGAACGAAAAGGAATATTGGAAAATTTAGTGAAAAGTTTTATGCAAGTTGACAAGCAAAGAAGGAATAAATACTATAGTACTATGCATTTGTTTAAGATAAACTTGAACCACTGCTTAATTTTTTAAAAAGAAAATGAAATGCCAAAATCCAAAACGCCTTGCTCTTCGTAGAAAAAATCAAGAAGAAACCATGAATATTTGAGAGCATAAAGTAATATAAAAAACATACCTAAATCGTAAAAATGTTAAACAAAATTTGAAAATTCCAGTTCAGGATTATCAAGATTAGATTTGGGGCTGAATATGAAGCCGGGTATCTTTGTGGAGTCTCTACTGTTAAACTTTATAAATAGTAAGTTTTTTGGATTCATAATGCATTATAAATATTGGTGTACAAATTAAGCAGTCTGCGCTCATAAGTTTTAAATGTAGGAAATTTTCTAGGACGATCAAAAAGGTTATGAATGTTAAGGATGTGAATTTAAAATTAGCCGGAAAGGTGCAGGATAGTATGCTAGGGCAACGCTGCTATATGGAAGTGAGAGTATGATAAGGAAGGAGAAGGAAAGTTCTCAAGTAAGAGCAAGGGAAATGGGAAAAATTAGACAGAATCTTGTTAAGCAAAATTAAATAGTCATAAACTACTTGGTACAGTTGTTAATGGGGTGAAAACCTGACCTGTCGCAGGCTTCATAAAACATTTCCATAAGTAATAGCAGTTTTTACCTGATTTATTTTATTATTTCAATAACTACTGTTTGATAATCATTATCATTGGAAGAAAAACGCTGAATAAGGTATTCTATTAATTAGTTTTACTAACATTTTGATAGTGATCGTAGAAGAGGTACTATTAGCAAACAGAGAGAACTTGTAACCTGTCTATTCAGTTACGCATGAGAAAGATATGAAACAGTAGAATAAGATTTTGTGTAGAAGCCTATATAAGAAATTACTATTTAATTCTCCAAACAATCCATAAAAGTCTGTACACAAGCGGCTTGCAGATATTATGCAAGCTTTTTTTATAATCTTGTTGCTGATCAACTTTATTTATTTCCACAATTCCACATACTTATCTATTTTCTTTTCCATTATGTCTGCTTTTGCTACTTCGTGTTTTGTAAATAAAGAGGCTGGACTCATTTAGTTATATAAGTGGCAGTTTCAAATTTTCAAGTCAAATGGCAAACATCGTTATATTTGTCAACCAAGCCTATTTTGCATTTTTTAAAGTAATAATTGGTGATCATCATAAGTCTTTGGCCCCTCAAAAGGGGCGTAAGAAGTGTGCCGAGAGTTTATAGATGTGGATTATGAGAACAGGTGAGAAGTCGTTATTTGATACACCTAACGTTCAGGAAAACCCCAATGCCAATTTTCGTTCAACCACCCATTCTTTAAGATCTGCGTAATAATGAAGAAAACTGAGATGGCAACAATGCAGATTTCAAATTGATTCAGCTCCTAAAGGATTCTTTCACCATAAGTTGAGACTTGAGACTATCAAAAAAGCCTTCAGACTTTCTTGCATCAAGACTAAATGGCAAATTCTTGCTTAAATACAGAGTGAAGAGATCCTAATTTTGATCAAGAGAAGGTGCTTTTCTGCAGTTATTTATAAATGTCAGGAGTTTTGTGTATTGTCATAGCACAGTTTTTACTGCAGGATTTGCGAATTCCGATCTACCACTTAACTGAATATCAACTGATTAGCGATAACTCAAATTGCACATTAAAGTGTTTACTAAACAATGGTAATATCTATGAAGCAGACGCAGTTACACATTTAGTTAGTTTTTGTAAAGAACATGGAGAAAAGGAGGGTCAGTTGAGTTGTTGCAATATCACAAACTCAAATGGACCATCTGTGTTGATCTTAAAATGGCATGCTTCCTTTTTGGTCAGCAACGCGATTACACGAAGCATCCATACTTTCTATATCTCTTAGACAACAAAGTTCGAAAGATGCATTTGATGTTTATTTTTCTGTTGTTTTTTATTCAAAGCGTGGGCATCCTATAGCTTAAAAGGTTGATGTGATACAGAAAAACAGCGGTCAGACAAAAACAAGTGTAAGATCTAACTCAACGAAAATTGTCTTCCCATGTGCTATTCGGGGAAAATATTTGCACACTTTATTAGCAATTAATATTTTTAGGGAGGTCTTCATTAGAGATGATACTTTAATATCCCGCACAGGAGTGCATCAACTCTTGACACTCTTACGCAGTTTTCTTGCTCCATTGATTTTGAAGAATTTCTCAAAGTTCTTGAAATGTTTTCGGCTTCCGCAGTTTAGACATCCCTCCAAGTGTCTTCCTAAACTTTTCAATAGGCTTCTGGTCCGGAATGTATGCAGTCCAGTTCAAAACAGAAAAGTACTCCTCATTTATAAAGGTCTTCACCGATTTGCTTCAGTAGCATAGGAGGGGACCTTGTATGAAAATTGGAAGTTGGGATTCGAGGTATCGTAGATGGGGCAAACTACGATATCGCAGCAATTCTTTCTACACTTATGCACACACTGCGCCTCTTCTTCATAATTTTTGTAATACTTCGGTATTCGTTAACCAACCTGGAATTTACAGTCATTGTTCTATTCTGTTATAGGTTGACATTAATTTCTAGATTAAAATTTTGGAGCACTTCAAATTCCTCCCCAATTGCTCAAATTGAAAGACCGGCTTGGTAGCACAGTTTTACAATCAATATGAGGAGAGAGAGAGAGAGAGATAGAGAGAGAGAGATAGAGTTGTGACAGATGTCCTTGGTATGTTACCTGGACAACATCTGAGAAGAGAATGAACTATAGTACACGAGATTAAACTGAACTTAGTTGCTATGCAAACAATGCCGATTCGATTTACGAAACACCTACTCGTTCGAATCATCTTGAACACTTCAATTTTTCTCGTAAATTGTCTATTTGTTGAAAATATCTGTGACTTTGTAGATTGCATGTTGAAATGGGTCCGCGGCATCTCGCCCATTACTGCCTTTGCATAATCCGCTTGTGGAATAACTTTTACGACAAGTGTCAGAAGACGGTATAGGTATACTTTCTGTTCCCCATCCAGGCCGAATTCAGTGCTTAGTACCTGATAAAAAAGTTATGAAAAACAGGTCAAAGAGAAAACGATGGGAGATCACCCAGTGTAACAATACCCCAAAGATTTAAGAGAAGAAAACTGAACTTAAATAAAATTAAAATATGGGGAAAGTGTATATATATATATATATATATATATATATATATATATATATATATATATATATAAACTGGCCAAAAGTTTTCGGACACCTAGGAAATCTAAAAGTGGAGGGGTCGTAAATGTTTCCACTTGCATATCAATATGAATAGAACAGTGAAATATGAAGGGATAAATATCACTAAGTTATATACATCTCACAAAAAATTCAAGAAGGATTAACAAAGTATGCCAAAACTTGCAGCATGCATGAGCAAAATATAACCGAAAAGCTTATGAAGCCCTGTGAAAATAACATAAACACCAAACTGATTTAGAAATCTAAGTAGAGTGTCGAGCCACCTTTGAAGGTGAGGAGAGCATTTATTCTTTCGGGCCATCTTCTCTACCAGAGAGGGAAACCTAATGGTATGATGCTGCCCCTCTTCTCAGTGACAGGGCAGCCGCTGCTGATATTTACTAACCCAGATCTGGTTTTATCGGGTTATATCATGGTTTCTGGGTTATTATTTTGGTAATAGCGCATAATTGGGCTAATTTGTTACTTTTAATATGTAAGACCATCAGAATTATTCACTATTTCCTTAAGAATATCTTAATATCACCTAACAACATCAATTTACAAATAAAAAACTATTGAAATATTCTAAGGTTCACATAAACGCATTTGAGTAAGTTGCGAACATGTTCATTACTTCTCCACCGTTGCAAGCCGCGCTGGCGGCGCTGTTTCGTTGCAGTCTTGCTAGCTACAGCCTGGGAGAGAGACAGTCTTTCGGACTTTCAGTACCGGAGTAAATGATGTAGTATTAATGTTTAGTTATAAGATAGTTCGCTGAAGTTAATTATCATTTGTAAAGAAATACTGTGTGTTTCATCATGTCTGCGAAAAAAGTGTTGAGATAAATATCAGAAACTGGTGTATTAGACTGATATAGTTAACCCTTACGATACCAAGAGCCTCAAAAGAGGCTAGGCGTCAAAATACCCAGCGACTCAATTGAGTCTGGCATGTTTTTTAGGCCTAAGAGTCTTCCTTTTGTTCGGGTAACGGTAAATTTACTTTCTCTTTTTAATTCTATATGAATTATTTCTTTTAGTTTAGTCTTTCTAAGAGAGTTGTAGATATCACACGCATTTTGTAATTGTGGTAATTAGTTTTTTCATATTAATTAAAAAATGGCTAACCTTTCTGAAATTTTGGATATCTACTATGAACTTGATTCTGATTTGGAACTAACAGACAGTGATAATAACAGTTCAAACTCATTCGATGACGAATTAGAGCCAATTATTCCTGAAAATCAACAAATTGACGAAACGTGGCAAAGCTGTCTGGACTTTTCCCCCCCAAATATCATATTTCATGACTCTCATTCGGGGATTCAAGCGCACATGGGTTTTAAATCGGAAAGTAAAACTCACACATATTTTGAAGCATTTTTAATCATGAAATCGTAGCAGATACATGATGGAAACAAATCGCTATTATGAACAAAGTTCAGAAACACCCTTCTCCGCTTCATCTAACGCTCATAGATGGAGGAATTTAACTGTAAACGAGCTTTACGTTTTTATTGGCCTTACCCTACTAATAGCTCATGTGAAAAAACTTAAATTAGCTGACTACTGGTCAACTGATGCCTTTATTGAAACTTCTATTTTCAGGAAATTTATGTCAAGGAATAGATATCAGTTAATCTTAAGGTTTCTTCACTTTGCTGACAACTCGGTTGGAGGAATAAGAGGAACAATGTGAAAAATAGGACGTTTCTTTCATTCATTGAAAGACAAATTCCAAAGGGCATTTGTCCCCTTCCAAAAACTAGTGATAGACGAATCCCTCGTTTTATTCAAGGGTCGTCTATCATTCAAACATACATCCCTTCGAAAAGACATTGTTTTGGCCTCAAGCTTTTTGTTTTGTGCGATTGTGAGACGGTAATAATATTAGATATGTTACTTTACACAAGAAAAAATACATATATTGTTCATAATGATCCATTAAGAATATCGGGGGCAATTGTGAAAAGACTGATTGAACCATATTTAAGATTAGGGCATATTTTATATACAGACAATTGTTACACAAGCCCTTCTTTGTGCTCTTACCTTCTTGATCAGAATACGGGGCTTTGTGGGACAGTTAAAAGCAACCGTAAAAATATGCCTGAGTTAGACAAGGCAGTAACTCAAGGTACCGTTGAACTACACAAAAAAATGGAATGCTAGCTATTCGATGGGTCGATAAGCGGGAAGTTTTGATTATTACCTCCCTACACAAAGGCAAGTCAGTAAAAAAATCATAGAACAGGAGAAGAAATAAAAAAACCAGATGCAATAATTGATTATAATATAAATATGCGTTTAATTGACAAATCAGATATGATGATCAGTTCTGTTGAATGTCTTAGAAAATCCATCAAATGGTACAAAAAGCATTTTTACCGACTTGTTGATGTGTCCATGCTCAATGCATATAACATGCATTTGATGAATTTAGATTGTACATAAAAAAGGCTTTCTTTCCGAGAATTTTCAATGGAAGTAATAAAACAATTACTTGACAGACATTATTCTGGTGCTTCAAACCAAGTGTGTACTTGGCCCTCGGTAAATTCCTTTGATAGTCTACAAGGAATCGGTTTTTCAGAAAAACATTATATCGCTTCAATGCCAAATGTAGTTGAACGGAAATCGGCTCAAAGACAATGTTATGTTTGTGCTAAAAAAACATAGTAGAAAACGAACAACATTATGGTGCAAGCATTGTCAAGTGCCACTGTGTATAGAGCCCTGCTTTTCTGAATATCATACAATCCGAGAGATGTGAAAACTAACCATGTATAAGCAGTGTGTGTATATTTGTGTACATCCATAAATACATACTAAATTTTATACATTAACCCTAAAAAAACAAAAAAGTAGAGCGGCTATTATATTTTCGTTCAATTATCTGTGAACTTATTGAAAAATTTCTTTAGTTATAAAGGACTTGTTTTATGTACATTACTGCGTTCAAATTCTAAAGGAATGTCTGCGGTGAGTGAGATCTCGTTTAGTGTAACCTACTTGGTGGGAGATTGGGGAAGAGAAGACGAAAAACAATGCGTTGTTGTCAAATGCTACACCGAACAAAAACGAGGCCATTTAAATGATGATTTAAAGCTCATCTTGTAATTCAATTTCCGGAAGAGAGGTAAGATAAATATTTACATATTTTATATATTCTTTATTACTAAAAAGTTTTCTTTTCAAAGAAGCTAATTTTAAATGAGTTTTTAAAATACAAAAATTGGGGTAATGAACGAGGTTCGAGTTTTCAAGGCGTGGTATTTAAAGGGTTAATAATCCTAGTTATTATTTTAATGAGCCTAGCGTGTATGCATCGGTCTGCATTTAAAAAAAAAATCGAATTTTAGGGGCAATCAACTTTGAACGTGTTGCGAAATAATGAGCCTTTGCTTTGGCACACTTTCCTAATTTTGTGAGCGAAGTGAACTAGTGTAGGGGTGCGTAGATGTATCAGAGAGAAAATTCCTTCCAACGCGAGAATATAAATAGCCCATTAAATTACCAAGTCACAACGGACTTCGCCGTAGCGTGACGGCAGCGTGCTGGCCTCTGGATTCAAAAGACCCGCGATCGATCACCAAATCCCCATTTTTTTTTCGAAGAAAATTCTCGAAGAAAACGGAACCACGTAAAACGCTTTTAGGACAACTCAATAAGACTCAAGATAAATGGATCGCCTCCAGAAGAAAACGGAACTCAAGGAAAATGACTTCAAGGGCTAACTCATCTCAACTGATCAATAAATCATTAAGTCCTTAGAGAAGGAATCATCACATAAAGATAAATGCAAGTTATTATGAAGAAGCATCAAAAAAGAGTTACCAAGATCAAGAATTAACCCAGCCAACTTAAAGAAGAAGGAATCTCAGCCTACAAGAATACCAAGAGTCAGATAAATGAGTCAATATTTGAAGGGGCATCTTCAGTCAAGAAGTAATAAGTAGATTCGAATGTAGAAATCTCAAGATAAATCATCATACTGATATGGATAAATAAGAAAAGTTTATAATATAGAGCTCCGGCCCCCCACTCTAGCAACGCAAGCCTAGCAAAAAATGTCCGTAGGGCGGATTTTTACTAGTGATAATTTTCGTGCCTTAATTAATTAGTAAAAATGCGGACATTTTCACGGAGAGCAAAAGTACTTCTTTAGTCATAGAGTTGTTGAGTTATGAAATTAATTGCCAGGCGATGTAGATAACACATTATAAAAGTAATGAGGTTATTGTTAAACTCTAAAACTCATATGTCAGGCCACATTTAGTGTACTGTATACAAGAATGGTCCCCATAATTTAGACATGATATCAACCTGCTGTAGTCAGTTCAAAAGAGGGCAACAAAAATAATACTTCTCTGAAGCACCTTAAATAGGAAGATAGACTGAGGGTGCTAAATATGTTCTCAATTGAAAGAAGGTGTATGAGGCGAGATATGATTGAGTTATTTTATATCTTCGGGAATAGATAAGTTGGATTTTAGTAAGTTATTTGAGTTGCAAGATAGTAATTGGACTAGGGGTCAGCACTTGAAAATTAAAAAAGCAGAGGTGCAGATTAAATGTTAGAAAATATTTTTTACGAATAGAGTGGTAGATTACTGGAATAGTTTGCCACATGAGACAGTAGAGAGTCCAAACTTATATGTTTTCACAGACCGGATGATTATATGTGGAGGGAGGGTTAATTTTAGGGATGGGGCACTGGTATTCTTGACCTAGGTTTGGGGAAGATAAGTGTCGCATGATTTTTTAGAGATTTGTGTTGGCTACCTTTCTAGCTACTTTCCCTCCATTCCCTTAATCTTTGGAGGCTCGTCTATAACGACGCCTGGCAATCGCCTTTGAATTTGCAAATCTAATGCTAGGCATTTGCATTGGGAATATTACTAGATTATCAAAATTAGCCGGGAGTGGGGAGTATAACCCTCAAAATTAAAGGATGGTATGGGAGAAAAGCCCCCCATTTCCCAATTCCTTTCAAAATCTATAATATGCGAGTATAAAAGAGCGGTTTCACGAATTCTTGCTTGCTGCCACAAAACTTTACCCACCGGCCTAACCTAAGTAAATAAATTTATGGAAATTGTAACTAAAAATAAAACACAAGAACTTAAAAATAAAATAAAAGGAGCATAACAAAAAAGAACAAACAAACAAAAATTTTAAAAAGAACCATATGTATCTCACGCGCGAACCTAAACATTTGAAAATGGGTAAAAAAAGAATTTAGTAATTAAATGCTATACAAAAGATATTAAATGCTATACTAATCTGTTTTTAACATATTACTTAATTTGGGTTTTTAATGAGTAATCGGAGTTTTTTTAAGGTTCAATCTGGGTTGTTTGGTAAAATCTCAATGGCAGCTTTGCTTGGTGATAATTGCATCCAGTTTCTCATTGTAGCCAGGTCGACGACGTCTTATGGCCTCTTTTAGCACTAGTTAGAGGGTATCCAAAGGTTTTCACATCGCCCTGATCCTATTGTCTAATAACTACTGTAGAATAAAAGCAGACTTAGAAGATTTGTCATTGTTTTCCTGTAAAACCATTTTTCTCGCGTATTTTTGTAGATCTCTCGGGCTGTGAGCTACATGTAATATCTCAACAGAGTTTGGTAATTCTCCGAATTTATGATATTACAAACGGTGAAAGCCACCTAAGAACATGACATGCCACCCAAAACCATTAGAGAGCGGGCACTGTGTAATGCTCTTAGCACTCTTCGCTCTCAAATTTACTACACATCTGTCTTTCAGTAGACTAACATTGCCCTTGGTTGAGATCAAAAGGAACGTGGACTTATCTTACGCATGCTCCAGTTATGAAGAGCGTGCCCACGCCAGTCGACTTCGCTTCAGAGGAAGTTTCTGGTAGCCATACTTGAAGTCAGGCCTTTTGCAAGTAGTCTGCCATGGGTGATTCTGACGGATGCATTAACCTGGCCGCCTTATGTCTATTCATCTTTCAGCTGAAATGCTGGATTTTTTTTAAATCCCGAAGGCTCATGCGACCCATAGCTCTTTTGTCACGTTGTATACAAACTCAGAGGCGTCCATAACGAGGTCAAACTTGGATGATCCCAGTTTCCCAGATCCTTTTTATCATTTCTGCAACAGCGGAATGTAATCCGCTGACCCTCTGTGCAATTTGACGACATCTGTGACCCTTATCGTGCAGCGCGCGTATCAAATTTCTTTCCTCACGTTTTACTTACGTGTTTTAGATATGGCTAAAACACGTAAGTAAAACGTAAGGAAAGAAGTGTGATACGCGCGCTGCACGATAAGGGTCTCAGATGTCAACATGTTAGATCATGTTGATATTGGATATCACCTTAATTATTAAACACTTTGTGTTATTTGAGAAGATTGTAACAAATTATACCACATATATATACCAGGCATTCATAGAGTTCAATAATATCGCCGTATTAGAACTTTCCCCAAAGTTATAAGAAAGCTCGTACTTTTATTTTGCTTTCCAGATGTATTAGGCACATGCATGCAAACCTTCTCCAACATATTCATAGACATATCCAAGGAATAGAAAAAATTGCTGCTGTCCAAAAACTTTTGGTCGTTGCTATATATAACAGTAGGGGAATCAGCGAGTGGTGCTATTTATCTGGTCCTGTTTCTTAACAGAGGCAGGAATTTTTGCTTACAAAAGAACAATACAAAAGAAACATAACAAAGGCGTTAAATAAAAGCAATCGTTATCATCATTGACCAAAATGGAGTCCGAATTATAGGCTAAATTTCCTCTTTGTTCTATAAAAATATAATTGGGCCATGTATCTCATACTCTAAAACATCACGAAGTAGATCACTAAAGTCATCCGCTTTTGCTCAGCTGTTTACACTCACATACGCAAGGTATTTTTGTACCGCAGGAAATTGAGAATTTATGTACGATGCATTAAGTATATAGAATGAGTGAGGGAATCTCCACGTGGTAGATCTTTAGCAGAAAGGAACTCCCATGTGCAGCAGAAGGCCCGGCTAGGCATAAAGTGGTAAGCCTACCCCCCCCCCCCCCCTCCTTCCACAAGCAGTAGCCTCGAATCGAGTCCCCCACGATTCACCTTTATAGCTATGCAAGAAGATTCGAGGCCCTTCGAGATTAGAGGACCCGTGGATTACCTCATCCATACTCCGGCGGGAGCGAAGGTTTTCCACATGAATTGTATATATTATATCATCAATGTTTCTTATGATTTTTTTTCTCTATAATCGACCTGTGGTTTATGCCCGTCAATTCCCCGCTGAGCTCAGATTTACGTTTTTTTTGTGTGTACACCTGTCGTAGCAGGTCAGAATTTCCTTAGACCTTTGATAATTCTAGTTTGACGGGTTTGGATGATCCTTTTCTACGCAACTGCTCTGTAAAGTATCATATTTCGGTTGGGAGATGTGTGAGAGAATCCCCACGTGGAAGATCTTTAGCAGAAAGGAACTCCCATGGGCAGCAGAAGGCCCGGCTAGGCCTAAAGTGGTAAGCCTCCCCCTCCTTCTTCCACAAGCGGTAGCCTCGAATCGAGTTCCCCACGATTCACCGCCCTTCGAGAGTAGAGCTCTTTCCCGCTAACCCCCAACTCCGGGGAGAGCCTCGGGCATAAATAATGCTTGACTCCCAGGAAGAGACAGAGTTGAGAAGTCTCGCTAGACCCCAGAAGATTCCTCATGGTTCCAAGTCAAGTGCTAGCCACAAAGCAAAGTGACAGCTGAACTATTTTGTGTATTTGGAATTAGCCCCAGCCAGGATGTAATTCCACTGAACGATCGCCCCTAAGTGATTTTTCCCGACTTCTCCCATCAACTTCTGTCGAAGCCCTCCTTATTTTGGGTAGCCGAAATACTCTCCCCAGGACCGTAAGTTACCCCCCCCCCCTTGTTTTGGGAGAACCATCATTACTCCAATCTCCTGCTCAGAAGTTCCGAACGGCCACACCTCACGTACAGAAGACATCAGGAAGCCAACCCCTCCCCCCTCTTCAGTAACCCAATTGAGTTAATTCCCCCTTTCATTTACTGATGTGATTTTGCCCGTTAATTTTCTGATGTAATTTTACCCATCAATTCTCTCATTAATTTTGTGTAAATAAAATTATATTTTTATACATGCCTCTTTAAGTAAACTTGAACTTTGCCATTGTCCATAATTTACCTGACCTCGTTGCACTCTCTCGTTACTCATCCCGTCTGAACGCGTGGTTTTCCGTCCCTTTTGTTGGTTCGCTTTCAAGTTATTGGTCCTCTCCCATAGATATAATATGGTATGGATATAATGTAATGTCATACCACCACAGAATGCTTTTGATAGCTCATTTTAGACGAAAATATGGCGCTCATAGAGGAATTCCTAGAGAAAATAGGTGCTGCACTTTTCCAGTAGATTTTTGTATTACCAAGGTTGAGCTCTATAATTAAATTTAGCATTAAATTTATCAGAAATAGGATTGTTTAACGAGGTAAGAAGCTAACATCGAACAGAAATACTAAGAAAAATCGTATGAATGTATCATATAGTACAATTTTTCCGTTGATGTCAAAACTTTGTATTATTCCTTTTTAGCATAACAGAACTTCCATTTTGACCATAAAATAAAATAAAATTAAATTGTATATATACTATTCATAGTCTTTATACTCACTTAATACAAAAACCAGCTGGCCACAATATGAATTTATAAAAGCCGATTTCAGAACCGCAAATCAGCAATAAACACTAAAACAACGACACGAAAACATGTCTGCAAGATAGTTCAATGGAAATATAAGCGAAGAAAAACACGCTCAATAGCTATCGGACAGGTCGATTTACACCATTTGCTAGTGTCACCATGCCAGAGACTTAATCCGCTCTGATCATTACCTAGAGGATTCAACATTATGGTAATTAGCAAAGAAAAACTCGAAAATTGTGTTTGAAAAATTCTTCAGAACTACAGTAATCATGAACCATCTTTGTGTTTGAATATTCTTTTTGATATGCTAACTACCATTTCAATGCAAAATTTAAATGGTGGTAAACTTAATGCAATTGACCAGGTGGTTGTGTTGTGGAAACAGCGCTCGAAATTTCGTCAGTTAATACGTACCAAACGGGTCCGGTTTGGTATCAAATTATTTGTACTGTGCAATAGTGAAATGAAGTGGAGTTGATATAACTAGAACTTTTATATTTACTATGGTATAAACAGATGTATTTTTCTTAGACTTTAAATATAAGTGAACTTTCTAGAAGCGAAAGAATAATTTCTTATTTTACCCAATCCTTAGCAATTGTCAACATCATTCTTTGACAATTGCTAATGAACTGGTGGATTATTTTTCTTCTTGGAAAATACAAAACACTTGTGAGTGGTACTATTTGCTCAAAAAGTGGCGTACCAAAATAACTGATAGATCAAAACATTTTGGGTAAAGAAAATGCGTTGGTTTTCAAATGGAAAGATAAAAAACTCGATAGAATTGAAAATAAATATTGTGCTAGCCTGATTGAATAGGACTAAACTTATTTGGAGGGCACTTATAAAATCCATAAAGACTTTTTCAATTAAAAAGAATAATTAATAAATGGGAAAGGGGTAGATAAACCCAATCAGCTGTTGTAGCCATATAATTCAAGCAGAAAATAACATGGTTAAAGAAATTAGGCTTGTAGCTAGTTATGAGATTGCTCCTCAACAGCTATTTCATCTATAAAATGCCTTCATTTGTACAAAACCGTTTTTAAAGAACATATTCTGGGAATAATTCCGAAAGAAAAGCTGTTATCAACAAATACGTAGCAGGCTATCCTCTAGAAGGAAGAAAACGAAAACAAGAAATGGTTTTGCATGCCTGAGTGCCAATTCAACAAGAGCCAAATAAGTTAAAGAAAAACTCAACGAATCTTTGCCGTGTTTGCTAGCTTATGCGGCAAGCCTCAAGAACATGCTGTATTTGGTCTCTTAATGAAGCAGGCCTAAGCTCAGTTGAATATTTAAAAATGATTCACAATTAGGTCAGGATAATTAAGAGTAAGGTCAGGAAGCATCGAGGAATCTACGACGAATACCAAGCACTCAAGAAACACCGTACTCGTGGGCGAGAGTCGGACCGTATCATGAAGATTTTCTTGGATGACTTTCAGGATCTCTTCAATATTGCCACAGGCGATGTCCTTCATACTATGACCAAAGAATAAGACAAGTAGTTCTTCATGATGCAGCGTTAGAACATCTCGTGCAGCATTGCAAGAATCGACGCGAAGAAATCTGGAGCCGAGGCCGGGTGTGGGAAGAAATATCACCAAGAAGCTGCTCTTAAGCGGAGATACAACGAACGAGAGGCCAAAGTTCAAGCGGCGGCGGCTGCTGCCTTCATTTCTAGCTCCACATCGTCAGATAAGTTACAGATTGAAGACCAACACCGACCTTTAACTCATGTGTTTGAGATTGTATCTTTTGAGTCGTCTTTAGGAACACTGGAGGTCCGGAAGTTGATATATATATATATATATATATATATATATATATATATATATATATCGTGCGAGGGTGCTGCTATAAAGGGTAATCTTCAGGTTCAGGATTCACTTTTGCATTGTTTAAGGGTATACGCGCCCATTATCGGGTACTATAAAAACACAAAAGCCTTTTAATTATCCGTATTAAAGATGTTGAAACAAGGCAAGTAGAGGAGGAGGAATCTTATATCATAAAACAAAACCTTTGTTGAGAATAAGATTAGAGATAATTTGGATCGCATAACCTTCAATATTATTAACATCCCAAATATTTAGATAGTTCCCTTTCTGAATGTGTCGCCATTTTGGTTGGTTGTTTTATTCTTTCGCTTTGATAAGCGCGAAACTTTGCTCGTTGAAATTAATTTTTATTCTGTGGTTCCTTGCGGAATTGCTGCCCTTTATATCGGGTTGCAGCAGTAAAATGTTCACTAAGTTCAAAGTCGAATGACTCAATTAAATGTAATTGAGAAGAATCAAAATTCTTATCCAACTATTTCTATACTGTAAATTACATACTATCTCTGTATTTTTCAAGAATATAACTAATAATATTGCGACAATTAAACAAATAAAATAGTCCCTCGAACATTTGCTTGTCGATTTTTGCCGACAAATGATACTGCCTAGAAAAATAAAAATCAATATACCTTTATTAAAAATAATCATCAATTAGGCCACCTTTTTGGTAATACTCTTATATAGCCCTTAATCTCGTTTTAAAGGAAGAAATAAATTTTATGATATTAGATAGTTATCTTATCCTATGCAAGAAGAATTTTTTCTTAAGTTGAGTATCACTAAATTTATTTTTTCTCATGGCTTTAAACTTTCTCTTGAGGTGAATTTCATATGGAATAGTCCATAGGGTTACATTCAGGAGATTGGGGAAGGCATTCATCCTTTCTGATAAAATGAGGACATATTTATTCGAAAAGATTCTTTCTTATTTTGCTAATATGATCGTTTCCACGATTTTGATGAAAAATGAAGTCTCTTTTAGGATACAAGTGATAGCAAACAGGAATCAGCTAATTTTCTGAATTAACTTTGGATTTTTGTGTATCGATAAATTGAAGACTCGTTTTATCATTCTAATGCACTCCCTCAGTATCCATTGTTTTATTGGCTAAATATTGAAGTTTTCTGATAAAGGCGAGATGGATAAATGTTTTTTTCGTTGAACCATATACTTAGTTATTTGGAAATTTTGTTGGCACTTCCAAAGTGAAAGTATTATCGTCGGTAAACACAATTTTGGGGGTAATCTTGAGATGAAGAGCAATCGTAGAGACAACGTGCTTTAAATGAATATCATAACGGGAAATTTGCTTCTTTCATTAGTTTTTTTCTTGTCGCTTTATAATACGTTGCATAGAAGAGGAGGAAATAATTTGTAGGGCCAAAGATCAAACCTAGTAAACATTTGTTTGAAAAATTTAAACGGTTCACACATGAATCTAGTAAACATCTGTTTGAAATTTAAACGGTTCACACATTGAACCTTATAAATAGGAAGATAAACTTCCCGCTGTTAATAGCTCTCTTTTGTAAATAGGAAGATAAACTTCCCGATGTTTATAACTCTCTTTTGTAAATAGGAAGATAAACTTCCCCCTTTGCAGAATCTCTCACATCTAAATACTCACAACCGTTTGTTCCTTCACCCTGCAGATAAGCTATTTTTCAAGCAACTGTATAATATTTCACATCCAGGGATAAAGTCATCACTTTAGATGGTGAAAGCGAGATATTTCTGGCGTAATATGGACATAGATATACGTTCCTGGACTCGTAAATGCCTCTCCTGCCAATCTGCTAAAGTAAATCGCCTCACTAAGTCCCTAGTCCTGCCTATTAGTATGCCCACTTCGAGATTTGAGACGGTTCACATAGATATAGTTGGTCCACTCCCACCGTGTACCCTGCCTGGGCAAACATACCTATCTCATAACTCGCCGACAAGGTTGGTTGATGGCCCTACCAATCGTTCTTCTGGGCATCCGCTCCTTGCCTAATGATTCGGGTTTTTCACCCTTTACAGCGGTTACAGGGACGACCCTTCTCTGCCCAAAGCCTTTGGTCACCTCTTCTTCATCCAAAGCTGAGTCTAAATTCATCTCTGAACTAGCGAAAACTATGTCGCAGATAGATTTCATACAGACCTCTGAAGGCCACCTGCACTCGGTACCCAAAACGTTTGTACAAGGAATTAAGTGACGCCACGCATGTGTGGGTCCGTGTTCATCGCGTTTGGAAGCCACTAGAAGCGCCTTATGCAGGCCCGTTCCGCGTTGTCGAACGCGACGACAAAGTTTTTAATTTCGAATTCCCGGATGGCCATCAGAACACGGTGTCTATAGATAGAGTGAAACCAGCTGTATTGCCTAAGGTACGTAAGGAGAGGAATATAAACTGTTGGCGACCATCAAACAATTAACCCGTTGTAAATAATCCTTTAGAATTAGATATCCTGCAAGAAAATGAGGAAGTATCATCGAGGGGTAATGGCAGAAATTACAGTTACGTGGAAGCTGTTCCAAATACCTAGGATAATGGTAGTGAATCGAGCGTTTATACTCGTTCCGGTTGACGCGTAAAATTTGCGAGAAATCCCTCATACCATTATTTTTGAGTTCCATCATGGCATATTAGAATATGTTTATATATGTATGTTTATAATTGTGAGGCCTAGATATTATTTCTGTATTAAACCTACTCCAAGGTCTCCCAATGAATTCCTGTGGTGCTGGAACTATAGTGTGGAATCGAGTATGACTCAAAAATACCTCAAAGATGAGCATTTTGAAATCTTAGGAAATTCTACACTTGGTTCACAGTAAACCAGAGCATATCAAAATATATTTGTATATATATATTTGTTTATAATTGTAAGACGTAGATACTGATTATGTATTAAACACTCCGCTTTCTCGGGCCGTAGTACTGTGGGGGTCGAAGATTGAACCTAGTAAACATTTGTTTGAAAAATTTAAACGGTTCACACATGAACCTAGTAAACATTTGCTTGGAATTTAAACGGTTCACACATTGAACCTTATAAATAGGAAGATAAACTTCCCGCTGTTAATAGCTCTCTTTTGTAAATAGAAAGATAAACTTCTTGCTGTTAATAGCGCTTTTTTGTAAATAGGAAGATAAACTTCCCGCTGTTAATAACTCTCTTTTGAAAATAGGAAGATAAACTTTCCCCTTTGCAGTATTTCTCCTTTGTAAACAGGTAGCCAGACTCCCCAGTACGCAGTACGATATCTTGTGTCGGACATACGTAGCTTCGTACAAAAATAGATCTTGTTCATGAAGTCCCGTGAAGAAAAGGTAAAATTCGATGGTGTTCGTGATGCGCCTTCCTCGACTTTTCCTCCTTTGCCGGCTGTGAACTTTTCGGTGAGCTCAATTTTCTTGTAGATTTCTTCCAAGTCTAAAAATTCGGATGGGTCAAGATATACTCAGTTTTTCGAAATAAGATGGTATAGTGGAAGATATAGTGGGTGAAAATTAAAGATGGGGGACGGGGGGATCTTTTGCCCTAGTAGGGAGGGCATCGCTTTATTTTTATTTGATTTCATTTTTCCTTTATTTGTGTTGTTATTTGGTGTTTTTTAACTTCTGTCTGTGTTCCTTCGTGTGTTTTAATGTTCTTCTGGTTGTATTTTGTTTCCTCTTCACTGTTGTTTTGACTTTTAGTGTAATAATGTTTGTAGCATTCAAGGCTTTTATAGCTTTTTTACCGACAAAGCTATTTCAGTGTTGTTTGTAATCTAATTTTTCGTGAGTAACTGTAATTGATTTAGATGTGATGTCTTGTGATGTTTTTATGTGTATATTGGAGTGATATTTTCTCGTGAACAAAGATTTGTGCTCGGGAACCGGCTTCAGCGTGAGGCTTTTGCCCGTAGCCACGCAGTTATATTTAACCTGCCGCCTGTTTCCTGCAGTTCTGGAATGACACCATTCGTTATAGTGGACCAGATCTTTTTGCCGAGCTTCTGGGTGACGACATTGATGGGCTCCAACCGTTTCCTCCGATGCAAGACGCTTTGCCTAATTCGGTCACGCCTTCTTCTTTGTTGATAAGCAGAAAGGCAGTGTTCTGGATACGTTGGAGCCTTTTCATCGAGGTTTTATTAGCCGCATGGGACACCACTGTGGGGTAGATCAGCATTACCCGGACATACATCATATATATTTTCCTGATGTTGGCCGAGCTAAGATCTCTAAACCTGTAAAGCTTGGAGATTTCTCTCTTTGCCAGGTTTCGCCTCTCGGTGTGGTGTCTCGAGTATCCATGGTCAGTGATTTTAAGGCCCAGGACGGTGCCTTCGGTGGAGTAGCCGTATCTCCTCCCATCTATGTTGATGGGCCATGTCAACTCGCGGGTAAACAGGACAATTTTGAACTTGTCCCTGTTGGTCCTGATTTTCCATCGTCTCTCGAATTGGCTGATATAGTTGATTTCCGCTATAGTGCGAGCCACCTGCGCCCTTGCTTTCCTCTCCAGGCACGGGACAATTTGCCTGACGTCATTTGCGTATTGCAGATATATCGTGTCCCTATGCACCAAAGTTGGGAGGACGATGGTGTAGACTAAGTAAAGCAGAGGACTCAGGCAGCTTTCCTGAGGAACGCGCGACTTTAATTCGAATTTGGGGCCTCTGTGCCCTTCAAACATGAGACACGCCCTTCTGTCCATGATGAAGTCACAGAGGATCCTTTCCAGGATTGGGTTTAGCTGGAGGTTCAGGATCTTGTATTGAAGTCCTTCCAGCCAGACTTTATTGAAGACCTTTTGCACGTCCCTGAACACAATGTCTACTTTGTAGCCTGAGATGTTGGAGGCAGTCGTTCAAGTGTCACGAAGCTTTTGGCCGCACTTACGTTTTTACAAAGAAGGGTGTATCTGACAGCAGATAGGTCTTTCCCAGGTTTGTCATTCAACACCCGGAGTATACAATAACATCCATGTCTTGCCCAGGTGTACTAAAGATGTTTGCGCAACTTTGCAAGAGTAGATCACCTTTTATTAGCTTTTGCAGAGCAGACTGCTGTCCAATTCCAAATATCTTAGGAGTGGTGTCACATCCTCTGAAGGCATGCAGAAACAGCAGACTTTGACAGATCTCTCTAACTAGAACCTGATTTATGACGTTTATGTCACACACTACAGTCGGACTTCCTTTATCTGAGCGGAAGTAGAGCCTTGTGCCATCGCTCGGAGCTGCGTAATGGAGCAGTAGCATTAACAAATCCTATCCTCGCCTATGGACGTGGTTGTTTTTACAGATTACATTGATACTGCTGTCCTCACAATGTCCACGTCAGCATCTCTCATAGCATATATCACATGACATCCCCTGGTTTTATGCAATCGGGAATCATATGGATCAGTGTCTGTTTTTTCTCGTTATTGGAAAGGAAATCCTCCATCTTTCCAGTGAATTTTGTTGTTTCAATGATATTCACCTTATAACCGTCACGATTTTGTCCCGATCGCTGATGTGTATTGTCCTTCGTACTTGGACCATCACTGTAACCATCGAAGACTACCGTAGCCTTGCTATAGTGTTTCACAGTGAATGCTGCATAGTCCCTGGCAATGGAAGTGTAGGTCGTTCCATCAAACCACTTTAGCCGACGAAGAAGGTAACTTCCATCTAAGACATTGTGCTCCACTTCAGGAGCAGTCTCCAGGAGCGCTTCATCCAAAATGGCTTTGACATGGGCCTTAATAGCGTGCATCAGTTGTGTTTTGCCCGCCTTCCGTATGACCTGTTTTGCTTCAAAGAGTGCTTGAAGATAAGGCGAGAGTTCGTAGTTAATGATCTCACGAGTGAAAGTTCTTTAGTTTGAGATTCTACGAGAAACCTTTGGAACAACAAAGCTGAGTCTATTGCTCTTTCTTCGGCAATTCTGATTGTCGGCGCCGATGCCAACGTCTTTGCCTTCATATTTATTCTGTATTACGAGCAAAACACCGACTCTTCTTTCATCTTTGCTAGTGTTTCCTTGCCGATAGTAAACAGGTCATGGATGTTCACATCCTCATTTTCGTTTACACCTATTTTCATATTGTGCAAAGATGCTTCATCAGCAAAAGGAGAACATGCTTAAATTTTGTCTGCAATTTTCTCCAGGTCTTCATTATCTCTTCTCACCCTTGACCGTGTTGCCTCCTTATGTTGCTTACTGGTGACCAAGCACTGGCTGGTGAAATTCGGCATTACCTCACCGTACGTTGAAGACATTGGCACAGACTTGGTCGACAGGGCCCTTAGATGGCCCGACATTCAATTTCCTCGTGTGAGTCCACCTGTAGTTTTGAGGGATCTCATAAGAGCTTTCTCGATAACCAGGTCACATCCAAGGCCAGCCCAGTAATGATCGCTACGCCCAATGACATACAAGACATCCATGAACCTATGGAAGACGGATGGGTGGTCCTGTTCTAGTTTCTGCATCGACTGGAAGTAAAGGTATGCCAATTTTAAGTAGTTTGCATATCCAGCTGCGGCGAATATGGGCAAACAGTCAGCGATGGTGTGGAGTTGCATAACCCAGGATCCTGTGTGATCAGCATTTATAAGGGCCCTGACAACGCCTAGAATCTGTTGGTAACTTTACCAGATTTTGGCTTGTTTTAGAATGAGTTGAGAATTCATTTCTGTTGGTAGGCATGACTTGGTCAATAGTAGTGCGACAGAGAGATGACATGAGAAAAAAGAGTGTTATGTCCCCTGTCAGTGTTTGCATATACAGCTCTTCAATTTTATTCATAAGTTTGGCCAAATCAGGGTCGTCACGAATGATCCTGTCTACAACCTGTTGTGTAAGACACTGATTAAAGAGCAGATGACCAAGGAGAGCAGGCTGTGGTGTACTGCATTCTCGCCATAGATGGTTCCCAGGATTTCGTTGATTCCATTTCCATTCATCAACGTTCCTATAGCACCCAGAAGATTCATTAGAGTATGGAAGCATCCCAGCAGCAACACCACATCTCGAAGCGGACTGTCTGCAGGCACCTCATGTTTGATGTGGGACGCTTTCCAAGACAGTGGCTGGTCATATGTCACAACTGCCTGGGACTTGCGATCATCTGCAATTTTGCAAAGGTACACAATTTATAGAAATTTGTTTGGGATGAGAGGGGTTCAGGTCATATTTTGACTGGACTATAAATGATAATGAATGAAATAGAAAAGAAAATGGCTATTTATACCTAATACCCTAATATACAGACTTCGTTTGGTTGTGTACTATCTATCGCACGTTCTCTTGATTCGGCAAGAAATTTTAAGTGACTTTATTATTTTTTCATTGTTGGAATCTTCAGAGATATTAAAAAATGCATTTAAGATGCTGTATACGAATTTTCATAATATTCAATTACATTTGAGTTATATACGAGTATATATATATATATATATATATATATATATATATATATAAATCTAAGGCCATGTTTTTCGAGAATACGAGCATTCCTTTGGATTATCAACGATGTCAAAACCTCACCAGGAACATCACCCAGGTGGAGCAGAAACCCATAAATCTCGTTCGGCAGTTTCTAGACACAACATGTACCAAGTTTCCGTCAGCGCAGTAGAGACTTGTCTTTCACAGTCGTTTCTTTAATCATGTAACTCATCCTATAAGCGTTATGGAAGGTTTTACCCCTCGCAAGGTTGTCAAAGACCGCCAATCGCCTCTTACCTCGGGTGGCCATGAGCTATTAGCAGCTGCCACCTACTATAGTCCGGACCTACCGATGTTCGTGCAACTCTCCCGCCGCACAGAATGCCATCTCTAGACCAAAAGATAAACAAACTTATTGATGTGCTCCGGAATCTGACCATGGCAACCGTATTTCATGATGGTATATGAAACTTAACCACACCTCTTCAAAGTTGCCATTACCCTCTCCACTCTTGATCTTCGGTGTTTTCCGGCTGCATCCTTCTAACGAACTCACTGTTGGGGCAATGCAGGACTCAACTACCTGCGTCTTCATCCAGGATCCAGAAATTCCACTCAACTGCATTGTTAACAGCGGCTCTACCGTCTCATACTCCAGCTTCCATACTTCTTACAATTAAAAGAGCGTGCTCTTCCGGAGAACACAATTCACTCTTTTCGTGCCTGTTTAATTAATTGACTTACCAATTTCCTCGTTCTCGTTTCAAACATGTATCCAACAATACATGCTAAATACAATGTATATTTCGCATAGTTCTTGGTCGAATCTCAGCCCGGCTGTTTTCAAAGCCACACAAGAATTATTCACTCACTGAGTACAGACATCCTCTCTCTCAGTTGAAATGACTGTTTGACCGCAGCTCGCCTATGCAAATTCGTCTCATGATTGCCACTTAAATTTTCTAAACGTCCTTTTAAACGATTAGCCATAGGGTGCAAGTAGCTGACCAATTACACTGGTCTGCGTCAAAAATGTACCTTAGGTTTTCTATAGTGTTTCTTAATAAAATTGACCTCCTAAATCCGAATCTATCATCCGTTTTTCTCTATCACCTCCAATTTTTGCGATACAGGGGGTGATATTAATTTTATAGTTTATACATCTCCTATATTACATCAAATTTCAATAGTCTTTGCACTGCTCTATTCGCAGTAAATTTTGTGTACATTTTAAGTAATTATGCAAATATGTCTATATTCTGCAGGTTAAAAATTGCTTAGCATTATAATAATAAGAATAATAATAATAGTGGTTGAGTTAAAAATGAACAGAAAATGTAGGGAATAGCTCCGACAGATTTCGCTATGTTTGCGGCAAAGTGACTTTTCCCGAGCGGCAAAGTACAATCCCTCCTGTAATTAAAGCTTTGTATCATGTATATTTTGGAGTAGGGCTAAGAGATCAAGATAAAAGTTTTGCACCACATATCTACTGCAAGGGATGCAACATAAGTTTAAGACGCTGGAGTCAGGGCGAACAGAAGTCCCTCTCTTTTGGTGTTCCCATGGTGTGGAGATATGGCAAGGCTCACACTACGGACTGCTATGTTTGCATGACAAATCTTAAAGGTGAGCATTCTATCAAGTATTTTAGCTTTCTGTATTATACTGGCTCCTGAAAATGTCATTATTATGCAAAGACTTATCATAAAATTAAAAACTAAAATAGTTCACTTCAGCATGAACATATCCTTTACTAAGCATTTATGCACTATCTGCAACTCCAAATCAATTCCTTTATGTAATATGCAATTATATTTTCCACAGGTATAAATAAGAAGAATAAACATAGTGTGGCATATCCGGATGTTCCTTCTGCCATCAAAGCCCTGCCCCATGGCCAAGGAATTCCTATACCTTCTCCCCCTGAACATATAGAGGTACATGAAGAGATTAATATGGAAGTTGAACAAGATTATGACACATCTGAGTCTTATCAGGTTTCCACACATGATAAGGTCGCAAGACCATTCACTCAAGTTCAGTTAAATGACCTGACCAGGGATCTGGGGGTTTCAAAGGCGAATACACAACTTCTTGGCTCTTGACTTCGTGAAAGTAATCTTCTCGCTTAAGAAACAACATTTAGGGGGGTACAGAAATAGAGAACAAGAGTTTCGAAGCTATTTTTTACAGCATTCTTCCAGCTCTTTATTATACTGCACCAATATTAAAAGACTTTTTGAGGCCTTTGGAATTCCCTCCACCCCATTAGAATGGAGACTGTTCATAGATTTCTCCAGTAGAAGTTTAAAAGCTGTGTTACTGAATATTGGTAACAAGATAGCTTCCGTTCCTATAGACCATTCAATCCAACTTACTGAAAGTTATGAAAATATGAAAAAATGCTGGATACAATAAATTACTCTAGCTATAATTGAAGGATATGTGGTGACTTAAAGGTATGATCATTTTACACTTGGCATTTCTAAGCTTTTTGATATTGACATTTTCATTTTTAATTGTTAATACTTGTATACACCTTTTGGTCAACTTACATTTTACAAGAATGCAAATCTGGAAATCATGAGTGATTTTTGAGTTATATTTTTTGTTGAAGTGTGTCCCTATAGGTTAATGCATCCTATTGGGTTAATGGGGAACTTATCCTAATTGAGAAGGTATACAACACAACTCAATAAACTCAAAATAAGATGTACATATATCAAATTAGTTCCAATACGATGATTTAATGCATCGGCATACAGGATTTTTCAGTACATATTCATATTCTTATTGTTTTAAGAAATATTACTTTGAATTTGTTTTTAGAAATATCACGCTGAATTTACATACCGTGCTAAATTTTTTTCAGGTAGTGTCTCTTAAGTTTGGGACGCAAACAGGCTACACGAAGCATCCCTGTTTCCTATGTTTATGGGACAGTCGTGCAGATAGTATGCACTATGAGAAGAAGGTTTGGCCTCCACGAAAAGCATTTAGAATTATATCAAACAATGTAATAGCTGAACCTTTAGTGCCTCCTCAAAAAATCCTCCTCCCTCCACTGCATATAAAGCTTGGCATAATGAAAAATTATGTCAAAACCCTTAATAAAGTAGGCCAAGCTTTTAAATTTCTTCTTCAAAAATTTCCACAAATCAGTGACGCTAAGCTCCATGGGGGAATTTTTGATGGACTTCAAATCAGGAACTTGATCAGCAATTTGATGCATCAATGAAGGACATAGAAAAAGATGCCTGGAAAGCTTTCAAAGCTCTAGTTAACAATTGTCTAGGCAATAAAAGAAGCCTAGAAGAATATGTTGCCCTGGTCAATCAGCTCTTAACAAGTCTCAAACATTTGGGAGTTCGAATGTCTATAAAGATACACTTTTTACAGTCCCATCTGGATTATTTTCCCGACAACTGCGGGGATTACAGTAAAGAACAGGGGCAAAGATTCCACCAGGACATAAAAACAATGGAATCCACGTACCAGTGTAAATGGAACGGAAACATGCTTGGAGACTACTGTTGGTGTTTGAAGCGTGATGCACCAGATGACAGGCACAAACGAAAATCGTTAAGGGCGTCTGTTCTTCGAAATTATAATTATTTTCTTGATTATTTAGCATTTTTTTATTTTTTGTTCATTAAAAGAATTATAGTTTACATACGTGTATTCCTGTTTATATGATATAACAGTAATAATGCATTATTAGATAGAGAAAGTTTTTAAATTCAGAAAAAATGAGGTAATCTCAATGAAAATGGTGTATGCTGTACTGAGAAAATCTGACCTGGTTGAACAAATATACATTCATTTTTGACGCCAGGGGGTTGGATTCATTAAGAAACCACAAAAAATCCTGGGGAACATAAAATTTTTTTTCAAACGCAGGCCTGTGTTATAAACCTAACTATTAAACGCTTTTTGAAAAGGGACAATACACACTTTCAATTTTCCTCTCTCTCTCTATCTATCTCTCTATTTGTATTTCGCTCTCTCTCCTGGCTAAACACTACCCGCAAACTCATGGCATCCCAGGTTGGCACCTTGACATCTTGGAAAAAGGACATATGTTGCGGCAACTGTTTATGCCTCGCGCTATTCGAAACTTGCTCGGGGAATATATAGATATAGAGCAGGGTATTTTACCTATGATTTTAGGTCGGAATCTAATTACAATCAAGCTAGGTAACCGGGCTCAGCTAGTAACCACTAATAACCGGATGAAGTTAACACCCGACAACCTCACCTTATTTGCACCTATTTATTTTGGCTCTTCATCCACCTGAATTTGTTAATAAATATTAATTACGAGCATGTTTACACAACCAACCTCTCACTTCAAATTACTTTTACTTCAGTCGCAATTTTTTTCCATAATCCCATACACACAGCTAAAATGGACAGAAAACATCAATGCATATAACATTTGGGCCTTTTAAATAAGGTTATGAGAGTTGCGTAACTCCAAATAGATCACGGTCGTTTAACATTTTATGAGATCATTATTTTAGAAGTTTTTTTCCCAATTCAGCCTCTCTTTCTCTTCTTCCATTTGTACTGGTACATTTACTTTCCTTCAACGAGGCATATATTGCTATCACGGTTATGAAGGTCCTACTTCCTCCCCACGAAGTGTGAACATACTTACATTTCCTAACTAAAGCCGAGTTTTTGAAACCCTTGCAGGAATAAAAAATATCCTAGTAATGAGCCGGGGCTAAATCAAATAAAAAACTTTCCCTTTGAATTTTTTAAACAGAGCGATATTCAGGAGATCACAAACAATGATCGTTGATGAGAGATAAATCTTGGTTCGAATTAAAATAGAATGAGTCTAAAATTCCACGGACGATTTTTGCACCAAGAGGACAGATGATCACAAACTTGTGTTTATCTGAAATCTATAATATAAATGCATTTTTAATTTACTGATTTAAACAAAATAAAATTTAGTGGCACTATAATTGTTTTCAATATCAAGGTCTACAGATAGAAAAAAGTAGTATGGTCCACTGTCACTCACAAGCGATGAAAACGTCCTCTGGTTGGCCATCAAACCCGTGTTTGGCTTAGGAGGCCCAGTCGTAACCGGCAATGTTTCTTGCATGTCCCGGGGATGGTGCAGGGGGTACGTTGTTGCCGGAGCGCTGGGTTGGCAGCTTTCACATGCCTATGCTCTCTTGCCTGCTGTTCTTTGTCACTTCAGGTGGTCTCGAACATATCAACTGCCCAGTGGGCTGCACTAGGCCAATCAGGGCGATCTCCCGCGGAGGTCTCACATGAAATGACGTTAATGTTGCTTTTATTCATGTAGGACTTCAATGTATCCTTCCATCATCTTTTCTGTCTTCCTTTCGCGCAGGCACCAGTTTGAAGTTCTGAGAACAAGACCCGTATTTTCTCTAGCATCGGAGCGCAGTGCCCCTACTCTCTAAGTTGATGTTTTATTAGGAGGGCCGCGATTCTGGTGAAGTCTTCCTTTTCTAGAACGCTGTGGTTTGTTCTCCTCTCCTTCCAGAAAATGTGTAGGATTCTTCGGAGACATCTTTTGTGGAACTGCTCGAGTCGAGTGACTTCACATGACGCTGATATGTGGTCCATGTTTCTCCACTGTATAGTGGTACCCTGAGGACACATACCAAAAGCTTTGTTTTTGTTTTCAGGCCGCGATGTTCAAAGACTCTTGAACTTAGTTTCTGCAAAGCTGCTCCAGCGTTATGGAGGCGATGTTTCACTTCCTTGTCAATGTTTACCTTCGCTGAGAGGTAATTGCAAAGGTACTGGAAGTGTTCCACATAATCAACTTGCTCTCTTTCCTCGGAAACTAGAAGAGAGTTGTACGACCTTGATGGTCTCGGCTGGAATACGGTTTTGTTCTTCGGTGTATTCTTCTTCAGACCAAGCTTTCTGTAAGCGTTATTAAATGGACTCACGGCTGCTTGCATCTCTTTGACAGAGTGCGTGATGATCGCGCAGTCGTCGGCATACTAGAGTTCAGATACGCCTAGTTCTCCGACCTTGCATAGTGAATAGTTCTCCATCCAGGCGGTAACATAGCTACACCGTAGGTGGTAGGTCCCGTTGAGTTATGTGGAAGTCCACGGCCACATAGATGTTAAACAGGCTTGATGTGATCACACAGCCTTGCTCAACTCCTGTCCAGATGTTAAAAGGTTTAGTCTAACTGCCGTTGTATGCTACTGACGCTGCCATGTCATCATGGCGGAGTCTCAAAAACAAACGTATTTGGATGGGAACCCATATTTCTAGAGGATTTTCCATAGAGCCTTATGGCTTAGCGAATTAAATGCTTTTTAAGGGCTATAAAGGTTATAAATAGGTCACGGTCTTGCTCGCGGCATTTCTCCTGGATCTGAGAGGCAGTAAATATCATGTCCGTTGTTCTACGCGCAAACCTGTAACCAAATTTTGACTCAGGAAAGTGTTTTTCCAACTTTTAGTTCTATCTTTTTCATTCGACGATTTTCGAGAAACATCCGAAAAGTGTTCAGAGACAATTTCAAAAAAAGGCAAATGAATTTCGTGCACAGAGGATTTCTTTATCCTATTTTTCTGTATTAAAGAAAGATACAATCGGATACTTCAGAATGAAAATAAGATAAATGAACGAGCTATCGCTCACCTATGGGATAAAATGGTGCTCTTTCATCACCGAAGCCCGGCTGAAACACGTTCAGCCGCATCCTGAGCTGTTCGTCAATTTGTCGATACCCTAAAACTTACCCCCACGGGTGTAAGTATCTACACACGCATCAACAAGCAAATAACCAATCATATCACCACTGCCGTCTCCCTTCCGGTCTTCAAAGGACAACTTAACCATTCCTCCCTGTTTAACAGCCTTGTCAATGAGGTCCGAGTATCCATTATGGAAGTACCCACATATACTTAACCAGGAACCTGTCACCCCTCCTCCCTGGCGTTAGGGAGGATTCAACCAACGCTAGATAGTGTCAATAAGCATTAAAATACTACACGGCCACCATTTACCCCAATTAGAACCATCATCTGCTGCTATCGGGTTAAACAAATGTTATCATTCTGATCGGAGGATCTTATCCACGATGGGAGCTAGAAAAGGAAAGTAAGAACCTCCCTACTTTTTCTCAAACTCTTTAATACTTTAATCACGTAATTTCAAGAAGTTGAGAAATAGCATCATTCTATTGTGAGTCCGAAATTAAAAAAAGCCACATAAGAAGAGGTGGGCGTTTCCATAAATAAAATATGTGCTCGTAACTTAAAGAGAACATGTGGTCATAACTTACGGAGAGAAGTGTGATCTTAGGAGAAAACTATGTAAATAATTTTAGGAGAAAATTGTGCTTATATTTTAAAGATAACAAGGTGGTGTTAACTTACAGAGAATATTGTACCTATAATTTTAGGAGAAAATTGTATTCAATTTAAGAAGGAAATTGTGCTTATGACTTAAAATGAGAAAATTAAACATATAATTAAGGAGAAAATTTTACTCAATAACTTAAGGAAAATTGTGCTTATGATTTAAAACAAAACATTGTGCTCATAACTTAAGGAAAAATTGTGCTTATGACTTAAAGAGAACATTGTGCTCTTAACTTAAGGAGACAATTTTGCACTTAAATTTAGGCGAACGCCAAAATTCCCCAATTTTTGCTATTTCAACCGAATTTATACCCTCATCGGCTCGAGAGACAATCGGTAGAACTGATATTTACTATGGATATAATCGGAATTATTTTCGAGGGGGAATTAGTTTATTCCCAGTTAGATATTTAGAGGTAAGAATAATATAAGGACAATTCTAGTAAATAAACAATGTAAGCTTTTTAACAGTATAATAAACGCAGGTTTGGTAAACTATGATCGTGATTCTGAATGATTTACTGCACAACAAAGCTAAATCATTACTAGAATTCATTTAGTGAGTAAGGTCTATAGGTAAACTTAGCAATAATTCTGCCAAAATATTTGCTTCAGAGAAAATATTACTAGTGAAATTGAAATCATGTAAATGAAAAGCTATATATCCTTAGGAATTTCTCAGGAAAGGAATATCAAACGTCATAAAAAATGTAGAGATAGTGAAAGATTATATATATTTAAGCATTTGTAATTCAAAATCAACTAAAATACTGATAAACTAATACAAGAAATTATATTCTTGATTATAAGAATTAATTATATGGTTAAAGGATCGTGTACACAACCTAGTCGGAAACATTCAGCTGTTTTAAATCGCCATTTGTACGTTTCCTTTCCCAATTTAGTAATTCTTGTTAAATATGGTATCTAGCCTTGTTAAGTTTGTACATTAGGATTGCTTCTTATGTTGAAATTGTCTGAATCCAATAATTTGGCATTGTAACATGGAAGATGACTTGAGGATTTGTACAATCAATTTCGTTATGTACTCCATCACATGGATCTTAAAGGCTGGAAAAGTTTACCAACATGGTAGCTCTCTGTTTATTTCACCAAATTAATATCTGTTGTAAGGTAACGCTTTAATAATTCGAGAATTGTAATAAACTTTGACAAACAGAGAGAAAGGAACTTATGTATAGTTTGATTTATATCAAACAAGTGAATTTCAAAAGGGATTTATCATACACTAAGAGCTCTTAACTTTCACATATATATATATATATATATATATATATATATATATATATATATATATATATATATATATATATATATTTATATATATATATATATATGAAGAGAGAGAGAGAGGGAGAGAGAGAGTGATAGCCAGAGTTAAGAACCTCCTCAATTACGAACTAATGTAAATATTTTTCTTTACAGGTTTCTAAGGAGTTCGGTTAGTAAATTTATAAAAGTTTGAGAAAATGCCCTTACTATGGATTCGAATTTGAAAAGTAAAAGGAGAACATCTCTGAACTTGAGTGAACAACGAGAAATCCTCAATATTCTGAACAAATGCATGAAAGCTAAGGAAATAATGAAAAAATATTGAATTGGGAAGTCTACAATAACTTCTATCAAAAAGAAAAGTTCGGGAATTCCTCAATTTATTTCAAGTCGAAATATTCAAAGAAATTCTATTGTTATCACAAAAAGGCAACAAAAAATATCAGAGCTGGATGTAACCCTAGCGAAATGGTTTAAATTCAAAGGATCCTAAGGAATAGCCATCTCAGGACCAATGCAAATTGTAAAAGCTAGATGCCTTACGAAGCAAAGAACATAAATCTGAAGTGAGGTTCAGCCAAGGGTGGTTGAGGAATTTTAAATCTCGGTACTTAATAGAAGAGCTAAAAAATTGTGGTTAAGTCCTCTCTGCAGATAACAACGCAGCAAAGAATTACCACCTGACATTTAGAAATGTGATGAAACAGCATAATCCGACATCAGATCAAATCTATAACGAAGACGAGACTGGTATTTACTGGAAATGTTTATCTACCAAAACACCTCCTGGAAAATGAATTTCCTCCATATATATGAACCAGCCAAAGTTCATAACTCAGGAGTTCTATTCTGTATATATATATATATATATATATATATATATGACCATCACTAACTTCTACTATTACCACTCTGAAACACTAGGCTAAACTCCATCCCCAACGCTCCCAAAGCATTATTCGAGATAACTTTTAAGCCGAGGAATATTGAATTGGCTACATATTGACATGAAAAGGAAAGAAAGAAAGGGGTAATAAACGGCAGACCAAGAAAGACAATTCACTATATCCTTGAAGACACTAAAATAAAGTATAGCCATTAGGAAGCTGCAAGTGGAGTGGGAAACCTTGCTGTTGTTGACATCTGGATAATTATGTGATTTCCGGGCGACAATCAATACAGCAGTATATACAGGTGTATAACTTTCACATATTTTCACACCATGTCTTCAGCAATTTCTTCCCATATCTCTTTTTACAACCTTTGCGCTTGAAGTCTCTTCGTTGCTATTGTGATTAAAATTCGAAAACCTGCGCAATCAAGCGGTCGTCGTTTGCCAGAGAAGCAAAGGAAGCTAAATTGCATAGGTTCGAATCGCCATTATCTTCTCGACAGATAAACATATATTAATTAAATGAAATTTCAACGTTATTGAAATATATTCGTATAAATATACACATATAAATATAGAGATATTCAGACAAAATTTTCTATTTACATAGCTCTAATAGAATAATAATATTTGTACAAAATATTCATCCAACACGATAAAAACGATGATTTTAATTATTCGATATTTTGTCATTAAAAAAATTATCAAAAGATTTTCATTTTCAAATCTTAGCAGGAGGAAATAATTACTGGCCCATACAAACGAGTAGATCAAAATAAAATTATTAGAGCAAATTTAGATGGGAAATTAAGAGTTGTGAGGCACAGAGCGAAATTCTGTATGCAAAGCGCAACCTCCTCCTGTAAGGAGTTACAAAAGGTGATACTCTTTCATTATAAATTTTTATATATAAAGTATATGATGTATGTTGGCTATAAATATGTAAAAATATGTTTATATTCATATTTTAAGAATGCATAATAAATAATGTTATTTTTTTCTCATTAGAGCACAAAAATAAAGAGATACGAAGCCATTATTATTGCTTCGGAAGCTTTAATTCTTCGTGTAATCTCAAAGGGATAAAAGGTGTGGAGCACGAGAAGGAAAGAGAGAGAGAAGGGAACGAGCAGAGACAGTAATAATAATCAGACTTTTCCATTATCCTTCATAATGGATGAATATTTAGATAGAATCTGCAAAAAAAGTGTTTTGTTTTTCATCAGTAACAAACAGTAGAAACAAATGTTTAGATTGTTGGTGATTTTGCGTCCCTCTATAATGTGAGTTGCTAATACCGTTATATTCTCTATTCATTTTGATTTGAAGTATTTTGTATTATTCTAGAGTGTATGAGAAAATGTCTGACCTGTAATGCTTTTCCTGTTTACGCAACCCCCTATCATGTGACATACAAGTGACTGTACTGCGTTACTCTGCAAGTCGAATTAACACCTCTAAAATATAAGCTATATCTCTTCTATAACTCAAATATGTCTTTCTGCATTTTTGTATAAATATAAATAATAGTGCATCATTTTCACAGTTTCTCCTTTAGAGGTAAAAAGATATTCTGAACAACTCATAGAATAAAAGGTCTAGAAGTTATTCAATTTATGACTTGTACCCTTCGAAACGAAGCTTTTATATCTTCAACAATATTTTCGATTGTGGAGACTGCAATTGTAATTTAACATATCAAAGCTATATATTTGGTAAACAATTAATGGCGTTCATGAAAGACTTAAAATGTTTCTTTGAGTAATCCACAGGCAATTTTTTAAGCTGTATTAATGATCTCGGCCTTTTTAAGCTACATATATTAATTCCTAGGCCTATTTTTAAGCTAGCAGGTGTAAGCAGATTTAAATCTGTTTGTTTGTGTTTGGTGGCACATGAAGTGTTACAAGTCTGAACGAAACCAAATTATGCTCCTAAATTTCAAAGTTTAATTAAAAAATGCTACAAAACCTCCTTCACTGGTGAACCTAAAGAGTGGCACGCTCCTACTTGTCATTACTTGACCACACTTGTCATCTTTGATTCAAGAATAAATAATTGAGTTATGTTAGGAAGTTCAACCTTATATATCCTATTTTTTGGAACTTACACTATATAATTAAAATTTATTTAAGTCATTAGAACATCACCTAGAGGGGAATATTCACTCAGATATGGAGGTGGAAAAGGATATTCAGTGATATACATCCCCAAAACCTAATCGATTCTTTAAAAAATTAGATCCATTATTTAATTAAATGATGTAAAAAATTGTCAATAATCATGAAAACTAATTGGCGTATACTTTTATATACTGTTTCTTTATGTCATGCTATGTTGCCATTTTTTCATATTATTCTGCAGTTTTTTGCTAAAAGATTAATGTAGTTAACGCATAAAAACTTAAGGTGGTACTTACTTTCTTATACTATAATATTATTGAGAGCATTTCTAGTATTCATGTTAAATTGATCTGGTTCGATCAAAGTCTAATTTTTAATCAACATATATCATATCTGAATGCAATCCACCTAATCCATGATTGTAAATTCATTATTATTATTATTATCTGCCGGACTACAAAACCTTGCTGGTAGAGCAGAATGCTATAAGCCCTAATGCACCAGCAGAGAAGACAGTCCCATAAGAAAAACCTAGATAAAAGAGAAGGAAACAGGAAAAAGACACACAACGCCTCAGCAGGAAGGAATGAGCACCAGTTTTAAACTTTTGAAGCTCATGTGAGTCAACAATAGGACTAGGTTATTTGCATTAGTGGCATTTCTAGCTAACCGAGCTGGACGAAAGATATCAGGAACTTCACTGTACAAAGGATGGTTAGGATTATGATGTATATTATAAAGCATACACAGTGAACTCACAGAGCGGCGGTGCCACAAATCAACCTCAAGATCAGGAATTAAAAATTTTCAAGCTCTTAGATTCCTGTCCAGTAGCATAAATTGAGATATTGCAACATAGGACCAGGCAGGAAAACAATAGTCCAGACAAGAGGTATGAACGAGTTGAAACACTTCCTCATGACAGGGATGTCTTCGAAAATTCTATAAGAGTTCAAACTAAACCAATCCTTTGGGCAACAGAAGAAGAAATAGAGCGCACATGTTGTTTAAAGGTAAGCTTGCTGTCAAACAGTACACCTAAAATTTTAAATGATACACAAGTGTTTAATACATTATTGTTTATTGTAAGATTAGGAGGATTGATATACAGAGTTTAATATCAACTAACAATCATACTTTGGGCTTTGTTTTCATTCAGCTTCATAGCCCATAAATTCCACCGATCATTTATTTTTGTTAGGTCTCTATTCAGTGATTCAGATATCAAATGCCTTTTGAACAGGAGAAGGTATGACTGCTATCAAAGTAGCATCATCAGCATAAGGCTCTAGTTGGTTTTCCAGTCCACCCCACATATCATGAGTATATAGAATGAATAAGAGTGTGCCCAGAGGACTACCTTTGGGAACACCAGAAATTACCCTGCTCCACTCACCAAATTGCCTATCCACAACTACACGTTATCTACGGTAAGTCAAGAACTCAGTTAGGATATTGAGAAAAGAGCCATCAATACCCAGGTGTTAAGTTTGAAATTCAGTGCTTTGTGAGTAACACGAAAAAAGGCTGCACTAAAATCAAGTCTAACCATACGAGCTTTAAAACCATAATCTAAATCCTTTTGATCCCTGTCCGAAATGGGTAGGACAGCATTACAAGCACCAAGTTCCTTACGAAAGCCAAATTTCTGACTTGGGAAGAGATTATTGCTCTTAGCAAATGGATTTAAACGTTTAGCCAACAAACGTTCAAAGAGCTTAGACAGATTAGAAGTGCTGGAAATTGGACGGAAGTATGAGGGATAGGAGACAGCAGAGACAGACTTAGATGTAGGAGAAACATTAGCAGTCCCTCTAAAATAAGTTGAACCTTCCCTCCCTAGATAACTTGCGAAAGATAACATCAATTTTTGGGGCTACAAAATGGGCAGTCTTAAGAAAGAATAAAGAAAATATATCATCGGGGCCAGAACCGCCATAAGGATCTAGGTTTAGCATCAACCGCTTAATTTCATATGATCTAAAGGATTCTCAAAGACATTAGCAAATAGTGTTGCCTTATCCTTTGGGCAATGAGCAAAAGATCCATCTGATTTAAAATCAGATGGGATACTATTATCACTACGAAATATGGTAGACTTCAGAATAGACCACCACTTATGAGACTGAGTAGCACCTAAGAGCATTTATTTAACCCAGAAAAGCAAAGAGCTTATTTAATTTAGCGGAAGTTTTACCTTTTAGAAACACTAATTTTCTCTAAGTTTACCAGAAAATTTAGGTTGATTATGTTGCAAGATGTAAGGAAAACGTAACTTTTCTCAAATAATGATTAATATTCTAACACGCTTTGTGAACAACTAGTGAGTAAAGGAAGGAAGCAGACCTACTTTATTGCTTCTACTAAAGTCTCTGGACTTAGTTACTGTCTATACATTGCTGCATATGGAACTACTCATAGTGAATGATGGTTAAAATGGCACATAATTACTTCTTCTAATGTGTGAAATTATTGATTTGAGGGGAAATCCCATACTGTCACTTTTATTATCAGTTAAAATATGATACCCATTTAAATGGGCTCTATGGAGCTCAGTCAGGTCACTACAGCCTAAGGCGAGTACTTAAATCAAAATACTTTTCACTCTCAATGCTTATGTTCTTCATTTGGATTATAACTAATATATTCTTATCCATAATGGTCAGTATGTATATGAATATATATTAGAAGCCTTAAAAAATGTTTGCTACTAATGTATATAATAACTGGAGGTTTTCTCAATATTACCTGTATCCGCGGGTAAAACACCTTATCCTTTTTATTGCTTTGCTTCTTATGGACAGATTTATAAGAGATGTTAAAGAGGTAATAGACTACCTCTTTTATGTAATTAACTAACGAGGAAAATGGCAGACGCATCGAAATTGCTTTGCAGTTTCCCAAAGATGGAGAAGAATCGGATGTATACGACGCTAGTGAGGATATAGCTGTTTTAGAGCTAGAAAATGTCCGATTGCTGGGAGAAAGAGTTCTGGCACAATCTCTCCCCCATTTATATCTGACAAACCGAAACAGTCGCACGGAGCCCTTTTCTGCATGGGGAGCATCAAATTTGAATAGCAAGAAGAGTTGGGGTGTTATTATCATGTATCATGTAGCATACCTTGGCCCACGAGGAAAAAGAAGCAAATACATTCAAAGCCTCTTTATGAGTGGAATATTAAAGAAATGTGAATTTCATATTTGTGATGAAGATGATGCTCTATGCTTGCATCAAATACATAAGCCATCTATTGTAGAAAAATTAACAGATGAAGGTTTACACCTGTGGACATATTCAGATACTTTGGGTTTAAAAAATGATTGAGGTGATCAAGACAGAGATAAACCGTTATCCTCAATTTAAATATGGGAAATATTTACGTGTTACCCAAGAAGAACTGCATTAGGTACTTAGCATCTTTTTTCTAACAGGTTATAACCCAGTTCCACACCGCCGGCTGTATTGGGCAAAGCAGGCGGACACCTTAAATCTGGCTGTAACTCTGTGTGGAATGACAATTTAATGAGATCGTGCGAAGTCTGGATTTTGTGGACAACTCCAAGAAGCATTCGAATGATAATATCTTTAAGATTCGCACTATTTTTGAACATTCAGGAAGATCTTCATGGATATCGCTTAACTACTTTCTATGAAATGGGCTATTGATGAAGCCATGGAACCATATTATGGGCGACATGGATTCAAACAATTCATTATACATAGGAAAGCCCGTGAGATTTAACTACAAGTTTTGGTGTCCATGCTTTCATGAAGGACTGTTAGTCAATTTCCCCTTGTATCAAGGAAAAGACTCTGGGTTTGAGCATTGAATGCCTGTTGGGGACTATTTGTCTATGCATTGGGCAAAATAACAGTACCTAAGGTTAGCAGTGGATATGTTGTCAACTTTTTTATAACACCTCCTCTTCTCCAGTCTTTCCAGGAAGCTAATGTTAGTCTGACAGGTACAATTTGTAAGGGCAGATTCAAGGTTGTCCAAATGTCAGATATCAAAAAAAAGAGAAAAGGGAGGCAGAGTTGTTTCAGGAAAAAGAAAAGAAAATTACTATTTGTGGATGGAATGACAACAGCGAACTTACGGTGACAATAAAACAGAAGTGACAGCGCATCGATTTCAATGAGCGAATGCAACCGATGGTTAAAAAAGGAGGAAGAAGTGTTAGTAATCCATCAGTCAAACATTGAGAAGCTTTACAATAAACGAATGGGAGGAGTAGATCTGTTTGATCAGTTTAAGGGAAAGTATAGACTATCATTTATGAAGCGAGTGTGGTATTTTCCTCTTTTCTGCTTTCTAATGAGCTCAATTGTAAATGGGTGGATTCTCTACAGAAAGATTTACAAGGTGTCTCAGCTAGAGTTTATGAGGGGAATTTTCAATGTTCTGCTAAAACCATCAGATGAAGCTCGTAGACTTGTGCCCCTAACTTCACCCAAGCAATTACGCAACGACAGAATAGATCATTATGTTGTGATGCGAGATACTCAATGGCGATTTGGTGTGTATAAGAAAAATTAAGAATTAGGAATGTGTAACTTTCAGTCAACTGATGAAAAAGCCTATATTAATCTTCTTATTATTTCCTGCATATAAAACACATATATATTAGATGAGATGGTTCAAGAGATAATTCTTTCATTTAATTCAGACCCATCAATAAATTTTTTCATATCAATGTCTAGAGAGGAAGTTCGAGTTAGACCAGTAGGGAGTGCTCCATTGAACCCATTTAAATGGGCGTAGCATATTTCTTAAATAGAGGAGCAAAACTGAAAAAAACGCATAATTCTCAGTTTTTAATCAAAATTGTGAAGTTCTATAAAACAAACAATTTGGATTACAGAGAAGAGTAGTCTGTGTTGAAGGGTTAATGCCACTATTTTATTCTCTCTCAGCTAGAACATAAGCCTCTTTCGCCACACGATTATCACACTTCAATAGATGAGGTGTTTAAAACTTGAAATTAAGAGCTCTTTAGAGGATCTAAAGTTTGATACCAGAGTCTCAGAACAAAATAAGATGTCAAATTGTCTGGAAGATACAATCAAATCATTTAAATTTGCATGAAGTCCACGAATATTATTATACAGCATGCGGCGCTGCCGATGCCTACAGGTAGTCGGTCCAGGGTTTATCTCCCCATCACACGCCAGCAGTATAATAAAAATAACAAAAGCTTGAGAGAATACTTGAAGACGATCATGATGCATGAAAGAATAAATTGTCACCATAGACTGAATAATAAAGAAGTGTCTGCATATAAGAAGATACTGCAGTACTCAGGGTATGAAGGAAAAAGTCCCTGCAGGGTCAAAAAATAACTGGTCCATTTACTAATAGAAAGCCTGGGTAATGAGTAGAAAATTTCTCAACCTGTAGATTTATCCCTACAGTTCTGTTCAATGAAGAATGGAGCCGACGTAGTTACTCTCTACAAGAACCAGTAAAGTACGGAAGGGAGCCAGTCAACCAAAGATAAACCACTTAAGCAGATCCACTGATCACGAGCTTTTCAAGCCCTAGCTCTTGGCACCTGTTACTAAGTGGACTTCACTAACTCAATCAAATACCAGTGCCAAAGCAAGCTAAACACAGTCCCCCCAACCTCCTCCCCAAAATAGAAGAAAAATAGAGAGGATAGAAGTAAAAATAAGGTTGACCATAAAGATGTTTAGGTGCAGATGAATCCACTAAAAACAAGGGAGTGTGTTCATCTACCAATATCCAACCTAAAATACAGAAACATAAAAGAGGTAAAGCAAAGTGATAGGAGAGTATGCTTGAGTGTAGCCATAAGCAAGGGAACTCAATCCAAAGTCAGGAATACCCGGTACAAGGTTTTTGCACAGTCTTAAATGGAATACAAAAATTGGTTATTTATTCGGAAAACTATCTACTAGAAGAACTGCTTACCAATGCTAGGAGCGTTTTCTACTCAAATGATTGAATTTTGGAATACCTCCTCCAGAAAAGTTGCCAAGCATGGCTACTGGATCTCCAAAATCCAGATACTTTGATTTTGTAGTGTCCATCTCTTAGGCAGTTTTATGTCAAGCCCAGGGCAAAATAAAGATGCAATTGTGATTACATCAAGGCTAAATACTCAAGGCTTCACATCAATACTCAATACATAGAGGCCAATCAACACAAAAATGATTAGGGGCCCAAATAAACAATATATAAATGCATTGCGATTATCTCAAGGGTAAATGATTAGGGCGTCACATCAATACTGAAGACATATGGGCCCACATCAACACAAAACTGATTGGGGATTACATAAAACTATAAAAATGCATTGAAATTACCACAACGCTAAATGATCAGGGCCTCAGGTTAGTACTAAATACATAGGGCCCACATCATCACTAAAATGATTGGGGGGCACACATGAACACTATATAAATGCATTGTGATTACAAAGCTTAATACACAGGGCTTTACAACAAACTGAATAAATAGGGGCCAACATCAACACAAATGATTGGGGGCCTACATCAACACAAATGATTAGGGGCGTTACATCAGTACTAAATCCCTAAGGCGCACATCATCGCTTAAATGATTGGGGAGCACACATAAACACTATATACATGCATTGTGATTACAAGGCTAAATACATAGGGCCTCACAATAAAGTGAATACATAGGGGCCCACATCAACACAAGTGATTGGGCACCCAACATAAAAACTTATAAATAAATTGTCATTATCTCAAGGCTAAATTATCAGGGCCTCAAATCAATAAATACATATGGGTGCACATCAACACAATAATGATTAAGGGCCCCAAAACTCTATATAAATGCATTGTAATAACCTCAAAAGAGGATAAGGGCCTCAAATCAATACTAAATACATAGAGCCCAGCAACAACACAAAAAAGATTGGAGGCCACATAAACACTATAAAAATGCATTATGATTATTACCACAAAGCTAAATAATCAGGGCCTCATATCAATAAGACTTTTAGCTATCGATCATCATTTTAAACGGAAAATCATCAAACTTTAAACCAACCGTCTAATGATTCAACTTTATATTAAACTTAGATTAGAAAGATCTTAGAATCCTTTTTCTTATATTATGTTATTAGCTTTCAACCCTATACACAGGAGAGAAACAAGTTTTCTATTGATCCCATAACCAAAATCATTCAAAGAAGAAAAACTTTGCAATCTAAGTTTAAAATAGTTTCTAAGAGGATGTTTTATCTGACTTTAAAAACCTGGAATTTAAATAAAATTTACTGAACGAAAGAAACTTCTTATATTCTCTTCTTGGTCTTTCATATAACTAATTGGTTTAATCATGAAAAATTTCTTTGGCGAAAAACTAACTTAAAAGTATAAAGTCATATTGTTTTGTAGAGTTTATTATAAATTCTCATTTTATCCCTCGTGTGCAGGTCTCTATCTCTCCTTCTCTCTCAATATATATATATATATATATATATATATATATATATATATATATATATATATATATATATATATATATATATACATATTGTCGAAGTATAGCCAAGTGTACGGGAATATACGCACATAGGCTGTGAGGTAGGATAAGCAAGGCAACAACAATAAATAAAAGGCACAAAATAAATATGAATATATATAGGCACATGAATAATACGGAATTAGGTTCTGAAATCCAATTGGATAACCGTGGTTATTAAGTGGTTATAATGGAAGATTTAGGGTAATGAGCGATTTAGTTCCTTTGAACATCAAGAGTAAAGCGGGGCAAACTTGGGGTGAGGTCTTGGTGACCTAAATTACTCACGGGTTTAACCAAAAACCCGCAGAGGGTGGTGCTATTTTCTGCAAACTTGGATTTTGCGAGATGCGGGCCTTTTGTCCTCAAGAGGTCACCGGACGAACTTCAAAGGTGGGAGGTGAACTCTTCAAGCTTGGATCGAGCGAGTTATCGGGCCTCTTGTCCTCAAGAGGACACCAGAAGAAGTTAGAAGGACGGCTTCTCCAATCCTTGATTCGAGGGCGGTTGAGAACGGCTGACGTTGCCTCACGAGACTCTTCTCCCTCACCCGAAGATACGGGTCTGATGTCCAGCTCTTCCGTCACTTGCGATCATCATCAAACACTTCTCGGGATAGAGCGTCGTTGAATCGAGCCCCTCTTGGGGAAGTGTCGTCTAACCAATCTTTCGGTAATCCTTGGGAGGGAGCATGTATAGCCGGAGTTCTCCAAAACAGAGGGAGAGAGAGAGAGACCTTCTCGAACCCTCGTTATAGGCCGTGACAACCGAGCGTCTCCTTGCAGAAAAGTGTAAGAGGCAGGAATCAGTGGGTCAGACGGACGACCAGCGGCTGGAGCTAAAAAAGTAATTCTAAGCGAATCCATACAATAGATGAGTAATCTCCCGCCCGGGGGATGGGGAGGGTAGATTAAGAGGGCAGGGAGCTAGTCTTCAATTTCAGCGTCATGTGTCGGTGGTGTGCCCTGGCGGCAAGTCCATAAAGGGTGAAGTCGGAGGGAGAGGGGGTAACGGCTCGCTTTCTCTCCCGAAGTAATATCTTATGAGGTGGGGGAAATAGTACTATTTTAATGGATCCCTCTACACTCCTCCCTATCCAAAGACATTCTTACAGCACAGAACCCTTTGGGGCGAAAAAAATGTCTACAACTAATTTCATCAAGAGTGGAACTTAAAAGCTACAATTTTAACCTTTACCAACAGAGAAAAAAAACATTTAACACTACACGGGATTTACCTATGTGTAACCACAGATAAATTAATCTATACATACGCACACACAACATTAACAAGGCAAAAAAAAGGAAACTACATAGTATTTTCAAAATGAATCAAACATGAATTTTACTATACACTCACGTTCCTGGAGGGCGGTCTTATATTGGATTCCTACTCAAGATATCGGCTAGGCAGTTGTCGTTGCTTTTAACATACATGATCCGAAATTGGTACTCCATGAGTAGAAGGCTCCAACACATTATACGGCCATTTTGGCTCTTACAGTTTTTTAGGTATGCCAGGGGTTTGTGATCACTTTCTACAATAAATTCTTTACCTATGAGATATATCCTTACCTTATGAATAGACCACACTATGGCTAACACTTCGAGCTCTATGGTGGCATACGCCTTTTCGCGATGCGACAGGTTCCTACTAGCATATCATACAAGATATTCCACTCCATCGTCATTATATTGAACGAGAGCACACCCTAGGCCACCTTGTGAGGCATCGGTACATACCTCGAATGTTTTGTTAGGATTTGGTAATCTCAAAATATGGGCAGAGATTAGTTTGTCCTTTAACTGGTAGAAGCGATCTTCCACGGAAGGGGTCCAATTCACTAGGTCGGGGGCCGTTTTCTTAAACATGTTAAGGGGCGAGACTATGGCAGTGGAGTTCGGCACAAAACGACGATAGAATGACAGGGATCCTAAAAAGGAACGAAGCTGTTTCTTCATTTGAGGAAGGGGTATTTCCAAAATAGCCTTTACCTTGTCCTGGGGAGGGGTATTTCCAAAATAGCCTTTAACTTATCCTGGGGAAGCATTTAATTTCTACCGACCTGGAAGCCAAGGTAATTAATAGTTTCATAGGCGAAGTGACACTTTGTCGGGCCTACCGTAAACCCGTATAAGCGTAACCAGGATAGAAGCGCGCACAGAGACTGTAGGTATTGGTCCCAGTACGAGTAGCGACCATCACATTATCGAAATAAAACGTCACATTTGATAGGCTATCTAACAACCGGCGCATGATTAGGTAATAACTTCTGCAAGCATTTACTAACTCAAAAAGAAGTCGAGTAAACTGAAATAACTCCTTTTCAGTAGCGAAAGTGGTAAAGCATTTCGACCGTTCTGAAAGCGGCACTTTGTGGTAGGCTTTACGGAGGTCAATCTCCTATATTGACTTCAGGTCTTCAAAGGCATGAAGACTTTGGTCGATTAGTGGTTATCGGTTCCACATTAAACTGTGTAACCGCATTTAATTTGCGAAAATTGACGCGCATCCTAAACGACTTGTCAGGCTTCCTAACCATGACAATGGGGGAGCAGAAATCGGACGATGAGAGTTCTATTATTCCTATTTTTAATAAGTTCTCGATCTCTGCATTGAAAGTCGGCCGTAAATGTACGGGTATGGAGTAAGGCTTAGTCCTTATCGGATCTTGAGTCGTGAAGACAATCATGCGTAAATTGGGTTGAGCAGCCCGGGAATTGTGAAATGACGTCGGGAAAGCTTTCCAATAAGGCAATCAATTGAGCCCTCTCATTAGGAGCAAAATTGAGGTTTACGTCCAAGTTGGAGTTATGCTCCGCTTGGAGGGAAGGAAAAGACGGCTGAAAATACTCATTTTCTGCTGCGACGCACACCGTTTGGACCAAACACAAAGGTTCAAAGGGATAGGCTGCTTCGAGGACGGGTTCTTCGTCTAGGGCAACTATGTTATTTAGGCAAGCTCGGCGGTGGTATTGTTTTAGGAGATTGATGTGGTAAATCTTATCACCGGAGGGGGTTTCAATTAGGTAATCCACTAGAGCGCGGGGCTCTAAAAGGAAGAAAGTTCCTTTCCAGTGGGAGGAGCTTATTTGCTTCCGAGGGAAGCAAGAACAGTACCTCGTCACCTGTTTTGAACGAGCGCGCCTTTGATTTTAGTTCGAATAGGTGCAGTATTTCTCCAGGTTTACATTGGCTTGCAGAGACTGATGTCTGCCCATTTTTTTTAACCGGGCACGCAAGTCTAAAACTTACGCATAAGAGGATTTAGTTTTCTCATCCATTCTAGGATTGGACTACAATTGTTTTAAAATGCTCATCGGTCCTCGGACGTCACGTCCATATAACAGCTCAACTGGAGCGAACCCTAAATTCCTATGGGGAACTTTGCGACAAGCTAATAACGTTACGGGGATGTAGCGGTGCCACTCTTTGGGCTGGTCGTAGGACATCTTCTTGAGTAGCAATTTGAGGGTGCCGTTTAACCTCGCGCACATCCCTTTAGCAGAAGGGTGCCAGGGCGTCGTAAAGAGTGGCTTGATGAGAAGGAGTTTACCGAAATACTCAATCAATTCAGAGGTGAATTGACCTCCTCTGTCAAATAAGCTTTCCTTTGGGATCCCTACTCGGGACAAGATTGAGATTAAAGCCTCTGCAAAAGAAATGTTGTCAATCTTCTTCATGGGGATAGCCTCAGGAAATCGGGTAGCGCAATCGAAAAGTGTTAAAATATAGGAGTGTCTCTCGCTTGACGGGGAACGAGTGGGGCCTATTAGGTTGAGTGAGACCCAGGCGAAGAGCGTGGCCACTCTCAAGGGGGTGGGTCTACACGCCCTTTGAAGGTAACCTTCTGGTTAAGGTTACAAGACTTGCAGAGGTCAATAATTTCTTTGGCCGGGCCTGGCAAAAAGAAATATTTAAAAACTCGCTGTGCCGTTTTGTTTTGGCCGAAATGTCCGGCGATTAGGCCATCGTGAGCCATCTTTAGAACGGGTTCGATATACGTTCTCAGCAAACATAACGCGTTGGTTGGGGACTCTCCGGTTCAAAAGAAGAACGGTATAATAACGCGTCCTTCACGGTGTATTCGATCTTTCGATCGCCTTGCAAAGTTTCATGCTCCTTCTTCCTTGCTGTTTCCCACAGGGACGGGGAAAGGCGGGCAATTGTTCTGCGCCTTAAAAAATTGAACATTGGTGGCGAGGTCGACGTCTGGGGACGATAGGAGTACCAGAAGCGATACATCTTTCTCGGTTTCAGCCCTGGTAACGACCGGCTGAGAAATTGGGTTTGGGGAGAGCTGTGCGCTCTGTCCGATGAGGGCGAAGCATAATTTTTAGGGGGCCGCAACTACGTTAGCCCATCCGGTCAAGTACTGGCACTACATTTGGCATCGTACAAATGGGAAACTGGTGACACGATCTAAAATATCATGCACCAACGTGAACCTGTTATGCTGGGGACTCACAAAGAGTAGTAATTTGTCGGAAAATACTATACAGGAGGAACCTGTATTTCAAACGACGGTTGACACTTATAAACGATTTACTGTGCCCATTTTCAAACTGGAGCCCACCGGGGGAACTATCAATCAACAGGAAATTTACCTATTGATCCGGGGAGGGGGGGGAAACAGGGGACTCTGGTGGATTAGGCGAGAAGGTAGCAAAGATTTGGTGAACCTGGTGACTCGACGAGGTCCTGAGTTGAAAATTTGGGGGCAACTGTAACTTTAGAGCCCAGGGATGCCACACGTGAAACATACAAGTGGTCTACAGGGGTAGTTGCTAAGCGTGGAGGGGAGTAACGAGGGCTTCACGTCATTTTCTCCTCGCGGCGGATGAGGCCTGTACTTGCTTGGCGCTTGCACTTTTACGAAGCCTTTGCTGCCTTTGTGTTGGCTTTGGTTAAACCGAAACTTGTTGTTGGAAGAGGGGCGATGGTTTTTCTTGACCTCCTTGGGGTATAGGTCGTGACTGGAAGTGTGATGATCGGCTTTTTTCACACACTTTGAAAGAGGACGCTCTTCTGTCCGCTATGAAGGCGCTTAGTTCGCGAGGGAGGGTCTACATCAGTTGATCCCTTAGAATGAAGTCAAGTAGCGACTCATAATCATTTGATACTAGGGCAGAATCCAGCCAGAATTGGAAGTTACGCCGAAGCGTAAATCCAAATTGTCTCTAGGTTTGGCTTGGCTGTATTTGCGCGAAGCAAAATGTAACCCTATAAAATTCTGGATTCATGTTAATAGCAGAAAGAAGTTTTGAATTTAGGGTTGAATAATCAAGGGTAGGCTCTGAAGGAAGCAAAATGAATATGGTGCGAAGACGAGGTTTCAATAGTGGAAGTAGCTGGGCGAGACTATATTATTCTAAGTCCCAATCATTAACTTCGATGATCTTCTCGAAGTGCTATAAATAAGAGCAAAATTCTTCTCCATCCCTGTATACGGGGAGTTTTAGTGAGGGCACTTGAGCCTGTTTATTTCGCGATCCTACAGAGTTCATCTCGACTTGGTAACAGCTAATCTCTCTCTCATACTGCCTGATTATTCCTCTCTTTTCTGTTTCTCTCTGCGCTTTTCTTTCTTCCTCTTCTCTCTGTGCTTTTCTTTCGGAACGTTCGTTACGTTCCTCTTCCTGGACGTAAGCGATTAAATCTTTCCTAGATAAACCTAGGATCTGCCCTTGCAGATGAAAGCGATGGAATGAAGACATACCGGATATGCTACTTTCGGCCTTTACTCAAGAAAAAGCTACCAGGGCTATTGAAACTTCACCCCCCAAAAAACCTAAATTCTACTAACGACGAAATTACTAAAAATTCCTAGTAAAAATCGGGCGAACTCACACAAAAAATAAATGGATAACTAACGGCTAACGAGTGAATCTGACTGACGACACAAAAAATAGCGGTTAGTATTACCGCTAAGCTAGTATCCTCTTTTACGGAACTAGGAAAACTGTGAGCACACCACACAAGAATGGACATAAAAATTGGTTGTCCTGATATATAAGTGTTCAGATATTTCTGGTAATGCAGCTGCTATTAATTAACTTAGTGCTTCAAAATCAGGTGGGGCGGATTCTTAGGAAGACACAAAGACTCACGCCAAATTATATATATATATATATATATATATATATATATATATATATATATATATATATATATATATATATATATATATGTTAAGGTATTGCCAAGTGTACGGAAATTTACGCACATAGGCTATAAGGTAGGCTAAGCAAGGCAACAACTGTTATTGTTATAAGAGTGCGATTTGAATAGATTGCTGCAGCTGCATGACCAGAGAATATTTCAAACATAACGACAATAATAGATTTTAATACACACTAAATTAAAGGCACCAAATAAATATGGATATATATATATATATATATATATATATATATATATATATATATATATATATATATATATATATATATATATAGGTAGGGTAATAAGACGAAATTAGGTTCCGAATACAAATTGTACAGCCATGGTTATGAAATGGTTATATTGGAGATTCAGGGTAGTGAACGATTTAGTTCCTTTGATCCTCGAGAGTAAAGCGGAGCAAACTTGGGGGAGGTCTTGGTGACCTTGATTACTCACGGGTGTAGTTCAAAACCCGCAAAGGGTTGTGCTACTTTCTCCAAACTTGGATTTTGCAAGATGCGGGCCTCTTGTCCTCAAGAAGTCATCGGACGAACTTCGAAGGGGGTTGGTGACTTCTCCAGACTCGAAACAAGCGAGCTATCGGGCCTCTTGTTCCCAAGAGGTCACTAGAAAAACTTCAGCGGAAGGGCTCCTACAATCCTTGATCCGAAGACGGTTTCGAAAGGCTGACGTTGCTTCACGAGAATCTTCTGCCTCACCCGAGGATACGGGTGTGATATCCCGCCCTTCCGTGCATGCGACCGTCACTAAACACTTCTCGGGATAGAGCGTCGTTGAATCGAACTCCTTCTGGGGAAGTGTCATCTAACTAAATCTGTCAGTAATCCTTGGAGGGTGCATATATACCCAGTGTTCTCCAAAACAGGAAGACGAGAGCGGCCTTCTCGAACCCTCGTTATTAACCGTGACAACCGAGGGTCTCTTTGCGGGAAAGTATAAGATGCAGGGATTAGCGGGTCAGATGGACGACCAGCGGCTGGAGCCATAAAAGTTGTTCGAGGCGAACCTACATAATAGATTAATAATTTTCCGACTCACGTAGTGGGGTGAGGTTGAGACGGCTAGCCTTCAATTTCAGCGTCATGCCTCGGTGGTGTGAATTTCTCAGTGACCTGTCGGCCAGTCCAAAAAGGGTGGAGTCGGAAGGGGCAGGGGGAAAGTAATGGCTCGCTTTCTCTCCCAAAGTAATATCTTAGTCGGTGGAGGAATTACTACTATTTTAATGGATCTCATAACACACCTATATATATATATATATACATATATATATATATATATATATATATATATATATATATATATATATATATATATATATATATATATATATATATATATATATATATATATATATATATATATATATATATATATATATATATATTCTATAGGTTTGCTTCTAAGAAGGCTTATTTTAAGGTTAAGGATAAATCCCAAAATGAGACATGTAAAATTTCTCATTTAATCAAATACAACGTTTCCGGTACCTTACCCACCTTCTGGTCTATAAGATAGATTTAGAACACGTTTAAAATTACGAAAATTATAATGCACACAAGGATTAGGACTAAATTATTTAGTTAATTGAAATTATGACAAATCGTTTGAAAACTATTGAAACTTTAGATATGGATCAATTATTGGTACTTTAAATATGGATAAATATAACACTAGTTGATGCATTTATTGGTTGACACAGATATTAGTCACTTAATGAAGCAGAAATAGTAATAAATTATTTAATAAATTGAAAATGTGAAAAAATCATTGTAAAACTGTTGACACTAAATATAGATGCTATAAATATGGGTAAATATAAAAAAATACTAATTGGGGCAATTAATTGGTACACAAAAATATTAGTCACCTTTAGAAGGAACCGATTAAGGATTGGTAGGTTGTGAAAATATTTTGAGTGATTTAGGAAATGAGAATGGGAAAAGCAGTTGAATCAGAATTTAAACTGGGATTTAGTTGTTTAATAAATAATGAGTCGAGAATGCGGAGGGAAGTCGAGTCCTTTGTATGTCCTATAATTTGAAAGTTTTTGTGGGAATTTTTTGTCCTACATTTAATTGAATGATCTCGAATGGGAGAAGTTTCTTTATTGGTCAAGGTAGAGCCAGTGCGAGAGCAAATACCAAGATGAGAACAGACCCTAGCCCCAAGGGAGCGAACAGTGCTGCCAATGTAGATCCCCTGGTGGCACCTGGGGCAAATGAATTTATAGACAACTGATTAGCTCATTTCAGGTAAGAGTCTGTCTTTAGTTCTGAAAAATTGTCCAATATGAAAGTTGTTAAGGAAAACTATTTTGAAGTTGGTATGTGTGTAAAATCTTTTCAAAAGCTTATTAAGTTTTCGGCGCAAGGGTAGGTTGAGTGGGTCAATATCAGAGAGAAGACAATAGCGGACATCCTTGGGGACAGAGAAAATTTCTTGTGGAGGATGGTATATTTTATCAAAGAATTGACGGATACATTTTTGTACAGGTGAAGGCTGGAAACAATTCCTTTGAAAATAACCCATAAGAAAACTGAATTCTGAATGAACAAGAAAATAATCAGATGAAAGCTGAAAGCCACGGGAATGGAGGGTTTTGATGTTGTTGATCTTATATGAAATATCACAAAAACTGTAAAAGTTCATGGTGATACCAGAAAAGGAGGATTTACGATAGACGGAAGTGGTGAAGTTGGGCGAGGGTCGTGATATGAGAAAATCCCCAAAATGTAATTTTTCACCTTTTTCTTTATCAATTGTGAATTTTATATTGGAAAGGCTATGATTCAAATATTCAAAGAATGAAAGAGACTGTTGTTCTTTTTTAAATATTAGAACTGTGCGTCAACAAAACGACGGTAAAATATCGGTTTCAAATCAGGAGGGCATTCTCGCAAAGCAACTTCTTCAAAGTTGGACATAAAAATGTCAGCAAGAAGAGGACCCATGAGGGAAGCCATTCCAACACCATCAACTTGTTAAAGGATGGAGTTGTTAAACAGAAAACAGTTGTCTCTAATAGTTAGTTCAAGAAGAGACCGTAAAAGCGACGGTGTGAATTTATGAAAGGTCGAATCCGGTTCTGGAAAGGCCTTTTGGATGATTAGGTCTATGGTTTTATTTATGGGGATATTTGTAAAAAGGGAGACGACATCAAAGCTACACAAAAAGTGAGGACCAGGAAGTTTCAAGTTTCTGAATTCTTCAGACAGAAAATAACTATTGTTAACTTTGTATTGATTAATGGTAATAGGATTAAGTAGAGGTACTAGATATTTAGCCAACTTGTAGGTTGCCATTAGGTATGCCGCTAGTATGGGGCGGGGGAGAACATTAGGCTTGTGGATTTTGGGAAGGCCATACATAAGTCTGGAATTGGAGCCAGAGGAGAAAAGTTGTCTATAAGTTCCATCGTCAATGATATTAAGAGTTTTAAGTTTAGAAAGCAAACGATTAACTTTATCATCCAGAATTTGTGAAATTTTCGAGGGATCTTTGTTAAGAAGTTTAAATTTAGATGAATCTGAGAGGATGTTATTCATTTTGTTAATGTAATCAAATTTGTTGAGAATCACAACACCGTTACCTTTATCAGGCCGGGTAACAAAAATATCAGGATTGTTTTCGAGGTCACGAAGAAGCTGGAAATCGTTCTTTTGTATGAAAAGGGAACTAAATCGAAGATTTTTCATTTTTATGTAAAATTCATTTGTAAGTAGGAAAAGGATGATTTGAGATGTTTAAAGTTCTGTAAATAATAAATGAATTTTTCAAAAACTGGAAGTAGTTTGGGAATTTGTGAGAAAAAACAGGTAACTTTAATTGAAGACCAAGTGAGAGAAGAAAATATTCTCGTGGCGATCATTTATAATCTGATAGGTTATGAATGACACTTTCAGGTGAGTTTAGGCTTGGAAGGGACAAATTAAGCTTATTAAGTTTAGCATTATGGGTTTGAATGACTTGAGAAGAATACAAGTTAGTTTCTTTAACAATAACTGAACGGTAGCAAATATTATCACAAAAGGAAAAGGTTGAGCGCAATTTAGAAAGGAAGAAATTTTCACTTTTCTCGGTTTTAGGCCAAAGTTAAAATTTGAAGTTGATTTCATTATTGAGGAGATAATCCAATGATGACTTGTAAAATTCGAAAGAATACAAGGACTTACGGTAGAGTTTAAAGATTATAAAGTTGGGATAAACATTGTTAGACCTACAAATTTCAAGAAATTGAATGTAAAGTTGTACTTTCTTGAGGCGACAGGAAAGCTTGGATGCTTGCCGAAAAGTCTAACGCCATATTGTCCATAATGGGATTGTATATATTCTATCGGTTTGCTTCTAAGAAGGCTTATTTTGAGATTGAAGATAAATCCCAAAATGAGACATGTAAAATTTCTCATTTAATCAAATACAACGTTTCCGGTACCTTACCCATCTTCTGGTCTATAAGATAGATTTAGAACACGTTTAAAATTACAAAAATTATAATGCACACAAGGATTAGGATTAAATTATTTAGTTAATTTAAATTGTGACAAATCGTTTGAAAACTATTGAAACTTTAGATATGGATCAATTATGGGTACTTTAAATATGGATGTATATAACACTAGTTGATGCAGTTATTGGTTGACACAGATATTAGATATATATATATATATATATATATATATATATATATATATATATATATATATATATATATATATATATACATAAATACATCCTTCAAATTTTCAATTTTGTGACTGATGGCTAAAGTTTGAAAACTCGTTCATCAAATCCATAAAACTGACAGTGAAACCATCCATACTCATCTCAAATTAATGGAAGTTTTCTTATAAATACGAATTTTTGTATTATTCTATTTTATTTCATTAAGTTCTTTACAGTTTCTTAAATTTTCATTCTAACTAGATAGCAACATCCACAGGCAATAAATTTTACTTTACATAAATTACTATATATTCTCGACTTTACTTGAAGTCCTTTATTATTTTAAAGGCATTCATATGCACTATACAAGTATTTTTTATTAAAATTCTTAGGGACAAAAAAACAATACAAATTTTTATTTTCGTTATCATGAGTATCAAGCACTGAAGCTTAACGAATTCAAGTAATTCTTTCTGTGTCCCAAGCTCTTCCGAAAACATTTGATGTATTGTTTGCGTAAAAAAATATCAATAGTCATTTATTGGTATCTCTTTTCAGTTTTTTAAACATTTTATTCCTTGTGTATTATTATAGTGTGACCGAAACACTTCAACTCTCTTGCCTTAGAAAAATATCAATTTTTACCATGCGTAGGCTACAGCTCGGCCAAAAGCTTTCGGCCACCCAGAACTTTTCTTATTCCTGAGATATTTCCACGAAAATGTTAATTTAGGTTTAGATGACTGTGTCGAATACAACTGCCAAACAAAATAAAAGTCCAAGCTTTCCTAACACTTTTTTAAATATATAAACTGCAATGCTATTGAAATGGATAATTCCTGGTATCAGTATGAGATATGCAACAGTCAAATTCTCTTCATATAACACAACATATTTGTTCATTAACATGATATAGTTCCTGTAGGCAGGATCCGATAATTATATGATAATTGCAAAAAACATGTAAATATATCGTGGAGGGAAGAAGACTGATAGGCACGCTGCACAAAGAGTGTCTTCCTGCCGCAATATCGCCCGGAGTGTTGACAGAAGTGAGGAAGAGTATCCAAGAAAGTGACAATATCTAACTTCGACCTCAAACTCGACGTCACTTGGTCAATACCGTACGAGAAGAAAGCTATTGAGGAACATGAACCTTAGAGATCGTTAGAAAAACACAGTCCAGCTACAACATGAATGATCAAAGGACAACCTTGTTATCCAGGCTCTCAAAGCTTGGGTAAAAGCCCTTTCTTTGCAATTTTGTCTACTCATTAAATTATCATAGTGTGGACCCTTTATAAGTCTTGCAGCTTTATTAACTTTCTATTAAGTCTTTATTGTATTTTTTTAAGTACTTTAAAGTATCCCTGTTTTGTATTTGCCTGAGTTCATTGGATATCATTGTTGCAATTCTGTTTATACTTAGTTAATTTTACAGTTCATATTTATCTATTATCGTTGTAGTACATATATATTGCTTAATTTTGGCAATGATTTATTGTATACAATTGCTTTAAAGATATTGCTTTGCTTTAATTAATTTCTGCAAATATAACTTGTCATAAAATTAGTTTAATTAATAGTAACAGTGAGAAATGGCTGACTTTAAGGCCAACAATTGTGGAAGTTTTAAGTACGCAAGTAAGCCGAAAGATAACGCTCTGCTATGCGAATTTAGTGAACTGTGGTTTCACTTTAAATGTGTAGATAGGTCTTCCGGCTGCAGTTTATAAGTGTATGATTGATCAATTTGGTGGTGCGTTGTTGCATTGGAACTGTGAATCATGTCAAAGCAAGCATAGAAGTATCTTTGTACATATGAAAAAGTTGGAGAAGCAGCAAGTTGATCTAATGAATGTTACGAATGACACGAAAAAAGCCTTTTCATCCATGGACCAAAATGTAAATGAGAAAATATCTATAATAAAAGTGGTAATTTAAGATGTCCTGAATTATATGTGTTGTCATCAGTCTAGTGCTAAATTAGATGATATCTCTAAAAAGGTTGATGTTTTGCATGATGCCATGATGGATGTCACACAACCAAGTGATGTTAAGAAAGTTCTGTATGCTGATAAAGTGACAAGGAAAAAATATTTTGATAATTAAAAGTAGTGAAGGAACCAGCAAGATCGGTGAAAAAAAGGAGGTTGCTCTTGCATTAAGAGATATCCCAATTGCAGATACCATATTTTCTTCTGGGGGAAATGTTGTTGTTAACTTTGATGATGAGAACGTTACGGATGCTGCTGCCAAAAATAGTCCAAAGAAAAATTAATGATGTAGTCACTAAGGACGTTGGTAAATTACAACCCAAATTCATGATTTGTAATATTCATAGTGATAAGAAAAACGTCTTGGAAGCATTAATTGAAAGAAATCCTTTTTTTTAAGTGTGTGAAAATAAATATTGGTAATAAACTTAAATAAAAAAGCAGCTAGAAGGAATGAACTCTATATTTTTAAATGTACTCCTGGATTAGAAAAATGCTTAATGAAAATGGTGATAAGGTCATGCTACAATGGGATTAATATTCTATAAGAGATAGATATCAAGTTACAACATGCTTTCATTGTCAGAAGTGTGCTTATATGGACAAAAATTGCAAGTTCAAAGATCAAGACTGAGTTTGTGTGGTCTGTTCGGGGAATCATAACACAAGGTCTGCTCATCCTACTGTGAAAAATGTATAAACTGTGTTAGACAAGGAAGATCCAAGATTGATCATAAAGTAAATTCAAAATGTTGCAAAGCATTAGATGCTGAAATTCTGATGGGTGCAGGTATTACAGATCATGGATACTAGGAATAAATGCGTAAATTGTTGTTTGGTAAACATTCAATAAGTCGGAAATCAAACTCTTCATATTAAGCAGTTATTAGACGAAAGAAGTTTGATGTTTTAGCCCTAACTGAGTCATAGTTAAATAACTTTAATAATGCTAAGTTTGAATGAAATGACTCTTCCAAAACATACCTTTCTTTACATTCTGAGAGATGGTAGGGTTGGAGTAGGAGTTGGTCTATTTATTTCTCATGCTATTTCACAATTTAAAGTTCTGATGCGTTTTTCAGTCACCAGTTTTGAGTATATGGAGGTTAATTTTAAATGTCAGTGGGTATCTTATATTTTTATTTATAGACCTCCGTCATCCGATATTAATCTCTTTTGGATGAATTTGCTGCCCTCATAGATTTTATTGACATTTTTTCCTTGAATATATTTCTGGTGGGTGATTTTAATATTTAGATGGATGACTCAGATAATATTATAAGAAATAGGTTTCTTGATTTATTGGAATCTTATCAGTTGTCAAATTTTGATAGTACAGTGACTTCATCTACTGGACATGTGCTGGACCTGGTTATTGGTGATATGTATACTAGATTGGTAAGTGATGTAAAAGTTTAAGAGGTTTGTACTACCTCATCAGTACACAGATTAGTTACTTTTGATCTTCTTTTATCAAAGGATAAATTGTCTAAAAAGTTTTATTTTAGAGATAAGTCTGCTTTCTGTCCTGAAGGTTTCAGTGATGTGGTGACAAAGAAATTCACTAACAGGCCGAATGATTCCTCTATTCCTAAATTTTTTTTATTGATTTAGGAATGTGTGGATTGCCTTATTGGATTATACAATGATGTAACTAAATGTGAATATAATACTAGATGTCCATACCATGAGAAAATTATAGTAAGTAAAGATGGGTAACCTTGGTTCAATGGTTAATTATTAGCCATGACGAGAGAAAAAGGACGCAAGGAATCCAAATATAGGAGGCTAAAATCTGTTACTGCTAAAGAGGAATACAAGAGTAGTTAGAATAAACTACATTACTATGTGAGAGATAGAAAAGCTCAATATCACAGACAAAAATTAATGGAGCAGGATCTGACATGTTTAAGCTCTATAGACTATTAAATGACTTGACTGGTAGTTCAAAGAGGAAGAAACAACCTAATGCATTGAGTGGTAAGAATGTGGCTACTGATCTTTTTAATGAATTTAAGAATAAAATTGAGAATATTATTAACAGATTTGTAAATATCTCTCTAACAATACCTAGAGAATGAGTCAAATACTGATATTAAACTATCTTACTTCAGTACTGCTGCTGATGATATTCTTAAAAGAATTGTTCAAAAGGCTAATAAGACATACTGTGCAACTGACCCATTTCCTATTGCTGATGTAGTCAAAGCAAATTATTATTATAACATTCTAAATATTATTTTAATGATTGTAAATACTAGTATATTAACTTGTAATTTTCCTGTATCTGAGAAAACAGGTTTTGAAAGGGGGTTCTTGATCAACAGGAATTAGTCTCTTATAGACCAGTTTCAAATCTGACAGTTTTATCCAAAATACTTGAATATGTTATTCTTGAGTAATTGCTTGAACATTTATATAATGAAAATGCTCTTCCAGATTGTTAATCTGCTTACAAAGATCTGTAATCTAATGAGACTGATGTCTGTTTTGTAATTAATTATCTATTGGAGATTATTGATGATGGTAAATGTGAAATTTAAGTTCTGCTTGAGTGCTGCCTTCAACACTGTTGTTCATGAGTTTCTTTTACATAATTTGAGAAATATTTGGCATTGTGGATGATGCCTCGAAATACTTGAAAAATTACTTAGTAGATAGAAAATATTGTATACAAATTGGAAACTTATTTCCATCAATTGAGATTTTGCATACGGGTGTACCTCAGGGGAGTGTTTTGGCCCCTATATTGTTTAATATTTACACAATAGATCTATCAAAGGTTTTGGAGGGATTTGGCGTAAAACTTAAATTATTTCCCGATGACACTCAATTCATTTTTTCAATATATCATATTAACAATACAGTTGTTACACTGAATAATATTTTGTCATGTATTAAAGAATGGATGGATCTTAAGCAATTAAAGCTTAATTGAAAGAAGACTGAATATATGATCATTGGGAGTAAATATAAAATTATTCAGCTAGGCAACACTAATATGGTTGTTAATAGCACTTTAATTAATACTAAGGAGAAATTATGGGATCTAGGTGTCCTAATAGACTGTAACTTGTCACTCATGTAAATAATGTAGTTAAGATTGCTGGCTACCATCTAAAAAATATCGCATTTATTAAAAAGCATATTTATGAAATCTCTTTATAAAAGATCGTGGTAAACTGTGTAATTACTAGATTAGATTATTGCAATTCACTGTATTGGCACTTGCCGAAGATACAACTTAGGAAACTACAAAAAATATTGAACCGAGCTGTGAGACTGATTAAGGGTGTATCTCGTCGTGATGGAGTTAACCCATTGGTAATTGAGCTCCATTGGATACCGATAAAGGCTAGGGTAAATTTTAGAATATGTGTGATGACTCATCAAATTTTCCACTCTAGACAACTATCCTATTTTAGAAATCACCTGAGGATAGTTGACCTCATTGAAGAAGGTGTCAACACTTATAGAGTAGAATCTGGAATGACCTTGTTTGAACTCAGGGTTGCATCGAATATTTGTTTTCGTTCTCTTAAGCCAGCTGCCCCAAGATTTTATAATAGTCTCTCACTTGATAATAGACGAATTGCCAGTATTTAAAACTTCAGGACAAGACTGAAGACATTCCTGTTCTCCGAGTGTTACAATATGGAGGACCAGACCATCAGAGCGGAATATGCACTATAACATTTTAAGCTAGAAATACATTGGTATGAGGGTCCTGCAAAGCACCATTAGTGGAGTGGAACCAGTTAAAGAAAAACAACAAGTAACAAGTAAGTAATGCAAACGTCAGAAAAGTCGGTCGTCGACTGCTTGGACAATACCTGAATTCATTTAAACCAGACAGAAGCTCCTGAACAACCTTCAGCAGAAGTGACGTTGACTGTTTTTAGCGCTTGCTAACTGCAACTCGCACATACGTCAGAGGGTACGTGTCTTATGGTCGACGAGTCTACGTTCTCGTTGATCACCCCAGTTTAAGTTGAATTCCGCCTAAGGCTAGAGGAACAGTGTAATTCAGAGTGCCTTTTGTACAAGGTAAAGAATGATAGCCGTTCAGTAATGGTATAGGGCTGCATGTTAAATTCAGGGATGTATCGTCGTACCATTTGTGAAAAAGTTGTGAATTCAGAAAAGGACAAAGATGTCCAGAGAAAATTCTTGCAACTCTAAGCCTCAAATCTTTCCAGAACTTCCTACAATGTGATCTTCCAGCATAACAATGCTACATGTCACAAATTTGCGTTCGCGATACATCATTGGTTCTCGGACAAATATATCACAGTGCTGGACTGGCCAGCTGTTTTCAGATATGAATGCTCGGATAACTGTTGCTTCGAAGAATAAATACTCTAATCTCTGCCACGGGTTTTGTGAAACACACTGAGTTTGCTGAATCAGTTTAGTGCTTCTGTACTTTTCACAAACCTCCTTCTTATATTTTATGCTATTAATCTTATATTTTGGGGCAAATGTTGTATTTTCTTCATTCTTGGTGATTGTTTGGAGCATATTTATCGTATTGGTATTTTTTCATCCATTATCACTCTTATATTCATATTGATATACAAAAAAATACGACCCTGACTCTCTCTAATTTCATAAATTGCCTGTGACATGAAGCGATCAGTCTAGAATCCAGTGAATATCTCTCCCTATGTACACTCTTGTCCTATGAAAATTATTTTAAATTCAGTGAGTTATAATACTTGCATGTTGTAGCCCCGTAAGGGGCACGGCGATTTGCCTTCCTGGTCGCCGTGTTGATAAGACTCAGCGCCCTGTCCGGCCCAAGCTTAACCTCTTGTCATTCCTTCAGACATCCTGTGTTTCTACCCTACTTCCTCACTTCCCCTACAACCTCTCCTACAACTTTCTCAGATCGGCCTTTATTTTCAGAGGGTAGATGCTGACCTTCTCACCAACTAACCAGGATCGGGTTTGGAATGGTGGGTTTTTAATAACCTGCTTCATCTCCACCCATACTTTCCTCACATCCCGTTTCCTTCTCACATCACAGTCTATTCTTTTTACGCAAGCCCAAGGTGGAGCCGCCATGTCTAAAGGCCTGCCAGGTCACCAGACGGGAGGGGTGGCCTTAAATAGCGGCACCTGGCTCTGCCAACTCCGTACGTACCCCTTGCAGAGCGGGCTACTGCAAGGGGTGATTAGCGTCTGCATCCCGTAAAAAATACGGTCACCATGCCCAATGATGCCAAAACCAAAAATCTTACCTTAATTTTCCCTCATCCACCGTCGGAGCCGCCCTCGAGCAGCTCTACTAAAAAATTGGAGTTCGCCCCCATGTGCTTTCACAGGAAAACCTCCAAAATTTTTGAACCGGAGAGGAGGCTGACTCCTCTCCTTTGTCTACGGGTGTAGGGGCTTCATCTCACAACAGCAGTCGTTCATTTACTTTACACGGGGAGTGCCAAGAAAGCCAGCAGGCTGCCCATAACCGACCGCTTCCTATTTAAGCAGCTCGGTAGAGCAAACTCCCTTAGGAGGGAGATGGAAGATAGGGGCCATCAGCCGCTTCCCTCCAGAGATCTCCTGGCTCGCAGATTAACTTTAGCGGGGGGCAAGGCCTGTGCCTCCCCATACTCGACTCGTGAGACCGATGCCAATGGGACCTGTGATGTTCTAGGTAGGGGGCTGTCCACATGAACCCCCCCGCGAGATAGACATGGTCCTTGAGGCAACCCGGCGACAGAGGGTAGGGCCATCCATGGGATAGAATCCGGCATCAGCACCCAGCACCGAACCCGTGTTTGCCCCTATGCAAGGTCCCCCTCAAACAGCTCGGGTCTCCAAAGCAGTACAAAGAGGGGAAAGATCTTTTCCTCTGGCCGGTGTCCCTGCGACCGCCAGGGTCTTCTCCATGTCAGAGAAGGACCTTGATAAGGTCGGTCTATCTGGCCTGGGAGCTCTTGCTGGCGGGGTAAAAAGTGGGTTCATTCCCCGTTATCCTCTCCTAAGAAGAAAAGAAACAACAAAAACGACTAAACAGACTCGGGGCTTCTCTCCATCCGCAGGGGCTGCGGGGATGGATGTGTCTGCTACTTCGGTAAGCGACCAAGCCAAGATCGGCAAGTCCGGCCACGCTGCTTTCCCCGGGTGCAGATTCCCTGGCAAAGACAAAGGTACAAGTGCACAGAACAGAGCGTTGATTACGTCGGAGCCCCTCATTCAGAGACTACTCGGTATTTTCGAGCCCTCTAGATTTAAAATCTTGCTGGTTATTCGGGCCACTGATGACAGAATGTTAACTAAGGGCAATATAATCCATCAGAGAAGATCTTTAGGTAGAATGATTAGTATAGAGCACGAGGTGACCCGTTTCTCGAACGGGAGCCTTTTTGCAAATGCGTCGAATCCCTCCGAGGCGGCCATGATTAGTGCCCTTCGAACACTCGATGGCACGCCCGTAAGTATGACGCCGCACTCCCCCATGAACTTCGTGAAAGGAGTAGTTTATGCGAGGGAACTCGTGGAATACTCCATAGACGACATCACTTTAGAGATGGACGATCATGGGGCGGTCAAGGTCAAACGTGTAATGAAAGGGGCCTCGAGACCCACCCCTACACTCTTCGTCACGTTCGACTGTGACAAGCTCCCTTAGTCGGTGCGTGCCAGGTGGTACCTTTAGCGCTTAAAGGCATTCGTGCCACTGCTGTGGAGGTGCTATTACTGCCACCGCTCCGGCCTACTAATCGCTCCTGTTGACGTGGAAAGTCGAAGTTACTCGAAACCTGTGTGAGATGCTCTCAGGCGCACACGATAAGTTCAAACCGGGTGTAGCCAAGTGTGTTAATTGCAGAGAGCCGCACCTCCCTTCTTTGAAGCAATGTGGTGCCTATCTAATTGAAAAGAAAATTATGGCCGTTCAGGCTCAGGATCGCTCTCATTTCACGAGGCTAAGGATTTGGTCCTGGCGCGCCCGGTGCTACCCGGGGCGTCCTATGCCTTAATGTTGAAAAAGACACCCTGTTCTCCAGGCCCCTCCAGGCCTACGAATAGGGTCGTTTCCGCGCCCATTCGTTACCCTTCTGCGAGTTCTACCCACCCTGGGCGTTCCCCTGTTAAAGCAGGCGGCACAAATGTTTCCCTAGCAGGAGCTTGCTTCCCGCTTGTTGCCTCTTTCCTCTTTTTTATTTTTATTGTTTGGGTTTTTTTTTTTTTTTAGCATCTTATTTTAAAGTAGCCTAGTACTAGACAGTGTTGCATTCAGCGACTAATTCCCAAGTAGGCATTCTGTAGATATAGATATACATTTAAGAAGGTTGTTTGCTTTTAAACCTGCGATAAAGTGATACTCTACTTTTGTTTATCAAACGATGCCTTAGACGTTGAACTTTCAATGCTTAAGCGCAATATCGTTCATACATAGAAACAAACGAATCTATGAGAATTTTCAGACTCTTTGAAACGATGCAAAAGAGTAGACGCTAATCATTTGTAATTCTATATATTAATGCGTTTAATTTGATGACGAGAATTGAGAATGAATCAATGTGGTCTTATTAAAGAGACTACACTTAAAAATTAAGAAATAGAATTCAATTCCAGAATAACGAAAAAAGTTATTTTTACGAGGTAGCAAAATAGAAAACTAGATTATTTTTATCGAAAATATTATTAGAGTTCATATTCAGTACTAATAATTAATAATTGTGAGTGGGAACGATTTGCATCGGTTTGATACCAAGTCATTAGAGATTGGCCTTCCATATCTTAAACTTATAGAGCCTACGAATGCAAAAAGAAATACTGTTGAATTAAAGGAGATTATTCATTGAATCTGATAAATATTAAATCTCAATCAAAAACTAATTAAACATAGGAATATGCCAGATGTTCCTGTCAAGTAATCAAGGATAGTATGAAAATTTGGAGATAAGATTCATGAAACCGCCTCTTTAGGACGAACGTATTGACTCAAACTGAGTAGGTTAATCCATATACAGTGCGTTTTTGGTAAATCAATACAAAATTTAAATTGTCTTATGGCTAATGACCGCAATAATGTAGGTTACTTGACCTTGGAAACGCTCAATAAGAGGTTAGCTTTCATGATAGGGACACATATGCCGTTTCTTCTGAAAATGCTGAAATCAAAAAACAGTACACAATACACGGTGCTATTTCGTTGAGAGATGCGTAAAAAGTTTGTAATTGGTTTACTTATCCAAGGAACCTCGTTTACAAAGTGAAACGTAAGTATAGGAGACTAAGAATAAGAAAAAACTGTCTATGGCCATGCTCAGCAAATGTCCTGCCGCTTTAATGGTTCTAGACGTGGTCAGCAATGAGTGCCACGTTTTGCTTCCACAAATCCTCCTGCAGGGCCTCACGGTAAATTAAGACCTTAACATTGAAGTGCTGAAGACTGCAGGCAAGCATTGCGTGACCAAATAACCTCAGGCAGACTATCTTCTCGCAAAAAAGGCAATGAGATACAAGCGGGGTTCTTCAACAACCTCCCTCACCACTGGAACCATGACTGAAACTCTAGATTATTTCGTGTAGAGACTTGTTGATGGGATGTCAACAAGGCTGCTCACAACGCTTTAGAATCTCTGAGAATCTCCATTGTAGAGTTAATGTCGTCTATTGGCAAAAATTCCTAACCAGACTATGAGCCCATGTCCGATCCCGCATGGAGAAGATCGTGAAGGCAGACGTTGGCCATTTCGAAATATTTGGCAACTATAAATATCGTTCCATTTGTGTGTACATCTTACCCCTGACCAATTTGTACCGATTTAGCCTAATTAGCGTGTAAATATTGGGCGAACTTTGATGAATTAACCATTTTCTGGAAAGAATTTTTACTTTCAGCCACCTCTATCGATATCAGATCGTACATTAAACATTACTTTAGGTTAAAAGAACGAGAATACTAAATTATGGAGAAAAAAAATTCAGAGAAGTGCGTCAGATACGGCAATGCATAATTGAATAATTCATAATCACAGGTAAGTTGATAGCTCTGATCAGCCCTTTGTGCTAAATATATCGGACTGGAATAAGGAAAAGTAATGTGGAGTAATTTTCCATCCGACAATCTTCTTCTTCGTCGTCAGCTTATTAGCCCGTCTCTATACGGGGTCACTGTTTTTGATGAGCCGCCCGCACCTGTTTCTGTCTCCTGCCATGTTGGTCGCCAGTCCCTTCTCTCTCATGTCAGCTTGTATGCATTCTCTCGATCTAATAATCTTGGGTCTTCCTCTCCTCATCCTTCCCTGTATTTCCATCTCCAAGGCTCTTCTCTCGTCACGCTCCCCTTCTAAGTCTTGCTTCTTCTGTCTTCTTCGAAATCTCTGCTACCTTTGTTGTTCCTCTGATGCTTGTATTTGTGATTCTCTTCTCCCTCGTCACGCCCCACATTCATTGCAGTATCGGCATTTCTGATCCTTCCATCCTTTTCTCATTACTCTTCTTTACAGGTAATGCATCTGTTCCATACGTTATAGTTGTTCTTACAACAGTTTTTTATACTTTTCCCTTTGATTTCACTGGCATTTTCCTGTTACACAGACCCCCTGATACATCCCTCCAACTCTTTCATCTCGCATAGATCCTTCTGGTTTATTCCTTATCCTCATTTTCATCTTCTGATATAGTAGATCCCAAATACTTAAAGGCATCTATTCTCTTTATTTCCACACCATCTAACCTAATGCTTTCACCTCTGTCCTGTTCTTCTTCTGTATAGTTCGTATATTCTGTTTCGTATATTCTACTTATCTTTATCCCTCTGTTTCCCAGTACCAAACTCCACTCCTCCAGCCCTTGCTCTATCTCTTCTTAGGACTCACTGACTAAAGCCACATCATCAGCATACATTATGTCTCAGGGTATCACCACTCGCACGTTCTCAGTCAACACGTCAAATACAGTGCTAAAGAGAAATGCGCTTAACGCAGAGCCCTGATGCAGCTCAACCTCCACTCCAAATCTGTCTGTCATACCTACTCCATTCCATACCCGTATTTTGACACTTCTGTACATTTCCATTACCAATCTTACATATTTTTCTGGCACTTTTCTTTCTCTCAAGCATCTTCTCTTTCTCCCTGTACTTTTTCGCCATTTGCCTCAATATAAATACTGAGCTTTTTGTTCCTCTTCCAGGTATGAAACCAAATTGACTGCTGGACTCATCCACCTCAAGTCGTAATCTTTCGTCCAAAATTCTCTCCCAGACTTTCATTGTGTGAGATAGCAGTTTAGTCCAACGCTAATTTTAGCACTTTTGTACATCCCCCTTCCCTTTGAAGATGTGTACAAAAAGAATCTCCATTTATTCGTTGGGAGTCTCTTCCTGATCCTCTATCATGCATATCAGCTTCCACATCAAGGCCACTCCGGCATCCTCCAGGGCCTTCCACGCCTCCACTGGGATCTCATCTGGGTCAGCTGCTTTGTTGTTTTTCATTATATTAAATGCTCTCATGAATTCTTCTCTCTATATACCTCTTGTCATTTCTGGATATGGTGTTTCCTCATCATGGTGAGCCCGTGTGTACTCCTCGTTCAGCAGACCATCAAAATATTCTTTCCATTCTCTTGTATCTTGTATCAGATGTTTCCTTTATCTGCTTCACATGTTTACATCCTGTGTTACCTTGCTCCTATTTATTGCTATGCAGAATATCTTCTTTTCCCCGTCGGTTGTTTTCAGCTCTAAACAGTTCATGACTAGCTTCTGCCTTTGCTACTGCTACTGCCTTACGTGCGATCTTTTTTGCACTTTTGTACTCCATTTTATCCTCACTAGATCTGCTATTCTCCTACTGCGTTTTTGTTCCATTTTTCCTTACGCTGGCACTCCTTACATCTTCCCTTTACCACCATTCTTCTCTAGTTGTGCGTGGCTTCCCAGATGTTTCTCATAACACTTTTCTTGCTACTTCTCTCATCACTTGTGCATTCTCTTTCCACCAATTTTGTACTCTCACTACGTCATTGTTCACTCTGCTTAAGACCTTGGTCTTGAACTCTTGCTTCTTTGTTTCGTCTTTCAGTACTGTCCACCGTATCTTATTTTCGTAGCTCCTCTTTCCTTTTATAGGTCTTCTCAACCATACATCCATCACAAGCAGCCGGTGTTGTGGTGCAACATGGTCCGCTGGTATCACTTTACAGTCTTTAATCTCTACTAGATTTGATCTTCGATACATGATATAATATATCTGTGTAGTATGGCCCCTGCTCTTGTATGTTATTATGTGCTCTTGCTTCTTGCTAAAGAAACTGTTTGCAATGGCCAAGTCTAAGGAGACTGCCAAGTTCAGTATCCTCTCTCCATCTGCATTTATGTTTTCCAAGCCATGGCCTCCATGTATCCTCTCACATCTCTCATTGTCCGCTCCCACATGTCCATTTAGGTATGTCCCAAGTACTACTCTCTCTTCTGAAGCTATGGTTCCCATTTAATTTTCTAGCCTCCTCTAGAACTCGTTCTTCTCTTCTTGTGTTGTTCCTTTCTGCGGTGCATATGCACTGACCACATTTAAGATTCCTTCCTCACAACCTAATCTTACTGTTATCAACCAGTCTCCTCCTCTCTTTACTTCAATCACATGTTCCTTCATATCATTCGACACCATCAATCCAACTCCATCCCTTCCCTCTGTTGTTGTACTGCTACAGTATAGTTTGTATCCATCTCTTAACTCCCTGGCCTTGTTTCCTCTCCACCTGGTCTCCTGAACACACAGTAGGCTCACTTTCCTCCTCTCCATCAGATCCACCACTTCTCTTACCCGACCATTCAAGATCCCAACATTCAGTGTCGCCACTCTCAAGGCAACAGGAGCTCGCTTCTTTAGCCTTCGCATATTCGCTTGTAACAGGGTACGACCTGGCTCGGTCTAATACTCCTTGTTTGTAGCTCCTCTTAGTTTTGGCTTGGTTTTACGGTCGTGTGCCCTTTCTGACACCAACCCTTCCCATTTATCCAGGCTTGGGACTGGCATAGAGTTGTGCTGGCTTGCACCCCCTATGGCTGTTATTTTCCGTCCGACAATAAGGACCTAATTATCTCGCGATTGATGAAATTCAATTTGGAGAAAACAGATACGGCCTACGGCGAAATTATGGAACAAAGCGTAAAAATTAGATAAAGGAAAGATTTCTTAAATTTAGAGGTAAATAAATTATTAAGACAATTTGTGAGATGTTATTGTCCTTGTATACTTCAGTATACTTTTAAATTAAAGAAAATATTTTGAAAATATTAACAATAGACAATAAAATAGAAAGAGCTAAAGCACTTTCACTATTGCCATTGTGGAAAAGATTCCTCTCTCACTCTATTAAACATGTTATATTTATATAGAGTGATAAATTATAAAGGAAAATTAATATTGTTCCCAATATTCGGAGTGATTCAGTCTCCGTCTCAACAGGAATACGTGTTTCTTCCTGCTGCTCATGTGTGCTGGTCGAAATTTTCAAATGATCGATCTAGTATCTTGGAGAAACCTCATTTTTCCCATGAGGGCATCAATAGCGGCGAGCTACATTGGCTTACTAACTAGTTATGATTCGAGAAAACTCCATTGTACATGGTAATCACATCTAAATCTATCAGCCCTTTATGGCCAAATTTATGCGAGTGGCATGAGGAGATCTAAGGTGGAGTCATTTTTCAAAATATAATAACAACTGAATTATCCCCCAAGGAACAAAAAGAAATTTGCCTTGGAGCAAGTGAAAGGACCAAGCGTAGAAATTAGATGGCGGAAACAGAGATACTGTTATTTAAATATTCCAAATGGAAAATAAAATAGAACGATTTATCTGTTAGTATATTAAACATGCGTCATTATATAGAACTACCTATGATTTGAGCAGCGATGGACTGAGATCGTCACCTGGGTGAGGTTAGTGTTCGCTCAACTCTTGCAGTCTGTGTGAAAGATTGGCGACCTCAACATTGATGGAAAATAGCGTTGACTGCATGCGATCACATAGATTTCGTGTGCGATCCTTCGGCAAAGTTCAAAGAATTTGGCTTACCATGAGTTCCTTAATTCATAAAAATAATATATAGAATAAAAATTTCCAAGAAAAATTTCTAGCTAAGCCCCCTCTAAAATTTAGAGCCAACTCAATAAAATGTCCTAATTAGTGATCTGAAGGATAGTAAGTGTTTGTTCCTGTGCACATCAGTGTGTGCAGTGGAAAGTGTCAAATGAGCAATCGAATAACCAGGAAAAACCTCCTGTTTCCTATGAAAGCTTCCATAACGGCAAGCCAGGACTACGAACTACCTATGATTTGAGCAGCGATGGACTAAGATCGTCACCTGGGTGAGGTTAGTGTTCGCTCAACTCTTGCAGTCTATGTGAAAGAGTGGCGACCTCAACATTGATGGAACATAGCATTGGCTGCATGCGATCACATAGATTTCGTGTGCGATCCTTCGGCAAAGTTCAAAGAATTTGGCTTACCATGAGTTCCTTAATTCATACAAAATTTACTTATTACAGTATCAACAATTAAGATGATTAAGCTAATCGTTCACGCTTTTATAAAAATAAGAAAATATCTCGAGTATTGGAAAGTTTAGAACTAATTAGATCACTTAAACTGAGTCAGAAACCCACCACTGACCTTTTAACCAACTTTCATCCGCTTTAATAAAAGTTATAATGACTTACTGCGCGCAATATAGGCGCTCGTACCACAGTTCTGTGTGTGAGAGCTTATGACATTGGTGAAGCAAAGATAAAAAGCAATAAAATAATAAGCCATAAGAAGGTGGCAATGAACGAACAAACGAATAATTATTGTCTTAGAGTAGGGTTAAGTTAACTCTTTCTGCATTTCTCAGCCGAGGTGGAATGGCTATGCGCGTGGGAGGTTTATAATACCATTAGTGTTCAAATTAACTAGAAGTAGGTTGGCCAAACTGTCGACTATCTTGGAGCTTCCTGGACAATAGAAAAGGGTACAAAAATAAATTTAATAATATGTCAATTAATATTTTCACAAGGTTAAAAGGAGTTTAAAAACATGCTATATACACATTAGACGTACACGGTCACCGTACAAACAAACGAACAATATTGACCGAGGGGCGCTCAAATCACCTTGAGAGGCTTATACTAGAGGAAGTGGAGGGGGCGGGGGGGGGGGTAGTAGACAGCACTTGCACATTAGAGTTGCACGTTGCTGTTACCTCTAAGATTTGCTTCAAGTGAGTAATCCTTGCTTTAGCGCAAATTTCAAATAATAGTCTTTTGATAATCATTATTACGGGATGAACTTAGATCTTGCTTTCGAGTAAAACACGAATCGAGACTAGGAGCGTCCTTCTACGGAGCAGGTGGACTCACGTGAATTAAAGAAAATATCTTCAGCTTGAGGGGTTCGGCCAGAATTGTGCAGAGTCCAACGGGAGGTAAGTAGCGGGTACGAACGGGTCAGATCGGGCGAGGGATATTAACTTCCAACCGGCGTCGAATGGGGTTTTTCCTCCTCCGTCCGAAGGAGAGGGTTTCAAGGTCCGATGCATCGGCAGACAAGAGTACTCTCGCCTTTTTGCACGATCGCAGGAAGGTTCTCAGGTCAGCGAGGGGAAACTTTGTCCCACTCCAGATAAGACCTTTAGGGCTCTCAAATTTGTCGTGGCTTTCTGGGATGGCGGCCTTTCAGGCCACCACGGCGTTTCACGGCTTCTCATAATTTCGCACTTCCATTAGCTCAGACAAGAAGGGTCGCCCTGGTGTCTGTTTTCTCCCTGTCTGTAGAGGAATCTCCTAGAATAATATTATTTCCCCACCTCCTAAGGTATTAGCTCATGAGAGAAAGCGAGCCGTTACTCTCCCTTCCTTACGACTTCACCCTTTTTGGACTGGCCGCCAGGACTCCGCAAAATTCATACTGAGGCATGACGCTAAAATTGACCCTACCTTCCGGCCCTCTTAATCTTTTCCCCCTCCATCCACCCCCATCAGGTCGCGAGATTACTTTATAGGTTCAGTGTGAACAGTTTTTATGGCTCCAGCCGGTGGTCGTCCGTCTGGCCCGCTGACCGCTGCCGTTAATACTTCCCATAAAGAGACACTTGGTTTGTCACGGCCTATAACGAGGGTTTGAGGTGGCTTCTCTCTCTTCTTGTTTTGGAGAACTCCGGGTATATATGCACCCTCTCGAGGATTACAGGCAGATTTAAATAGATGAGACTTCGCCAAAAGGAGTGGAATTCAACGAGCTCTCTCCTGAGAATTGTGAGTGACCTTCGAAAGCCACAGAAGAGCTGAACATCACAACCGTATCTTCGGCTCAGGGAGAAGAGTCTCGTGAGGGAACGTCAGCCTTTCTCAACAGCCTTTGGATCACGGATTGGAGAAGCCGTCCTCCGAAGTTCTTCTGGTGACCTCTTGAGGACAAGAGGCCCGTTAGCTCGCTCAAGCCAAGTGTGGAGAAGTCATCTCCACCCGCTCTTTAGATGTTCGACCGGTGACCTCTTAAGGACAAGAGGCCCGATAATTCGCTCAACCAGAGGTTGGAGAAGTCATCTCTACAGCCCCCTTCGAAATCAGTCCGTTGCCCTCTTGAGGACAAGAGGACCACATCTCGCCAAACACAAGTTCTGAAAGTAGCCAAACACCCGCAGCGGGTTTTGGCTTCTTCCGTGAGTAATCAAGGTCACCAAGACCTCCTGAAAGTTTTTCCCGCTTTACTCTCGAGATTCTAAAAAAAAAAAAATCTCATTACCCTCAATCTCACATTATAACCATTCCATAACCAAGGTTATCTAATTAGTATTCGGAACCTATTTCCGTCTTATTTATGTACCCATATATATATCCATATATATTGTTGTGCCTTTTATTTATGTGTATGTATTAAAATCTACTTTTGTCGTTGTGTTTGGTATATTCCTTAGACACGCAGCTACCGCTATCTATTTAAATTGCACTCTTAGAACAATACCAGTTGTCACCTTGCTTAGCCTACCTTAGAGCCTGTGTGCGAATATTCCAGTACACTTGGCCATACTTCGACATAAAGATATTTGGCGTCTGGCTTTGTGTCTTATCCACCTGATTTTCAAGCACTAAGTTCAATTGCTAGCAGTTGCATTACCAAGAATATCTGAACATCAAGTTATTAGGACAATTTTCTTTTGATTAACGGGAAACAACCAATTTTTAAGCCCATTCTTGTGTGGTGTGTCCACAGTTTTTCTAGTTCCTTAAAAGAGGATACTAGCTAAGCGGTAATACTAACCCACTTTTTTGTGTCGTGAGTCAGAATCTATGTTAGTTTGTTATTTATTTTTTTGTGTGAGTTTGCCCGAATTTTACGAGGAATTTTAATATTTTTTGTCGTTAGTAGAATTTTTACTTGTTTTGGGTAAAGCTTCAATATCTATGGTAGCTGTTTCGTGTGCAAAGGCCGGACATAGCATATCCGGGATGTCTTCATTCGATCGGTTTCATAAGCAAGGACAGATCCTAGGCTTATCTGGGAAAGATTTAATCGTTTAAGTCTAGGAAGAGGGATGTAACGAACGTGCGGAAAGAAAAGCAGGGTGAGAAGAAGAAGTCGAAGAAAGCAAAGCAGAGAGAGAAGAAGAAGTCGTAGAAAGAAAAGCACAGAGAGAAGAGGATGCAAGAAAAGCACAGAGAGCAGAGGGTGAAAGGAAAGCACAGAGAGAAGAGAATAAAAGAATTAGGCAGCATAAGTCAGTGATGAGCCGTAATCACTTCGAGATAAACTCCGTAGGATCACGAAATGAACATGCTCAGGTGCGCTCATTAAAATTCCCCGCATACAAAGATGGAAAAGATTTGCTCTTATTTAGCGCACTTTGAGAAGATCTTCGAAGTCAACAATTGGGAATTAGAATCAGCTGGTGGCGCCCGGTTACTTCAACTATTGAATCCTCGTCTTCGTGACATATTCATTTCGCTCCCTTCCGACGCCACCCTTGATTATTAAAACTTAAAGGCAGAACTTCTTTATGCCATTAACATGAATCCAAACCGACGGACAATTTGGATTAATGCTTCAGCGTAACTTCCAATTTTGGCTGGATTCCGTCCAATTATCAAATGATTATGAGTCGATTATTGACTTCATTCTAAGGGATCAACTGATGTCCACCCTCCCTTGCGAACTAATTGCCTTCATAGCAGACAGAAGAGCGTACACTTTCAAGGATTGTGTGGAAGAAGCCGACCTTCACGCTTCCCAGTCACGACCTCTACCACAAGGAGGTCAAGAATAACCATCTTCCCTCCACCAAGCACAAGTTTGGGTTTAACCGAAAGCCATCCAAACCAAACAACGGCTTCGTAAAAGTGCAGGCGCGGAGCAATTACAGGCCTTACTCGCAGCGAAGGCAAAAGGACGTTGAGCCCCTGCTACTCTTCTCTACACCTAACAACTACGCTCGTCGACCAATTGTGTGCTTCATGTGTGGCCCTCCTGGGCACTTTAGTTACAATTGCCCCGATTTTCTTAAGTGAGGACCTCGTCAAGTCACCAGGTCCAAAAAATCTCTGCTGCCCTCTCGCCTAATCCGTCAGAGGCCCCTGTTACCTCTTCCCCGGATCAACAGGTAAATTTCTTGTTGATTGATAGTTTCCCTGGTGGGCTTCAGTTTGAAAATGGCGCAGTAAATCGTTGCTGAGTGCCAACTGTCGTTAGGGATACAGGTTTAACCTGTATAGTAGTTTTCGACAAACTACTACCCCGGTAAGTCCCTAGCATAACAGGTTTGCGTTAGTTCACGACTTTTTAGGTCGTGCTACCAGGTTCCCAGTGGTGCGATGCCATATTGAGTGCCAATACTTCACCAGATGAGCTGACGTAGTCGTGGGCCCGATGAAATTCTGCTCCGTCTTCATTAGATAGAGCCTGCAGCTCTCCCTAAACCCAATTTCTCAGCCGGGCATTACCAGGGCCCAGGCTAAGAAGGATATACCGCTTCCTGTACCCCTATCGTCCTCAGATATTGACCTTGCCACAAATGTTCAATGTGCTGAGGCGCAGAAGGATTGCCTCCCATTACATCCCCTGTGGGAAAAAGAAAGGAAGAAGGAGACTGAAACAGTGCGAAGCCATCGGAAGATCGAATACACTGTGAAGGAGGCGTTAGTATACCATACTTCTGTTGAGGCGGAGAGCTCCCTGACCAACGCATTGTGTGTGCTGAGAATATATATCTAACCGGTTCGAAGAAATGGATCACGATGGCCTAATGGCTGGATATTTTGGCCATAACCGAACGGCACAGCGAGTTTTAACTATGTTATTTGGCCAGGCCTGGCCAAAGAAATCATCTACGTCTGCAAGTCCTTTAAGTTCACCTACAAAGGGTGTGTATCCACCGACCCCTTTAAAAGACCCCGAGAGTGCCCAAGCCTTTCGCCCAGGTCTCAATTGACCTAATCGGCCCCATTCGTTCCCCGTCACGCGAAAGGCACCCCTATCCAGTTCAACCCGTGTGTCTGGTCCAAACCACGTGCATAGAAACAAACGATAAGTATCCCCTGCCATCTCTTCCTTCCCCCCAAGTGAAGCCTATCTCCGAAAAAAACGGTAACCACAATCTCGCCCCTATTGAGAGGGATCAATTCCTTGCATTATTGGAATGCTTTTCTGTGTCATTATATCGTCGTTTTGGGCCGAACTTCGCTGCCATAGTCTCGCCTCTTAACGACATGTTTAATTGAACGGCCCCCGATCCAATGAATTGGACCCCTTCCGCGGAAGATCACTTCCACCAGTTAAAGGACAATCTAATCTCTGCCCCTATGTTAAAATTACCGAATCCTAATAAAACATTCGTTGTTCGTACCGATGCCTCCCATAATGGCCTAGGTTGTACCCTCGTCCAATATGATGACGATGGAGTGGGATATCCTGTAGGATATCCTAGCAGGAAGCCGTTCCATAGCGAAAAGGCGTATGCCACCATAGAGCTTGAAGCATTAGCCATAGTGTAGACTATTCGTAAGCTTAGGATGTATGTTAAAGGCACCGACAACTGCCTAGCCGATTTGCTTGAGTAGGAATCCTATAGAAGTCACCCCTCCAACAACCTGAGTGTATAGTAAAATTCGTAGTTGATTCATTTTTGTAAATACTTTTTTCCATTTTTTTTGGCCCTGTTGATATTGTGTGTGCGTATCTATAGATTGAGTTCCTGTGGTTACACATATGTAAATCCCGTGTAGTGTTATTTTTTTCTCAGTTTGTAAACATTAAATTTGAAGCTTTATAAGTTCCCTTCTTGATGAAACTATTGTAGACATTTTTTTCGCCTTAAATTGTCCTGCGCTGTAAAAATATCTTTGGATACGAAGCTGTGTAGAGGAATCCCCTAGAATAATATTATTTCCTCACATCCTAAGATATTACTTGGGAGAGAAAGCGATCCTTTACTCCCTCTCCCACCTCCCTCAACCGACTTCACCCTTTTTGGACTGGCCGCCAGATGTCCGCAAAATTTACACCAATGCATGACGCTAAAATTGAGGCTACCTTCCGGCCATCTTAATCTTCACCCCCCCCCTTTGGTCGGGAGATTATTTGTAGGTTGACCGTGATCAGTTTTTATGGCTCCAGCCGCTGGTCGTCCGTCTGGCCCGCTGAGCACTGCCGTTAAAACTTACCCGTAAGGAGACGCTCTGTTTGTCACGCCCGCTAATGAGGGTTCCAGAAGGGCTCTCTCCCTTTTTTGGAGAACTCCGTGTATATATGCACCCTCTCAAGGATTACAGGCAGATTTTTGAGAAAAGACTTTCCCGAAAGGAGTGGAATTCAACGAGCTCTCTCCCGTTAAGTGTGAGTGGCGTTCGCAAGCCACCGAAAAGCTGAACATCACACCGGTATCTTCGGGTCAAGGAGATGAGTCTCGTGAGGAAACGTCAGCCTTTCTCAACCACCTTGGGATCTAAGATTGGAGAAGCCGTCATCTGAAGTTCTTCTGGTGACCTCTTGAGGACAAGAGGCCCGTTAGCTCACTCAAGCTGAGTGTGAAGTAGTCATCTCCACCATCCCCTTTCGAAGTTCGACCGGTGACCTCTTAAGAACAAGAAGCCCGATAGTTCGCTCAACTAGAGGTTGGAGAAGTCATCTCTACAGCCCTCTTCGAAGTCCGTCCGTTGCCCTCTTGATGACCTAAGGCCCGCATCTCGCAAAACACAAGCTCGAGAAAGTAGCCCCACCCGCTGCGGTTATTTGGCTACCCCTAGGAGTAATCAAGGTCAATAAGACCTCTCCCAAGTTTTCCCCGCTTTACTTAGACATTCAGAAAGCCTTTAATAAGGTGCCATACCGCCGCCTTCTCCGGAAAGTGCAAGCACTGGGCATAGACGGATAAGTAGCCAGCTGGATCGAGAACTGGCTAAGTGGCAGACGGCAACGGGTGGTGGTGAATGGTCAGGCTTTTGAGTGGGTGCCCATTACTAGCGGGGTGCCACAAGGTTCTGTCCTGGGACCACTACTATTCATCATCTATGTCAACGACATGGACGGTAACATGGTTGCCAAGATTTCCAAATTTGCGGACGATACCAAGCTTGGTATGAACGTTGCAAAGGATGGAAATACTGCCCGCCTGCAGGAAGATCTTGGGAAGATTGGAGAGTGGTCGGACACGTGACAAATGCCTTTTAACTTAAACAAATGCAAAGTAATGCATATCGGCCACAGAACCTCCCAATCTTAGTATATCCTTAAGGGCACTGTTATTGAATCCACCGATACTGAGAAGGACTTGGGTGTAACAATCACTAGTGACCTAAAGTTCTCGAAACATTTCATCGAGGCAGAGAAGAAAGCCCAAAGAATGTTAGGCTACATAAAGCGCCAGTTTGGATACCGTAACAAGGAGATAGTACTTTGTCTGTACAACTCCCTCGTTTGGCCGCACCTGGAGTATGCCGTACAATTTTGGAGTCCTTAGATTCGAAAGGATATCGCAAAGTTGAAATGCGTACAAGCCAGGGCAACAAAAATGATTCCCTCTATCCGACATATAGGTTATGAGTATATGTAGACTAAGGGAATTAGATCTGTTCTCGCTGGAAACCTGTAGGCTGCGTGGTCAGCTCATCGAAGTTTTCAAAATACTTCAAGGGTTCGACAATGTTGACTACCGGGATATTTTCACAATGAGTGAGAACAGAACGCGCAATCACGGCTTCAAACTTGAACTGAAGCGTTACAACCGCAATCTGTGTGGAAATTTTTTCACTTAAAGTATCTGCGGTAAGTGGAATGCACTTCCAGTGGAAGTTGTCAACAGTGAATCTGTTGACCAGTTCAAGTCATGACTAGACAAAGTCTTGAACAGGGGCCGTTTAGGGACGCAAAACAATTGAGCAGCCATGTGCCTGCTCGATTGCTAGTCCAAAGGTATCGTTTTTGAATGGACTGTAAGGTCTCCTAGGGTACTTTCTTTCCTTGTAACTCATTATTCTTAGTCTCCCATTATAACCATTCCATAACTACGGTTATCAAATTAGTATTCGGAGCTTAAGTCTGTCTTATTTATGCACCTATATTTATATATTTATATATATATATATATATATATATATATATATATATATATATATATATATATATATATATCCATATTTATTGTTGTGCCTTTCATTTAGTGTGTATTAAAATCTATTTTTGTTGTTGTGTTTGGTATAATCCTTGGTCACGAAGCTGCCGCTTTCTATTCAAATCGCACTGTTAGAAAAATACCAGTTGTCGCCTTGCTTAGCCTACCTTAGAGCCTGTGTTCACATATTCCCATACACTTGACCATACTTCGACACTCTTCATTGAAGTGCGCGGCGGCGCGTGTCTTTCTCTTTCTCTCTTTGATTTCTGACAATTACATTATTCACATTTAAGTATTAAATATGAAAATAAATTCACTAGAACGAGGCTACTAATTTTAAAGTAATCCGGTTATATCCAATCATGTAATTGGTATTGTCTTAGGTATATGCAGAATGGCTTCGAGCAGATCTCACGGATTTATGTGTGTTGAATCACTGGATATTTAACACCTAGCGTCTTTATCTTCAATACTCTGTGTACTCTTGATTTCAAAGAGACAAAATACTTTATTAAATTGTTATTTGGTCAACGTAAAATTCATTATTGTAATTTGATTTTATTTAGTAAATATTATATAACTAAGAATGTCTAAAAGCATGTGATGAGGTAAGAGCTGACAGTGACATGTATATTCTCAGGTATTCCTATTTCCTGATCCCTTTCATCAGTTACCATTTTGCTTAGTTTGGCTATTTTTAGTTTTAAAGTGTTTGCATAGGGGTTAGTAATCTAATTCCAACTTCTCAAATACCATAACGGGTATATCATTAGTCCGTTTGAAAATTGGATGTATTCAGACATCCGTGAACGAGTAGTACATAATACCACTCTCCAAATTCGACCATTTTGGTTCATTACCATCTAAACAAATTCACTTCTAATTCCAAACTTTTGTATGAAGTTGATTGTCAAAGTTTCCTGTGTCCCCCATCATGTTCCTTTGCCTATTACTATTTTAATGTAAATGACTTAATTAACTTCGATATAAAATACTGCCACATTTGCATCACCGCCACCTAAGGACTTTTACGACTTCTATCAAATTTTATTCTTGTAGTACCATCGCCTAATACAGTAAATGATAATGAAGATGATACCAAATGTCAAGCCAACCTCGAGCGAACAACGCGAACTACCCTTCCATTCTCTCTCTCATATTTTTATTGGTCATTGTTGATTGCCTAAGTTAGCAGTCACTATTAATCATTTGGGCTGTAAATGAAACTTTAGTGACTTAGAATTTTACGATACCACATGACCTTGCTTAGGAATTATAGGATTTTATCCATAGTATGTAAAGTTATTCATTCTCCAGAGAGGGAATTTCTTAAAACAGATTCATTCATACCTTATCTTGATTATAAAAAATCACTCCTTTCATAATATATATATATATATATATATATATATATATATATATATTTTTTTTTAAAAGGCCCAAGGAAATGGAAATTGATAACATGACCAGGAGAAGTATAATACGGAAAGATAGGGCAAACTCTTTTTACCGTTATATGAAAGTAAATAAAGAAGTTGGATTTGAACCTGTGTCATCACTAATCGCCAAAGCGTTTTTCCGGGTTGTCTCACCAATTTTTATTTTCTTTGGCCTTTAAATACATTTATATTTCACGTGTCATGTGATTTTCAATAATTATATATATATATATATATAAAGCCACCGTCAATAAACTCTTACACACTTCTGGTCGGTACCCTTCTTTGGCTCACAAACATCAAATATGATTGATGAAATACTCTGGATTATCTAAAAAAATCTTCCTCTTTTTTGACCTCAAAATAATCACCCCAAACCACTGTACAATATAAAGATCGCCTTCCTGATGCGTTTCGTTCATCTTTCGTATATAATTACTTGTGTCCATCGTGCGATGTGACCTATATTGGCTCTACCAGCCGAACTCTCCATTCAAGAGTTGAAAAGCACGCCGGAAGGTCCTGATGTACGCGATTGCCCCTTGCAAAACTTGCTGACTATTCTATTTTCCGACTCCATGCCAATTCTTGCAATTAACAGGTCAAGATCATACAATTTTCTATAGTCTCTACGAATCCTGGGATCCTTGAATCCATATTGTGATAGAATGGCCTGAGGCTGCAGGGCCTCGCTTCTATCACGTGTCGAAACTCATGCTTATCACGTGCATCTTGCGAAAGAGAGTAGAACGGCGTCTTATCGCCCACTATTCCCAAGTTTAATCAAGGAGGTTCAATCCCCCGTTTGCCTCCATGCGTCGATCTGGCCAGATTGAATTAGGCTTATGGGAAGATAAGATATTTTCCCAAGCGTTACTGGGACACTCCATGCGATAGAATTTCGCGTTAGAACCAGATCCCGATTATCTTCGCGAGTCATAACGCTCATCCGGTCTTCCGTGTGCACCTAGGAACTCTCTACCCCGAGAACACCCTTATTGTCCAGAAGAGGATAATATCCTTAAGTGCCAAGGCTCGTGACCCTTGAGACGTTAAATCAACAGGGCCCCTGCTGTTGTCCAGAAAGAGAGCTACTTTAGATCAGTCATATTTCTTTGAGCCCGTTTGAAAAGAAACGGTTCTCGTCCCCCCCGTTGTTCAGAAATAGAACAACTTTAGAACAGTCATTTTTCTTCAAGCTGCCAGCCATAATTTGTACCCCAAGGAGAATAGAAATTCGCATCAATCCCCCAACCAGGAAAGAAGGAAGGATTCGCGCCCCTCCACAGGAAAGCCAACTAAGTTTTAGGGCCCCGTAAAACCCCAAAACTTCTTTCCCTCAAACCAGCAACGGGACATCAAACCTCCCATTAAGATTTCTCCACCATCACTTTTCCCGAAGCGACCGATCATATGCTTCACCTGCGGTGTAGAAAACCACATGAGCTGGAATTGCCCCCCAAATTCTGGGCTTAAAAACGGACCAGCCTATCAAGTACACCAGATTAATGCCACACCGGCTTCCCCGGTAGGGCAGACCCAAGCACCAACTTCTCCCCCTCCGTCAGGCCACCAGGTAAATTTTGTTTTTGATAAAAGTTCCCCGGGAATTTCAAAATTTGAGGCGGGCAGCGTGAATGACTGCCAAGTATCTACCCTCGTCAGGGACACAGGGTGCACTTGTTTCATCGTGTCTGACTAGCTCCTTCCCCGAGTGGACCCTAACCACGAAAAATTTGCGGTAGTACATGAATACCTTGGGCGGGCGAACCGATTCCCTGCCGTTGAATGTTACCTGCAGTGTCATTATTTTGATAACTGGGCTGAAGTCATTTCGGCACCTATAAAGTTTTGTTTAGTACTTATAGGGCAGAGCCCTCAATTAAGCTCCGACCCTGTGTCCCAGGCCGCCCTTACTATAGCCCAAGCGAAGAAGGAAGCACAGGAGCTCGTCCTCCTCAGAACCCCGATACTGTCCTCATTCTCGGAGATCCTTAACCAGGATTTTAGGTCCGCACAAAAGGAGTGTAAGACACTAACACCCTTAAGGGATAGGGCACAAAACAAGGACACGGAGACTGTCCGTGGACCCAAAATAATAAGGTATCTGGAGCAAGGTGGTCTACTCTACCAATCTGCCGAGGACAGTAATAACGCCGTTACAACCGTCTTATGCCTTCCACGATCACATCTACCTATAGTGCTAAAAATAGCTCATGACAGAATCTTTTCCGGTCACTTTAGTCATACCAAAACGGGTCAGCATATATTTAAATATTTTTTTACTGGCCGGGTGCTGCAGCTGACATCTCAAAGCATTGTCAATCATGCGATGTGTGTCAAAAGACGCGACGTCCGCTAATGGGCGGGTCAAACCTCCTTCCTAACAAAGGGGACCAGTCATTACTGGTCCCAACTGGACCAAGAACTTCAGTCATTATACGCCTGTCTTAGATCTACGCCAGAGGCTTGAGAAATGCGCGAACATCGCCTATGAAAAGGCCGATGTTAATTTGAAAAAATATAAAACCTATTTTGATGTCAGGTCGGAAGATAGAAAATTTAAGCCCGGTCGGTGAGGAGGTACTCCTGCTCCTTCTCACCGCGAGTAATAAAGGTCCGTACCCGGTCCGCGAGGTACGAGGACCGGTAGATTACCTCATTGGTACCCCAGCAGGCGATAAACTCTACCACGTTAACTTATTAAAAAAATACCACCGACGCGCCCATGGAGATACGTTCGTAACACTGGACGAAAAATCGGCGCTTGAAGAGGATTACCTCACGGAGTCCCTTAATGTCATTCAGACATTGTGCATTCAACCTGACGCCGATTACCCTCTTCCTTTCCTACCAGGCAAGTCTTTTTAACCCTCTGACCTGGATATCGACGCGCGGCTGATACCACATCAAAAGTGTCAGCTACAACAATTATTATGTCAGTTCGACGACGTTATTTCGGAAAAGCCTGGATGCGCTACTAGATTCGAGCATGACATTAAATTGACATTAGAACCTGTCCGTTTAAAACCCTATCCCATGCTAATTCATTTACGCCAAGCTTTTAACGCCGAAGTAGATAATTTGATTAATTTAGACATAATAGAACCTTCCATCTCTAGTTATTGCTCCCAAATCGTCATGGTCAAGAAACCTGATGGCTCTTATCGGATGTGCATTGACTTCAGGAAGTTGAATTCGGTAACTGTGTTCGACGCCGAGCCCATCCCGTTGGTAGATCAAGACCTCCACCTGTTTAAAGAAGCTAAGTTCATCTCAGAAGTTGATTTGTGCAAGGTATATTACCATATTCCCCTCTGGTCCGATGTTAAAGCATATACCGCCTTTGGTACTGAGAAAGGCTTATTTTAATTTAAGCGCCTTCCTTTTAGCCTCGTGACTGCTTGCAGTAACTATAATCGTCTGATGAGAAGGTAGTTAGATGGACTTCTGAATGTCTCCTTTTACTTTGATGACGTTTACCTCGCTACTCGTGAATGGAGTCATAATCTAACCACCCTACTAGCTCTCTTCGAGCGATTGCGTGAAAATGGCCTCACCTTTGGCCCCAGCAAATGCCATTTTGCCCACGAAACTATAAAATACTTGGGTTTTAAAATAGGACAAAGCCAGCTAGGTCCACAGGAGGACAAGCGTAAGGCAATCGCCGACATTCCCCTCCCAAATACTAAGAAACGATTAAGATCATTCCTAGGATCAGCTTCGTACTATCGGCGATTTGTCCTAAATTTCGCTGCAATCTCAGCGCCCCTCAGCACCCTCCTAAAAAAGAATTTCCCCGATCGACTACGTTAGAATGATGTTGCTATTTTGCATTTTAACTAGCTCAAGAGTAAGCTCATTTTTGCCCCCATTTTGAAGTTGCCCAACCCGGAAAAATCCTTTGGGATTAAGACAAACGCGAGCAACGAGGGCATTGAGGGTGTACTCCTCCAATATGAGGATGACAAAGCGAGTTAACCAGTTGCATACGCTATTAGCCAGTTATTACTCCGCGAAAAGTGATATGCCACTATAGAGAAGGAAGCTATAGCTATTATTTGGGTTATTGACAAATTTAAAATGTATTTCATTCGAAAAGAATTTCGGATAGGAACTGACCATTGCCCGCTGGCCTATATTCGGAATGTACGACACTCCAATGGCCGAATTATGCGCTGTAGTCTACTCTGGCAAGAGTATCAATTTAAAATAAATTACATAAAAGTTTCCGATAATCAGGTCGCTGACGCACTTAGTAGAAATGCTCTACCGAATACTGCAGATTAATTTATAATTCGTAGGATTAGGATTTCCATGTATGTATGTATATACCATCTTGTAGACTTTAATTAGATTCTCATGTAATATAATTAGTTTAATTGAATGTAGTTGTCAGAATTTTGTTGCTCAATGTCTATTTTTTTTTCTCTTTCTTATGTTCGTACATTTGTACCCATTAATCTACGCATTAATTTTTTGTTCCATATGTATTTCTTTTTGGTAGTAACCTTTTCGTAAACGCTCGAAATTACCAATTTTCACAATTTTTTTATTTCATGTCATTATTACGCCATGAATGAATTATAGATTATTCTATTGTTCCCCCATGCATCTTTTATGGCTAAGATTGTATTAAGGGTTAGTTTCCTTTATAGTCAAATGATCGATATAATCATAGGTATTGATGTAATGGTAGCAGGGTGCATGTCGAAACTCATGCTTCCCACGTGCCTCCTGCTAGAGAGAGTAGAACGCCGTCTTATCGCCCATTATTCCCAAGTTTAATCAAGGAGGTTCAATCCTCTGTTTGCCTCCATGCGTCGATCTGGCCAGATTGAATTAGGCTTATGGGAAGATAAGATATTTTTCTAAGCGCTACCGGGGCATTCCTTTGAAGTTCCTTTCTAAGTTCCCTACGCCCAGGGGCTGACTCCGGCTATTTATGCGATAGAATTTCGCGTTTGAACCAGATCCCGATTATCTTCGCTAGGCATCACGCCGAACTGGTCTCCCTTGTGCACCTAGGAACTCTCTAACCCGATAACACCCTTATGTCCAGAAGACGACAATATCCTTGAGAACGAAGGTTCGTGCACCTCGAGACGCCAAGTCAACAGGGACACCACCGCTGTTGTTCAGAAAGAGAAGAACTTTAGACTAGTCATTGTTCTTCGAGCCCTCGACAAGAAACAGTTCTCGTTTCCCTCCTGCCTGTTGTTCAGAAATAGAACAACTTTAGAACAGTCATTGTTCTTTAATCCCGTTCGACAAGAAACAGTTCTCACCACCCCTGTTGTTCAGAAAGAAAACAACTTAAGAACAGTTATTGTTCCTCAAGCCTGTTCGAAAAGAAACGGTTCTCGCTCCCCTGATATCACATCAGTGATAATTTACAATGATTCAGAAGAGAAACACTTTAGAACAGTCATTGACCTTCAAGCCCGTTCGACAAGAACCACTTCTCGTTCCCATGATATCACGTCCGTTGTAATTAAATTCCCCCCTTTTAACGTTCCGTAAGGTAACGCTTGGTCACACCAATAACCTCAATTTTTCATCCAGAACTTCTCCGATATACTGTCTTAATGCTCGCTCGTACTTCTGAGCTTCACTTTGATCTCACTCCTCGAAGTCAGTCCTTCCCCCTCGTTAAGTACAATCCCCCTAAAAAACCCTTCTCCTGGATAAGAAATCGCTAGTTGGACCGAAGATTCCTTCAAAATAGCCTTCCTCTGCCACGACGACCTTATAAATACGTAAGCTACGCATTACATTTAACTGATTAACTTTGTGCCAACGCAACTCTGTGCTTTAAACGGATTTTAGCCAACCATTTCCCTTCCTGTTTGTTTTGTCATTTTAAATTCCTCCGAATCTTAATCCTCCGCTTAGTCAAATATTCCCATGACCTTTTTCGTTTCATGAGTATCTCTCATTTTAATCCTTGGTCATGTAAATATTTTCCGTGTGTTGTTTTGTAGATTAATTAATAAGATTCTATTTTATTAATGTTTGCAATATTATTTATCTCCAGGCCCATTTTAGAGTCATTCTCGGCCATCTGATCACCCCGCACTCGAATATAGAATAATCCCCACAAAGAATAAATATATATATAGTATATCGTCGGAAGCCTATTTTACAACACATATATATTTAAGACAGTAGACCAAACCTAGTCTTTCCAATAGTATATTGCACGTTAGATGTTCTCTTACTTTACTACTTTCCTATGAATTTAAATTAATGTCTCCCCTTATGTTACTTATCCGATGTCAATTAGAATTATTTTGTATAACTTTGTTTCAGAATTACTTTGTATTTATACTAAATATAATTCTAGTACCCAGATGATAAGGCTGACCCTCGAAATGTGGGTTAAAATAAGTGAAGAAATAAAAGGCATTTCTTGTCTGATGTCCTGGTTCTCTTATATATATTGAAACTCCGGACTATAAAAAACAGATCATTTGAATATCTCTCTCTCTCTCTCTCTCTCTCTCTATCTATATATATATATATATATATATATATATATATATATATATATATATATATATATATATATATATATATATATATATATATATATATATATATATATATCTTTACGTGTATATGTATGTGTGTGTGCTGAAAAGAAACCACATCAAATTTGGACCGAATTATATCGAAACCAGGTTTCGACAGAGATATCCCTTCTGTTCAAACTCTAAAAAACAATTGAATTTCTATTATCAGGGCTAATTCTCTGATCTGGCTAATAGAATCAGCCATCATAGGAAATCCCAAAATTCAAATCTTCGGATGCGAAATTCAACACTTATGACTTGGTAAGCAGAACTCATCAGGCCTTGAAAGAAAAATTTCGTTCGATACCAGCCCCTCAGATTAAATTCTGACCTCGAAATTTGTATGACTATGGGTTAAGTAAGCATTTTGAGATTGACAGCATATATATATATATATATATATATATATATATATATATATATATATATATATATATATATATATGATAAAAATTATAGTAACACATGTAAATGCAGTAAAGAAGCCCCAGTATTTTACCTATTTTTCGTGAAACCGGGTTTCAACGAAGATATCATTCATCTCTATCGCTGTCAATCACATGACAGGTGATATATAAATGTATTTAAAGGCCCAGGGAAATGGAAATTGGTAACACAACACGGAAAAACGCTAAGGAATATTACATGTACCAATGAAAGCTTAACAAGGAGAATGGGAGATGTAGAGAGTGGAAAGACAGGGCAAACTAATTTAACCTTTATATGAAAATAAATAAAGACGTTGGATTTAAACCTGTGTCATCAAGCGCTCATCGCTTATATGACAAGTTATGACAAGTCAGGCCTTGAAGTCGAACGCTCCTGCATAGTCTATTTAAGAAGCAGTATCTGATCGCAGATCGTCAGTCACAAAATTTTCAAGAATGGAGAAGGTTGAGCACCGCGCAGTGATCACCGACACCCCTCCTTCCCATGCAATCATTTCTCGCTGTAATAGGGAGTTCCGCCATGGTCGTAAGTCCCTTAAAGATGAGCCCCGTCCAGGAAGCCAGTCAGACGTGACCAACGAGGACAATGTGACCCGTGTGGAGAGTATGATCCTCGAAAATAGAGCGAGAACTTGGAATATCACATGGAAGTGTTATCACCATCATCCAAGACAATTTGGCCATGACCAAGGTCTCTGCTCGTTGAGTCCCTAGAAACCTCACGCCCCATGGTCTACTTCAATATCGTCAAAGTTCGGAGGAGCTGCTGCTCCTGTACAACCAACCCCAGAGGGATTCGAGTCACGCGTAGTGACAGGTGATGAAACGTGGGTCCATCACTGGAATCCCCTAGCGACTACTTTTTATTTGGCCAGCTAAAGGCTACAGTGCGTGGACACCGGTTTCGGGACAACGAAGATGTCCAGCTCGCCGTCAAGGATTGGATTGAACAGCAGTCGGGAGATTTCTTGTTTTCTGAAATTTGAAGGCTCAGGGACAACTGGCGCACTTTTCCTCATATCTCGTTTCCTTATATCCGAATTGCAAAACTTATTCACCGCCTCTCGTATATATATATATATATATATATATATATATATATATATATATATATATATATAAGTAAAAGGAATCAATGGCGAGTTATTGTATATAATAGTAAAAACACTGTATAGGAGCCCAAAGTTTAATTTACGACACTAGATTGGCTTCTATACAGTGCTTTCACTCTCTCATATATATACATATATATATATATATATATATATATATATATATATATATATATATATATATATATATATATATATATATAAGTAAAAGAAATCAATGGCGAGTTATTGTATATAATAGTAAAGACACTGTATAGGAGCCCAAAGTTTAATTCACGACACTAGATTGGTTTCTATACAGTGCTTTCACTCTCTCATATATATATATATATATATATATATATATATATATATATATATATATATATATATATATATATATATATATTTGGGTAGCAGTCTTTCTTGAATGCAAAATTTTGTTGAAGACCATTGTGTATTTTGCCTTAATTAATATCCTTTGGCAACTTTCTCTTCTTCTAACTATTTTTTTTCCATCTTGTAGATCGTGGATTACTTGTCCACTATTCATTTCTTTTTTAAATGAATGTGTTTGGTAAAAACTAAACTAAATTGATAAGCTTTCGATCTTATTCGATTATCTTCGGAGCGTTTTGAAATGTTCTTGCCTCCTTTACCGATGTAATGAGTGGAGTGAGTATCGGACAGAGTGAAAGAAAACGATTTTTAATGTGTATTTATTCCGCCTTGGTTAAAAGTAACGTTAGAGGAAATGAGCCACTCCTGTGAATGGAATTTTAAAATAGTTTCAATGTGTGATTTCAGCTTCTCGCTTGACTGTTGAAGGCTGGCCTATCTTTATTTATTAATATGGCTCCTAAGATGTTTAGCCTCGCTTTATTGACCTCCTTTCTTTTAAAAATGGTGCTATCAACGAGCATTTTTCTCGTTAGGTAATATTATGGGCACTCTCCATATGATTCTTATGCCCTCCGCTTTGTAGTTGCATGGTTAAACGTCTCAAAAGTGTAGTGGTTATCATGCCATGCTGACGGGACTTACCGCCCCTTTCGGCCCAACTTTAGCCTCTTCTCCTTCTCTTGTCACCCTGCTGCTTAACCTTCTCTACAACCTCTCCCATAACTTCCTCTGGCCAGCTTCTAATTTCATACGGTAGATGCCGATCAGTTTTAGCCCACCCAACCATCCCGGATCAATGCTGAGGGAGAAGGGAACAACGTTTCCTCAGCACTGAGCTCCGGTTTGATCTGGTGGATTTTTAACGACCTGCTTCATCCCCACTTACATCTTCCTTCCATACTCTTTTTTTCTTCTTCACTGTATATCAATTTCACCCCATGCCTAACCTGAAGCCGCCATGCCGACGGGCTGCCAGGTCTCTAGGCGGGAGGTGTAACCTCAAATGGTAGAAGCTAGTTCTGCTGGCCCCTTATTTACCCCTCGCAGAGCGGGCTACTGCATAGGGTGATGAGAGTATGCATCCCGTGAAATTTATAGTGTTACCATGCTCAATGATGAGTTATTAAACCAAATAAATCTCTCATTTTACCTTCCTCTATACCATCAATGGACCGCCACAAGGCAGTTTCACTGAAAAAAATGGATGTCCCCCCTCTTGTGTTCAGTCAGGGGACCCTGCAAATTTCTTCTACCGAAAAGGAGGGTTACTCCTCTCTTATGCCTAAAGGTGTAGGTGACTAACCTCATCCCCTTCTCAGGATGCAACCTTGGATTTCTCCCTCTTTCCAATGGCAGCTCCTCCTTTTGTTGCCGAAAAAATCACCAAGAAAGCAAGCAGGCATCACAAAATTGACCGTTCATGGTGAGAGAGCATTGCTAGGGCCAACACCCTAGGAGGGGCAAGGGCTGTCAGGGCGTGTCGGGTTGGTGCCATACACTGAACCTGAGTTCTCCCCTGCGCAATGTTCTCAGATGGGTCGGAACCCACGGGCCTTACAAGGAGAGGAGGAATCTCCACCTCTGGCTGATGCACCTGTGACAACCAAGAACTTCTCCATTTCAGAGAATGATCTTTCTCAGTCTAGTAAATCTGGTCTAATGGCTCGTGACGGCAGAATGGAAAAGCCCTCCTTTTCTAAAAGGAAAAGAAATAGAAAGACAAAAAAGACTCGGAGCTCCTCCCCTCTGCGAGAGCCAGGAGGACGGACGGGCCGCTGCCGTTTCGTTATGCGACCAAGGCAAGATCGGCATGTCCGGATACCGGGGCTCTCTCGGGTGTGGAGTGCTAGACTAAAAGGAAAAGTGGGCAGATGGGACCCTCTATTACGTCTAGGCCCCTCTTTAGAGGTTACCTGGAGTCTCCGAGCCAGCTTGCTTCAAACACATCCATGTTATTTGCTCCCTTTTGTCAGCTTGTATGCTAAGGGCAACTTTATCCATCAGAGGAGAGCTTTCGCTAGCGTGATTGGAAGAGAGCCGAATGTGACCCGTTTGTCGGACGGGAGCATTTTGGCGAATGTGTCGAATTTCCCCAAGGCCGCCATGATTAGTGTTCTTCGACACTTGATGGCACGCCAGTTAGTGTGATGCCGCACTTCACCATGAACTTTTTGAAAGGATTTGGTTTATGCGAGGGAACTCGTGGCCTTTGCCATAAATGACATCACCTTAGAGCTGGCCGTCCATCAAGTGGTCAAGGTCGAAACTGTGATAGGAAAACAGGGAGGGGCATGAGGATCCACCAGTACGCTCCTTGTCACTTTGGACTGTGGCAAGTTCCTTGAAATAGGGCGTGTCGGTTGCTATCACTACCGCGTGAAGGCATTCGTGCCACGGCTGTGGTAGTGCTACTAATGCCACTACTGTGGCCATAAAAATCACTCATGTAGACGCGCAAATTCAGGTTTGCCTGAATTCTGTGTAAGCTTCTCCATGCCGCACACGATAAGTCCAAATTGTGGGTGACCAAGTGTGTCAATTGTTTAAGAGCCGCACTTGGCTTCTTCGAAGTAATGTGGTGCGTGCCTCTTTGAAAAGGAAATTCTAGCCGCTCTGGCTTAGGATCGTCTCTCATTTTGCAAGGCTAAGGACTTGGTCCTAACGTGCCCGGCGCTGCTTTGGATTTCCTATGTCTCAATGTTAAGAAATATACTTTCTGCTCCTGTCCCCTCCACGCCTACAAGTACGGTCGTTTTCGCACCCATTCGGAACCGTTCTGTGAGTTTTATTAACCCCAGACTCTGCCCTGGTAAATTTGGCAGCACAAAGGGTTCATACCTAGTCCCGTTAAAACCAGGGCTTCCCCTCCTTCCCTAGGCGTGACCATTTCCCGTATGGCGAAACGGTCGCGCAACTCCACCGAGTCGTTAGACTCACTAAAGGAGATTCGGCTCCTACGACCACACTTACTGGTAGGCAATATTTTGCGGATACAGTGAATATTCCAAAAGAAAGAATCCCTCCTCCGAAGCAGCTCCACTTGTGAAGCCATCCCGCCTCCGAAGCCGCCACGCCTGCCTAAGGTTTTGAAGCGGAGGGAGGAGAGACTCGCATGGCGAGCCCAACTTCCGCTGATAAGTCCTTGAGAGCACAGCGCCTGGAGTTCTGACTCCGAGAAATGTACGGCCATTCCCGTGAGGGTCTTCACTTCGAAGACGGCCCCCGCATCTCTTTCGAGGTAGGCCTGGAGGGCATATTCCTTTAATGAAATTTCCGCGGACTCTGGGCCAACTAGAAGGAACTGGAGTGGCTCGTCTTCTCCCGCTTCCTGATAGCTATCATTTTGCAATAGACCATACTGGCTGCGTGCCCTCTTGCACACTCTCCCGCGGTAAAATCGTTTTGCCACTCCGCAACCATGGAATGGGGGACGGGAAGGAAGATACGCCATTCAAACCCGGCAAATATATCTTCATTCTTCTCTTTGGCATAAAAACCTCCTTTTAGGTAGTAAGTGTGCAACTGCATCGGGGAGGGAGGTATACTGTTATTTCCGCGTACACACCACCCTCAGCCGAATTCGACGCGGGGATCATCTGCCGCATCGTGGCACGGTGGCCGATGCCCTTTCTCTTGCTCGTGATATGAGTAGGAGATACCTCCTCTGGGGACACTATTTGATTAATCCCAAAAGTCAAGTCCTTGCCTAACTCATTGACTAGCTGTAGATAGGTGTCCTAAATGTGGATGAGTTTGCAAATCACTGGACGAGAACCGCCTCATTTCCCTGTCTCCGTCTATTTTTGTGCCCTCCAAATACACAGCCTGAGTTGGGGTCCGAGATAGTTGATGACCTCCATGCTAGTGATCACTTTCTAATTCAAATATAATTTTCTGGGCCGGTCTTCTTGTCGGGCATACGTGTCTTCACTTAACGCAAAGAACCATGTAGCAGAGGTATGGAAGCAAGTTAAGAAGATTCTGGGCAAGTTCTCGCAGGACAATCCTCACGTTGTCCAGGACCGCCATCTCGAACCCTAAATATGTGGCGGAATCCTTCGCATTCTCTACCCGGGATGCTGCTCCGCCAGCATTCAATGCGCAACCTGATTTCGCAGAAGGCTACTGACTGGAATTTACCTCTAGAGGAGGAGAACCCTTCGACGACAGGTTAAATTTGAGTAAGTTGCGCTCTGCTCGAACTTTGCGCGTTGACACCGCTCCTGGTCCGGACGATGTCCCGTACGCTATGCTTCAATAGCTGTCTGAGCGAGACATGGCATTTCAGTTAGATTTGTTTAACAAGTACTGGGTACAGGGTATCCTCCCAGACTCCTGGCGAATCGCTACTGTACTCGCTATTGGCAAACCGGTAAGAGATCCCACTACCATGGCCGCTTTCTGCCCAATCTCTTCAAACTCATGCGTGTGCAATTTCATGAAGAAATTGGTAAATGTTAGATTATAGTTTTTTTCTTGCTACCAGGGGCCATGTGTCTTCTGCACAGTGCGGCTCCGGAAGTTACACTCAACGTCTGATGCTTTGCTCAGACTTGAAAATACTGTCTGCGAGGCCTTCCTTCGTAGACAACACCACGCCACGCTGTTTATCAATCGAGAGAATGTCTATGATACTGCATGGCGATACGGGGTCATGCAGACTCTCCATGCGATGGAAGCGATGGGACGCCTCCCAATATTTATATCTGAATTTTTGTGAGATCGTCGATTCTGTGTACGAGTGAGGGGAAGTCCTCTCCGTCCCAATGGAGCAGAAAGATGGTGTCCCGCTGGGAAATGGCCTCAGTGTTACACTCTTTGCCCAGAGAATCATGGTAATCACATCAATGCTACTGAAAGATGTTCTCGCTACGCTAAACGTGGACGACCTTTAGTACTCTTTTGCTCAGCCCAAATGCCAAATCTGGAGCGTCGACTCCAACCGGCATTAAACCACGTCTCTCGCTATGCCAAAGCGCACAGGCTTTAGAGTTATTTGGCCAAGATTAAAGTGGGGCCCTTCTGCAACCACGGCCCGACCCTTGCCAATAATTCTTTCTAAATGTGTTTCTCCTGGAAGTGGTGGACTTGCACCGTTTATCTGGTCTTTTATTTCCCCGATGATTTACTTGGGAGTCTCATAAACAGCGCCTTAGGGTCTCTCGTACCCGCGCCATGGATATTCTCCTTTCTGTTACGTTTAATGTTTGGGGATGCTGATAGGGCTACTTCATTACCCTTTTATCGATCCTTTGTTCGTTCGAAGCTCGACTACGAATCAGAGATTTATGCATCAACAGCCGACCGTGTATTGCAGAAGGTGTACTCGATCCATCACACCGGCCTTAGTCTGGCGACCGACGCCTTCCGCACATCCACCATTGAGAGCATACTGGCCGATGCTGGGGAAACGCCAATCGCTCAGCGCCATCACAGTCCATTATTCTCCTGTACGTCTAAGCTCGGTTTACTCCTCAGTCGCCAACTACTCTCACTGCACTTGCAGCTAATCTCGATGGTGTCTCTGCCACTGAGAGAGGCCAGTCATACCCTAAGACTTTCAGTTTTACGGCTAAGAAACTCCTTCGAGGGCTCAGTATATTTTTTCAGTATATATAGATATTGTATAATGCAGCCTGTTGTCACTCTTTATCAGTGTAATATCATTCGCATTGCCTCCCCCACCACGTGTCTCTTTTGTCATTCTGGATTAACTCTTTTTTCTGTAAATTAAATGGACCGTTCTTAACTCTCTTTCTTTTCTTTTACCGAATATTCTAGTTTATTCAACCCTAAGAAATTTCAGTACTCAGGTTCCTCAACTTTTAATTTACATATCTTTCGATTGCTCTAATTAACTGATTTTTTCAATTTTTTTATCCACAAGAGATATGTATATAATTAATTATTAATTATTATCTTTCTTGCGAAACAGACATGGATTTAACATTCAGGGAATCCTGTAATCATATTTCGTCAGTTTTAAATGAAATTCTCGATTTTTTAACAGATCTCATTAGAGAAATAGAAGATATCGATTACATCTCACGATATTCTTAAGTGTTTTTGGAGAAATTTCAAGTATCTTCTCTAAGAGCCCTTATAATTAGCGTGATTAGTTCAAATTCATTACTAAGATATAATATAAATTTGGAGGATTTAAAAGAAGTTTGGTAAGATTAATTAATTTCAGGCTTACCTAAGAATTTTCTGGAAATTATTGGTATAAAATTGAAATACAAGTACAATTTTTTTTGCGTTGTTAAACAGTAATTTTAAAAAGTCTTTAATAATAATCAAATATTAGGGTCTAAAGTTTCGTTTTTAATTTTGACTAATATAATACGAAACTCATTTCCTCTTTAGTTGTAGTTCCAATACAATCATTAAAATCTAATTGATTGGAAACCTTAAGTGAGTCAGGTTTCTGTTCAACCTTAAGATTACATAAGGGGTGGGTGGAATTTTCTATAATCGATATCAAGAATTGATGAGTTATATATGGGAGCAACAATGGAATAAAATATACTTGGTATTCTAGTTGAAGCACCTAAAAAGTTCTGGCAGTTATTTGAAATGTCCTTTTAGAAGTGTCCCAAGTGTTACTACCATGTCGTGTTTTGAAACCGCTTTTTATAATTTTCTGCTTTTCATAGATGCGAGCAACTAATACCCTTTTCTCCCCAGTATCTTCATAAATCTGAGAATTGAGCGTGCTCGAAATTCCCACAGTCTTGCGGCAACACTCGTGAAAGGTTTAAGTTATTTCTCCGCTTAGGTTGATCATATACCCCACGGTACTAACAAGATATGTTCACAAGCTTTATAAATATTTATTTAATTATGTTACTTTTAAAAGGAAGTATAATTTACGCACATTTCCTATTAATAATTTATTTAGTAAAGATTTAGAATGAAATTTGGCGCAGAGGCAATATTTATTTTGATTGGTTACATTTCAAAGGAAATATATGTAATTTATAGCCTTTATTATTTGTTCTTTATTTTATTTTTTTCATTTCCATTACAGTTACAAATTGGCTCAATTCGACAAAGAGACGGAGAGGATACCGAAATAGTTGTCCGATGTTGATGGTGCAAGTGGTACAGAAGATGACAGTGACGGTTTGCAAGATTTCTTTGAAGAGGGCGTAGAGCTTAATGGCCCATTCTAGGGAGACTTTCATGCTAGTCAAAATGCTGCTTGCTGTCCATAACTTGAGTGCGGCTCCCACAATTCAAAAAACAATCGTAAAATTCATAGTAAATTCTTATAGGCAAAGAACAGATAGCCTTTGAGGCTATGTTTGCTTTCACGGGTAAAATAACGTTGATTTCTTATATCTCGAGGAATATAAAGAAGAAAAATCTTGTTCTTGCCATAAGAAAGAACTATGATAACTAATTGTACCTATATTATAGTGATAAGAAGAAACAGGGAATTATGACATTCTACAATGCGATTAATGAAGTTGGTGAATATGGTTGACTGGATGGCAATTATGTATGACAATCCAAGAAATAGCCATCGTTGCCCTATGAGTGTATTTTCTCCTCTTCTGAAGATCTCAAACATAAATTTTGAGCTACTCTACCCATTCTGCCACACCCTCTCACAAGATGATAAGCTGCCATAGTTTCATCAAGAAGAAAGAAATGCAACTTATAGAAGATACACTGAGGAGGAGTTTGCAGAAGATACACCTGAAGAAAGACCTAAAAGAAGGAATTAAAAGAACATTGCCAGAATGTCCAACGCCCTGCCTGCCTCACCCACTCCAGCGGACAAAAAGATGTGCATTTTTTCCTAGGTCATACGATTGAAATGTGGAAATGGGGAGTATGGTAACATGCGAGTAAAGAAGATACGTGTCAATTGCATAGAGCGACAAACTGCAATAGCAGGTGATGAATCAGAGTAATGAGGATATTTGTCAAAAGCAAATATATATATATATATATATATATATATATATATATATATATATATATATATATATATATATATATATATATATACAAGGTGGCCCATGAGTCCCAGGACAGTCCACGTACAACTTTGAAAAGTCTTTTGTCCCCCTACGTGAAGGTTGCTTCTTGGTGGTGCTTCTTTTCCGAACCATGCGGTAAAAGCTTCTCGAAGGCTTGCTAGAGTCATGTTATTTACTGGATCTTTCAGGAACCCATATGGCAGCCACGAGCCGTTCTTTCATCGTATCCGTCATTATCTCCAAATAATAAGTGCAAATATAAATAACTAAAGACACAATGAATCACTTCAGGACTAAATTTTATAATTTCTTGGTCCAACATTCCCTAGGGCACTATGTAACTATAGTGTCCTGGGACTTATTGGCCACCCTATTAATATATATATATATATATATATATATATATATATATATATATATATATATATATATATATATATATATATATATTTGTACGGAGCTTGGCCCTTAAGCCTGCATTTGATATTGAAGATAAATTCTGGAGGCACCACAAACGGATTTAACATCATTTAATTAATACATGAAGAAAATATGAAAAAATAAGACATTGAATTGCTTTAAAGGGCGATAATTATAAAAAATTAATAAAATGTATAATAATTATAAATTAAAGATTTTAAAATATGACTTGGCAATAGTCAAATTTGCTTTAAAACTGACTCAAAGTGGTTAAGATAAATAACTATAATAACAATAAATTTAAAGTTTGATTTAAAATTTGTAAAAATTAATGAATTAAAAACTGTAAGTTATTGACGTGGCTTTAGTTAATTTTGCTTCCAAATTGATTATTATAGTTAAGAAAATTAACTATAATAAGAAGAATAAATTTAAGTTTTGTTTTAAAATTTATAAAAATTAATAATTATAAAGTGTAAGAGTATAAAAACATCTTACAGAAAATGGGTTGCTTTTGGTACATACTAAAGTGGATCCATCCGAGAGAGTTAATGGCCGATTTAATAAGGGGTTAATATTTGGGTTGGGATACATTCGTCTAAAGATCTTTTGTCTAAAGAAATTTGGTGTAAAGAAAGTTTAATCTAAAGGAACTTTCGTTAAAAGGAAAATTTGGCAATACGAATTTTAGTCTAAAGGAACTTTAGTCTAAAGGAAATTTGGTCTAAATGAACCTTGGTCTAAAGGAACTTTCGTCTAAAGGAACTTTCGTCTAAAAGGTCTTCTAGCTAAGTGTTATATAAAAAAATAGTATTCTCTAAAATTTATTGCTTTTTAATAAAATTAAACAAGTTTCTTTATTTAAAAAAACATTTAGAATGAATCCAGATTATAAGCAATACTCCGAAGGTAATTCTCCATAGAACGATTGCTGTACTCTGTCACAATATTCATGATTCGTCTCTCTTTTCTTCCAGCATTGGAGTTTTTCTTCTTCGGGCTTACTCCTTTATCAAGCTGCGAAATTCTTGCTCTAATTACTTTCTCTTCTTTTTCAAAGCACCAATAACATAATATATATTTGATTTGGCTCGCACTAAAACACCGAATCTTCAAATCGTCTATGTCAAGCTTCAACAGATTTTGTTGTTGTACTAGGGGAACACTGTAGAATTAGTTCATAAACATTCCATTCAAGTAGGGGGAACTAAGGTTTGTTGCGTCTTCAAGTTGTTCTAAGCTTGCCTAAAATATAAGTTTCTTCAATATATTTAATGAAAGGAAGAGCTTCTTCAGGTACACTTTGTTGCAAAAGTTCAAGTTCTTTTGGTACATCAGCAACAGGCAAAAATGCTAAAGCTTTAACCTTTCTGCAAAATTCCTCAACACTATTAAAAAGTTAGAAAGACCCAACTGTTGAAGTTTTCTCCAAGTAGTTTGGCAAAAATGTAAAAAACAGAAATGTATGGTGATTTCACCAAGAACACGCAAAAAAACATTTCACGCAGCCATTTCAAAATCAACACTTACATTTGATATTTAATTTGCAATCCATAACGTTCAACACAATTAACAAGGGCTGACAACATTCTAAAGTAAATTTCTTGTCTTGTTTGTTAAAAAAATAAAAATAAGAGGGTGAATTTCCCAATTGATTCCAGCATGGATAGTATAGATTTGATAAACATTCTAAGACATGTTTCAAACGTTCCATCAGCATACCAGTGTTTTGCGGAAGCTAGTATTCCTAAAGCAGAGGTGCTGCCAAAATTAGAATTCGTTCCTCATCATATTTTCCGCTATCATGAATCAGCCAGTTTTCACCTTGAATAGTTGTAATAAATCTACCTTGTAGGCTCACTTCATTTAATGTTGTATTAAGTTTAGGGAGCATTTTGTTTCTTAATTTCCTAATATTTCTGGTTATACTTGTATTTGAAGGAAGAATAGTTTGGAAACAGTACTTTGCCTATTAATTCAGAAATAATTGCAGGCGGAAGTTCACACGTTGTTTTAGCGTCTTGTTGAAAGGTTTTCATTGCTTTGAAAACATGAATTTTTGCACAACTACCCGCATGATTATGATCTGAAAATTTAATTACTTTATTTTGGCTTAACACAAGATGACTAGAACACTTACGATCTTCACAACGCCAATAGCTTACACATTTTGTTGAATTGTTTCTTGTGTAATAATATACATTATGACAGAATTTATCCTTTCCTCTTTTGGTTTTCACAAAACCAATATCACAATCCATTATGGGTTGAAGAGATAATTAAATTTAGAAATCAATTATTTATGCGAGTAAACACAAGATTCAGATGTTATTTTGATGAGACTGCTACTGGTGTGGAATTTGAGTGGTACTAGACAAGAAAATAATGAAACTATTTATGAACAGGTAGGTCATTGAGCGTGCTGAACTTCGGAGAAAGAATTTTGACCGACTATACTCTTATGCTAATTACCCACTAAGTGGTAATCTTCTTATATCTGAACTCTGATTTGGAAACGGACCAGTAGCCCCGTTTCACTAATCTTTTGATTAGCATATCATGTCTTTTAAATTGACTTGGAAATTTTTCCAGAAGGAAGTTAGATTAAAAGCTTATTTGGAAAGACTGGTTTCTTGTGAGTTAATCCCATCCTCCTATAGAAAGGCAAAGAAAAGCTCTGTTTACAATTCATATAAATCTTAAATTTAAAATACTCCACAAATCCCTCTCAAACTTCCCCATGGCGGAAGACAATAAGGGTTAGTGAGGAAGGAGATGGGTTTTTATGGCCTTCAAACTGAAATTACATTGATGAAACATCCACTAACATGTACACGTGTGCACGCGCATTGCACACATGCAGTACTTATAAGTATTAAATAACACATGTAAGTAAAACATGTGTGAAGAATACTTGATTGCGTTTTTGTGTATTTATTACATTTTATACGGATTGTGTAGTAAATAGGATACCATCCAAAACAGAAGGTTGCAATTTCTGAAATAGTTGTCAGTTTCTATGATTTAATATCAATCAACACTGTTAAAAATAAGGGTTTAAAAATGGTGTTCTGCGTGTCCCTATATGAAAACCCTTTTTTATTGAAAATATATAAATCTTCTTCAAAGCTAATGTAATTATGTCATCAAAAAATAGTATATAATGCTTACAAAATTGAAAAAAAACGTACTCTAATTAAAGTCATTTAAGTATATATATATATATATATATATATATATATATATATATATATATATATATATATATATATATATATATATATATATATATATATATATATATATATATATATATATATATATATATATATATATATATATATATATATATATATATATACATTATGTAGAATACATATATGCTGATATTTACAGCTCAAGGAACGTCTTTTTTGACGAAAGTCGTTTTAGATAAAAGTTCGTTTGGACCAAAGTTGTTCCTTTAGACAAAAGTTTCTAAGCAAAAGGGTTTTAGACGAAAGTGCCATATTCCTAATATTTATAGGTTAAAGTGACGCTTGGGAGAGGGCAATACCAACTTACCAAACAATAGATAAAATTGAGTTAATTAATGACAATATTGCACTTAAGTTCTTCATTGAGCGTAGGGTTGTAGTGTTTGATATATAAAGTTTCTAAAGTACTGAAGCATTGCTGGTTGTTATGGGTTTTTTATTAAGGATCAGCTCTAATAAGAGTCTTGATAAATTTTGTTATTTATTATTGTCTTAATGTAATAATTTACTCAAATAATATGTAATCATAATGAGATATAATCGGATGTGTAATCCAGCTAGTCCATATCCCATAAATGAGTAAATAAATTAGGCTATTTTTGCCTACAGGCTTTATTTAATATATATATATATATATATATATATATATATATATATATATATATATATAGTAGGAATATGGAGATATATGCCATGGTTACGAACATTTAATAGAGTCTCTCCAAATTGATATATTATTTGAATGGTATTAGAGTGTATTTTTAAAAATGTCGCATATTCCACTACAAAGTTTGTAAGATATTAGTAAACTAACCTGATTTTCAAGGAAGAAATTTGTGCTGGTCTCATTATTTAATGTTTTATAAGATGAGAATCTCATTTAATACTCCAAAAATAGTCAGCCTTCAAATGTCCGCCCCCCCTCCATTAGTATTGTTCCTATATATTTTCCAACCTTTCACAATGTTCTTTACTTACATCACCTAGATATTCTGGTAATATATCAAAACGACCGTTGAGGAAATGAAGTTTTATGCTCATTTGCAGCCCAGGCGATGAATATCTGCCAATTTTTTAACATCATCTTTGTAATTTTAAGCTTTTTTATTTTCCAGGAATTTTTGTAACAATTATCATTAAATAATTTCATGAATTTGCTTAATATCATTTGCAGAGTTCTAATTTGCGCCCCATCTAAATACTAGCTTTTGTTTTTATATAATTTAAAAATGCTAAATACTATTTAATTGCACTTTTCGTAAAAAGGTATTAGTTTTTCTTTATTTTTCTTTCGAACATTTTAATATTTCAGCAGAGTGTCTTATTATACATTATGAACTTTGGTGAAATGTTTTCTTATTGAGTAAGAGTAGGGATACTTTCTATAGCAGTATTATATAATTATTTCTCATTAATGGAATTATGCTTTGAATGAAGGATCAAAAGGTCTTCCCTAAATTTACAATCCAGTTTTCATCAGCGAAATTGGAGGAATGCTGTTATCGGGTATTCCACTTTATAACTAATTACTCTCAACTAATTATAAATGTGTCAAACGCTGGTAAGCTTCTGTTAAGAATTGACTTAAAGCAATTCGAATAATTGAAATTTCGTTTAAATTCATTCGTTACACAGACGAATTCTGTTCAGTTCGTGGTTAATGTTGTTAATTACTGTTATTAATGAAATACAGTATACCTTTAGATGTATAAGAAAACACAATAATCACCTTATGTGTTCTACACTGAAATTATTTGTGTGTGATCAAAAGCAGCCCCGCATAGATTTATATATTTAACATATTTATTCAAACATTTTAAACTTTATCGCATTATTTATGTGTATTTTGTAAATATGTTTGAATTACTTAGTATTGTACTAAATGGTGCGTTAATAATAAAATGGATTTCTAATATCATAATCTAACCAATAGTTCTTATTTTCCCCTTAAATTTATAACTATTGTATATTCACTATCTTCTATCTAAGTCATATGACTAAATATAAAGACCATACATAAGCGGAGGGTAAAGATCTAAATTATCCATAGTAGAAATTGCGAGAAGAAGTGTGAAATATGCTTCTTACTTCGCGTACATTTGGTCGCTGTCGTTTGGTGAAGTCCGAATAGATAAAAGCTGTGATATGCTCCAGGGAAATCCAGTGAACGAGTGACATTTCGAAACTACTCAAATGATTTGAAAATACTGTTTAAAATTATATCAATTTTTTCGAACACAGTTATATTCGGAGAAAGGAAAGAAACATAGTAACATACAAAACTTTGCCATAACAATGTATCGTTTCAATTCCTCTAATTTATGTACAAAATTATATCTATTTTTGATTGAATATTCGTTGTAACAAGAGGGGGAAAGTAGCTGTACTTTATAAGATTAAAGCATATTTGAGGCTAAGAATGTGTCTCAAAGAAAAATGTTACGTATGGATCTTAGGAAGCTTGTACAGTTTTACCTAGTTTCGTTCCAGAGGCATAGATGACATTATTCTAATAATCTATAATTGATGTAATTATTTCAGTTGGGATATAAACCTCTTTACTCTATCCCAAGAATTAAAATTAATTCATGTTAGAGTAAATTAGCGACGCAGAATTTTTCGGTACCAGTAAGTGTAGTACACATTTTATTAAGGAAATCGCTGCGGTCCATATGGACAAGACCATTATTCCCTTTGTTCTTGTGTTATACAATAATATGAAAATCATCCCTTCTAAAGACTAAATATAGTCACTCGAATTTCATTCATTCGAGAAAGAATTCTAAAGCAACTTTTTTAAAGGCAAAAGCAAATTCCTTGTTCCCCCTCCCCCCCCTCTCTTATCAGAATGTCTCAATATACGGGAAGGGATTTCTCATAACGCTGGTCTGCGTCAAAAAATGTTCCTGAGGGTTTTATAGGTGATTCTTAATTAAATCTGTCTCCTTAATCCAAATTAAGCATTCATATTGCTCAATCAGATCTATTTTTTAAGATACAGAGCAAGCTCCCTAGATGGCGTTAGAGAGCTCAGTCTTTAGGTGACCGCGAGCGCGAGTGGTTGTGTGTTGCTTGCTCACTCTCCAACTTAGTGTTGGTTTTTTAATCCATGACTTTTCTCATCTATGAACAGTGTTTAAATTGTATTTCTAAAACTTTATTTATCTTTGTGAATTATTTTGCAGGCAAATACATTAGCAAAACTCCTTATATTTTATAAAAATGAATAGAAAGTGTAAAAACAGTCCTGATAGATTTTGATTTGTTCGTGGAAAGGGAAGTTTAGTGACCAGCAATGCACTATAACGCCACTAGTAAAGTTCCTTTACAATGCATATTTTGGAATAAAGCTAGGTGATCAAGACAAAAACTCTGCTCTACATATGTGCTGCAAAGCCTGTGTCATAGCCTTAAGACGCTGGATTGAGGGCAAAACGAACTGTTTGTCATTTGGTGTACCTATGGTGTGGAGAGAAGGCAAGGACCACATTACAGACTGCTATTTTTGCATGACAAATCTTAAAGGTGAGATAATTACTTTAACAATATAGTCCTTGACAAATCTAGAAATGTTTAAAAAAAATCTTTTGGTAGCCTATTAAAATTGTAATTGTGTATAAAAATAGTGTATTATGCTGGTAGAAAAATTGTGGTTAAATTGTATATAAAAATTGATTGTATTTAAAAATTGTAAATTCACCTGGTATGAAAAATGTGTATAAAAATGTGGAAACGAGGGTCGAGTGAATTAAAAGTATGTAAATAAAGTATGCGAAACTTTTTTTCAGGTTTCAATAAGAAGAACAAACACACTGTAGTCTATCCTGATGTTCCTTTTGCCATTAAACCACAACCACATGGTCCAGGAGTTCCAGTTCCTTCTCCACCTAAAAATACTGAGCTACAAGACAATATAAATGATATAGAAGTGGATGACACTGACACTTCAGTGACATATCAGCTTACGTCTACAATGACTTTGCCAAGACCACTCACTAGAGATCTTGGTCTTTCTAAAGAGAACGCACAACTTCTTGCATCCCGTCTTAGTGAGAGCAACCTCCTCTCTCAAGAAACTACATACTTTTGGTTCAGAAATAGAGACGAAGAGTTTGGAAAGTTCTTTGCAGTTGATTCTTGCAGCTCTTTGGTGTATTGCAATGATGGAAAAGGTTTAATTGAGGCACTTGGCGTTCCTTACCAACCAAGTGAATGGAGGCTCTTTATTGATTTTTCTAGCAGAAGTTTGAAGGCAGTACTCTTAAATATTGGCAATAAAATGGCATATGTACCTATTGGCTACTCAGTTCAGTTAACAGAAAGCTACGAAAATATGAAAGAATTGATTAATACAATCAAGTACTCTAACCAGAACTAGTTAATATGTGGTGATCTCAAGGTAAGATATATTTTACTTTATTGAACTTGTTAAATATTTCAAGGAATTTTTGTTTCTAAATACCAATGACAGAAGGATATTATACACATATTAGTTTCTCCCTGCCCCTAATAAACTTAGTGAAAATTGCCTATGCAAAAAATAGAAGTTCTTAGAAACCATGTACATCAATATTCATCAATATGTTTACTTTCAGGTTGTGTGCCTTCTTCTTGGGATGCAAGGAGGCTACACAAAATATCCATGCTTCATGTGCCTATGGGATAGCCGGGCGGATAGTCTTCATTATAAGCAAAAAGACGGGCCATCTCGAGAGGCATTCCAAATTGGCTGCCACAATGGGGTAGCTCAACCTCTAGTCCCTCCCATAAATGTTTTCCTGCCTCCTCTTCATATAAAGCTTGGCCTGATGAAGAACTTTGTCAAAGCACTGAATAAAGAAGGCCAAGCTTTTAAGCATCTACGGCAAAAATTCCCACAGATCAGTGATGCCAAGCTCCATGCAGGCATATTTGATGGTCCCCAAATTAGAACTCTGTTAAAGGACAAGCATTTTTACACCAATATGGAAGCCAGTGAACAAGAAGCATGGCGAGCGTTTAGTAAAGTAATCGACGGTTTTCGGGGAAATAAAAGAAGCTCAGAATATATCTCACATGTAAATGAGCTTATGAAAAGCTTCGAAAAAATGGGAGCTCGCATGTCGATAAAAATGTATTTTATCAAGTCACATCTTGACTATTTTCCGGCAAACTGTGGAGATTATAGCAAGGAACAAGGAGAAAGATTTCACCAAGACATTAAGACAATGGAGACAAGATATCAAGGACGCTGGGAAATCAATATGTTAGCTGACTATTGCTGGTGTCTTAAACGCGACGAACCAACATCGCTTTACAAGCGGAAGTCATCAAGGACTTCTTTTCTTGGAAAATAGTTTCTTTGTTCTCCTGGGTAAGTTCATAAGTAGTCTGTGAGTTTAAAATTAATTAAAAGAAAGTCGAAAAAAAATGACTCATCATTTTCAATTTTCAATGAAGAGCAGGTAGCAAAAGAACCAACTAAAAATTAGATCAAATTATTGATATTTTGTAACGCAGTCCAATTGGAGTATTTTCAACAAGAAATAAGCTAATTAATTTCCAAATAACGTATTTTTGGAAATAAGTTTAGGCACGAAATCGAATTAGAAATTAGAAGGTGTAACCGTACAACATATCTTAAATGTCGTATGAAGGAGGATGCGAATGGCATTAACTTTAAATGTCGACTCACAAAAGCTAAGGAAACTAAATCCAATGTGAGAAGAGACTGGATTTTGGTAAACATTTGAAGTGAACTGACTATCTACTAGAGTAATTTGCACGTCAGGAAAAGAGAAGCTCTGACGTTACCCTTGAATACGTTATACGTTATTATACCTTTACACAAAATTCAGATTTATTTAGATCATCTAATATTATTTTAATTTCTTTTTACGAGGGACATTGATATTTTCTTAGTTGAAATCCCTTTTGTATGCAAGAATCCTCCTGACTGCTTCTGTTATATTTGCGAAGCTCTAAAAATGAAACATTATAAAAGACGTTGTACACATATGAACTATGTAACTATATGAACTGTACTTCGTATATAAAGTTTCTTATCAGACAAAAACTGTTTTAAGAGCACAAGTACACTTTCGGAATGGGTCAAAGGCACTGGTCCTGTTTACTTCTTTGCCATGACAATGGTCTGGAGAAAACCAAACGTCCACTCAACTGCCTGCTTCTTTTTTTTAAAAGATATCACAGGTAAGTCGTCTCTTTTTTTATGTTCCATGATAGTTAAAATGTTCTTATATACCTCATTTTTGTGTAAACATAGAATAAATGTTATATAATCTTTTTTTCTTGCTACAGATCTCAAAATAAAGGGAAAAAGTTGATGCTGCACCCGAATATTCAGTCTCCTATTCCCGTCAGATATTTAAGTAATATAGCCATCCATGACCCACCATCTGTAAATACAGAAAAATGACAAGGACAGCACGGATTAAAAAGAATCACACGATTCTAGGTATGAACTACGACCCAAATACAACAACAAACCCATTTCTTTATCTAACCTCATCTCAATGGTGTGTTACTAAATAAGGGAGCAAACTACTAGCCTAATATTCTGCAGGAATCGTTTCCGTTGGATAAAGATACACGGATCACAATATTCAGGAAACGCTCGACAGATCTGCATCAATTCTACTCAATGGAGAGCATATTTTGTTTTTTCAAAGATATCAGAGGACAATTTGTTGATCTTGAATTAAACTATAACCCTAGCCACTGAAGTATGTTTATTGTTGCAGGTGTCTAGGGTGTTTTACTGCACATTGGAAACTCAAGTACAGACGTTCTCATTGATCAGTTAGTTATTTTAAGTGATACATATGAAAATTTTCTTTCATTCTAAATCAAATAAATTACAGTGATTATGAATTGTTATTTGTACAGATTTGAAAGTTGTGGTATTTCCTAATAGGTTAAAACTGGTTATACAAAATTTATGTGCATTCTATACAAGTAGTTGTGCCGATCAAGATCAGAATATGTTTAAGTTCAGCACAACCAACCGGATCCCTTAATGTTATTCACGGAATACTCAAAATAAGGTTAAGATAATTTTTCCCCCGATACATAGAAAAGTGGGCTTAATGAACTAGTTTTCTCAAACTTTGCAGCATAATAGGCCGTGTTTCCAGGACCTCAAGGAGTTATTTCCCTAAATTTTCGATGCTGCCTAAATTATAGAAGGCATATTTGTTGGCCCTCAGATTCGTCAACTTATTCCTAACAAGGAATTTGAATTAAAATTGGATTTTATATTAGTTAGCTGCATATTTTCCATTAAAAGTTGGGTGCAGTGGAAGACTGGGAAAGCAGAACGAGAGCCAAACTAAAGTTTTATTAGATAAACTAATCATGCATTACCAAGATCTTGGATGCAACATGACACTGAAACCGTATTTTCATTTCTCTTTTTTTAGGCGAATGTAGAGGATGTAGAGGTTGAAGACGGAGACAAGTGTCACCACCAGATATCACCAAATGGGAACCAAGTACAAACGGAAATCGTGTTTAGCCATGCTAGCCCATTTCTACTGGAATCTAAACCTTGACCAACCAGACAAACCACACAAACACAGAAGGAAATTCTAAATGCACAAACTACAGAAACTCATTTGTATAATACTGGTTAAGTGCTTATCTTTTAATGGATGTTAAATGGAGATATTTCATTTGCCATATAGAATAATATTATTTTATTTTGTTTTTTTGATGGCTTGAATGCTTAGTAGGCATATTAAGAGAAAAGGCATAAATATGTACAGGAGAGGAGAATGAATAGTGGAGAAAGATGGATGGTAAGTGAAATAAAGGGACAGAGAGTTAGGGAGGGGCCGGGTACACGAGTATCCATATATTCATAAATATTTATAAAGTGTCCCAGCCCGAAAAACTTAAACTGTAAAAATAAACCGCATAACAGGCAAAAACTGTTTTAAAAGTGGAGATAGATATAAAAAAGGTTAGGTGAGAATATACACATGCAATAATATCCATCAGTATCGATAAGAATACAGAGAAATTTTAATTTAGACATAATCTCAGATAAAGAATAAATGTATTCAGGACTCTATATACGTAAATACCATAAGTGAATTCATAGTAATATCTGACCAAACATACGTGCTGATAAGAATAAATATATGTTATATTTGTATAATAATATCAATTGTATTTATTATTATCCAACTGAAAATTGAAGGTGAAAGACTGATATATGTAAACATGTCCGAAAGAGGCGATGTTAACGCGCAAACTCTTAGATTTGGGAGTATAATTTTGTACTGCAGAAAATACAGAAGAGTCAAGAATAGACCAGTGATATACGACTATAGATTGCATGTATATTATGAAAGAATTATTATTTATTACTCACGAAGATTTATGAATATAGACATTTGCTGACTTGAATACACGGATATGTTATCTAACCAAATTATTTTACATAGTTACATAGTTATAGGGAGCAAGCAAGGACTACTTAGTACTTAGTCAACTCGAAGGCTAGCCCGATTCTATTCTAGAAATCCTCCTTTAGACATTGTAGCCACGATGCTCACTGACGCGATATTCAATCCACAACAGGCTTCGTATTTAAACAATATCATTATTAAAAGTAAAATCAAACAAAAAAGGCATCTCTTTGTGAAAAGATATAGATAAGCACAATTGATGTGTTATCCTATCACGCACCTGGGCGCGAAAATATAGATAAGGATGCGATATTTTATACCATACAGACAATTACATATTAAACACAAACTAGTATGTATGTATATACACAAAGGTTAGTCTAAAATCCTCAGATGTGATATTGACACATAATCCAATTTAATCCGATAAAAAGGTAAATGAGTTCGGCTTTATATAGGAACAAATGTAAAAGTAAATAGGAGTGAAAACAATTGAAAATTTGAATGTTCATATTGCGAGTTTATATGCATAAAACTTACCAGTAAGTGCTAAATAAAGAAGGTGAAGGGGGTGATATATACTTTTGTTCGAGTGGGTCGGAGAAGTTTATTTATTGGACAAAGACCTTTTGCAAGAAGAGACAGAGGCGGAAATCTTCTTCACACTGATTGAAATTGAGGTTGTCCTGGATGAGAGTTGATTTTACCATTAGTTTTTGATGGTAAATTTGCAATTGAAGATGAGTTTTGATTTTTCAATTTAAATGAGCGCTACCTATAAATTCGTTTCCAAGACGAAACTCAACACAGTCGTCGGTACATTTCCCTCCATAAAAAGAAATGAAACCATCACTTGGAAATATTTATACTTCAATAGCAATTCGAGTTAAAAGGAGATATTTATGAAGAAGAAATCTATCCCTGAAAGATAGCAGAGGAGAATGAACGTTTGGATAATGCGAGTTAATTAATTTTAAACCACTTGAAGGGGCCAAAACAATGAAAATTCCACTGTTAGAGGGATAAGTCATGGCATTAGAAATATGAAGGTATAATTCTGGTTGTGTAATTTTTCAGTAATTGGCAAATTTTAGGCCACGTCGACATGCAGGGGATTAAAACAAACGTTAGCAAAACTTTATGAAAATCAAGATATTATCTAATTATTTTTTCATCAGGCAACCTGTGAAACCCATATTTGCCTGCGTCATATATCACAGTATTTTGACAAAGCGGAATGGCATGCATCAATGCCACTAAGCCTACACTTTTCTATAACTCTTTCTGCTTTATCAATTACAGTTGCGACCAGCACCGGAAAGATCTGCAAGAAAGTACCAAAGAAGGAGAGGAAGTAAAAGAAACAACAGCAAGCGCATAAGTAGGTAGCTATTACCCACTAGAAACAATTAATAACAAATAGAAACTTTGTAATGTCAGATCTGTGAGAAAAACGGCGCAGTCGGGATATATGCAAATGTTTGGATGATATGTTGCGATATTTGCATCTTCATTTTCTGAGTCCTAAAAGATAGAATCAACTCACCCCGATGCAAGCTAGCTACAGCAAATTATCATGGTGTACCCCTTTTTCCTTACCCACCATTCACAATCACCAATAAAACACATCTCAAGGATGTACAGCTATGCCTTTACTGTAATTTATATTTATTAATAAATACTTTAAAACTTGAAAAATAACAAGATCAATAGCGACAAATAGCTTTAAGCGAGGTTCTGTATATTTCTCAAAACGGAATAACAAACACTAAATATAATGATAATAGATAAAATGCAAACCAAACGAGAGAAATCTGTTTTCCGAATTGGCAAGGGGCGAGTTGTACACGAAATTGGGGGAAAATATGGAAAGAAATGAGCTGAAGAAATTTAGATAACGCAGTAAAACAAAGGGTCGGAAAATGAGCCCCTTATGTTATTCGAAACGTGACGGCTATGATTAATCCGACAGCTTGTTGCCAGAGCCTCAACATCCCTTAGTACGATCCAAACTAGGGAATCTTAACGCTCTAGATTTTAAAGTCTTTAAAGGTAAAAAGAACACGACCCCCAAACCAAGTAAACATACGGAACCCCCCACGAACTCAATATGAAAGAAAGGGAATTTTCACAAAATCCTCGAAAAAATAGCTAGTTACTTCCCATTAGCAGAAACACCAATTACCTCACCCTTACATGTACTATAAAAATTACTTGTGTATGTATTTATATGTTCGCGTGTATGTGCATCTTCTAGGTTTCCCATATGTGATTATTTAACTAACGACAGAATTTTAGCAATGGGTTAGAATGCCTTCCTTTTTGCCGTTTTAATTCACGATAACACCTTCTCTGATGTTTATTCATACATCTCGTTCTATTCTCATCAACTCTCTCAAAATATGCAAGCCTCTCCCTATTCCCCAATTTTTGTCTGATTTGCATTTTATTTCAGCATATGGCTTTTGAATAAGTATATGCCTGCCTACGTTAATATTTTATCTGTCTGGTGTTATGTATATCTTATTCCAGCATCACGTCATCCCGATGCTGATATAGAAATATATGTACTTACAGCCCTTTTATTAGGCTGCCTCTCTGTTTTTCTTATCAGTCAACATGTCACTGTATCTAAGATTATATTAGATGAACATATCTGTGCATTCTTGTCTGTATATTCATGCATTTCTTTGTATTCTCATCCGGGCTATGTCCATTTTTGTGGATATGTCTGTTTGGCAGTTTATTTCAGTATATCGCTCTATTGATCTTTTGTTCACGATTGGTATTCATCAATAAATCGTAGCGTGTGCGTATCTTTGAACTCTATGTCCATATTTTTTCACCATCTCTTGTTGTTGCCTACCTCCCTCTATCCTATTTCAGGATGTATAATTTTATTTACGCGATGTAACCTCACATAATTTGAGCGCAAAACAAATAACTGAGCATATAGTGTTCAATGGCTAATTTCCGTCTATCTCAATCACATTTTTATGGTATTTCATCTTATTCCTCCTTAATTTAGGGCACGATATTTTCATAACACTTGATCTTCTTCTATTTCGTCAACTTTCAATTTTTATTCTAGTAAATTTTAATGGTTATGGGTGTACAATATAGACTTTATTATGCTATCGGTCGTGTAGTATGACTATTTGCAATTTACCTTGTACGTCTGAGTGGATAATAGACGTGCCAAAAGTGTCAATGGACGTTTTTACATACCTATATCAGTTGATCGCCGTATTGGTGTTACTATAGCGATATGACTTAACATATCGGTTGTTGGATTGGAGCGAGGCGAGTTAGAAAAGTATAATCTGCATGAAATTGGTGATTGGGCGATGCTGCGCGTTCATTCAGCAGAAGGAAAGTTTCCTGGAAAAAAAGTGTTAGCCATCATTCTTGAGGAGAGCCCAAAGCGGTGGCCTCGTTTTATTCAAATGAGAAACGTCAGACGTGGCTTAACAATGAGGACATTTTCACAATGAGTAGAGAATGAGTGTTTATGTGTATACCCTCTCTCCCTTATTTAGTCATTTCTTTCCACTACCTTTCTTCTCTTGTTTTCTGTTTAAGTTTCCTTGGTCTTATAGATGCACATTGCTCTTAAACCTCTGACATTCTCTTTTGCACTTCTAGCTATCTATCAGAACGTGTATATATATCGATATAACTGATGGAACTGGAATTATATACCTCCGTCACATTGTCACCACTAAATTGTAACCGCCTACATTATAGATCATATGGTTACAGAACATTTTAAGCCGTTGCTCCTGTTGGGGTCTGCTTTCAGTTAAGTAATAGAAAAAAATGCTGACTAATATGCGACGCTCTCTCGACAAAACACTCACATACACACATGTGCGTGTGTGCTTTGTCTCTCATTTTACTCTTTTCTTTTTTAATCGTTGTTACAGCAATAAATGTATTTCGTGTTTCTTATTCTTCATTCGATACATAGTATTTATAGGTAATTTGCTGCTCCCTTATATAACCAATCCTTCTCTTCCTCATCCATCACCTTCTGACCTCCTTCTATGACTTGTGTCCTCTTGCATGTATGCATGTTTTAAATGTTGCTATAATTAATTAATATCATTATTCTCTTCTCTCGAAATTATTTATCTTATTCTATCACTTTTATTTTATTATTATGTCACTCTTTTTAGTTTTTTCTATTATATTTGCTTTTCTTCCTTAATTCTTTCTTTATATCGACCTCTCCTCTCGTTAGACCTTATATTCGTATATATTCTTATGCACATTACCTTGTGGACATTTATTTGTATGCTTAAAAGACTGCAAATGTTTAAATTTAATTAAATTTAATTTAATTATATATATATATATATATATATATATATATATATATATATATATATATATATATATATATATATATTTGGTTCCACGTTTCATTTCTTACTATCGATGTCTGTATTTCCACTTTTACATTCATAAGGCCGTGTGTAAAAATGCCATCGTCTTTACTCCTTTCTCAACTTTTTCCATCTTTCCCTCTTTTTCATCTAAATTTTTATTCGCCTGCGGGTCTAGTCGCGAGCGACTCTACATCTCACTATATCGGTCGGTCCGCGTTTTTCATCTTCTGGTTTTTGTAATAACATGATACGTTTGGCTATATTATATTAGGTGTGGTTATGCTAGAATTGGCTAAACTAATCTAGCCTATAGTAAGCTAAGCTAGGCTAGACTATCATATGCAAAGATATATTGGCTCGGCTATAGTAGCCTATTCTAGATTGGCTATACTAGGTTATCTACTCTAGGCAATTCTAGGCTAGGCTCTGGCATACAATGTTAAGCCATTCCTTTTTAGGCTAGGCTATAGTAAGCTAGGCTACACTAGTCAATAATACGCTAAGCAAGGCTATACTAGGCTAAGCTAAGCTACAATATACTATAATATGCTAGGTTAGACTATGGTCTAATAAGCTAGGCTAGGTTATATTCTGAGAGGATAGGCTAGACTATACTACGCTAAGGTAGGATAAAGTAGGCTATACTATGCTAGGTTATACTAGGCTAGCTAGATTATACTAAGCTAGGAGAGGGTAGCCCCGTCCAGCTAGGCTATTCTAATTTAGGCTACGTTATCCTACATTTGGCTATGCTTGGCTATACCAAGCTAAAACAGGTTAGGTTATCCTATGCTATGCTTGTCTATGATATGCTATATTGGCAAGTTTAGGCTATGCTATGCTAGACAATACTACGCTATGATAAGCTAGGCTATTCTTTACTATGTGATGCTAAAGTATGTGGCTATACTATGCTATTTTATGCTAGGCTAGACTATTCTATGTTATGCTATACTATTCTGTATTATGCTATACTATACTATTCTGTGGTATGCTATACTATACTATGCATAATATACCATGCTATGTTATACTATGTTATTTTATACTATGCTGTGCTATATTATGCAATGCTTTGCTATGCTATATTATGATATGCAATAATATTCTATAAAGTGAGGGCTCGCCACTCCACCGTCTCTCCTTCTCTATCGATAAACTTCTATCTCCAACACCTCTGCCAGCTCCTCGTTCTCTCTCACCTACTCTTACTATCTATCTTTCTCTGTCTCTCTCTTTATCTTTTGTTTTTATGTATACAGTGTTCCAAAGCCTCAATAGAATCAAAAGAAAGGTGGAAAATACTGCTGCGTATGATGTGCGCTCAGAGGAAAAGGGTACGGTGAAGGTTTAGGGCCATGATTCACACGGTTAAGAAAGATGGAAAATGGTAGGTGCTGGGAAATGAAAAGTCCGCATTCATAAGTCTCCGTGAGGGTGTGCATTAAAGGGAAAAGGGTAGACGGTGGAAGTTGCGGTAGGATGAGGTTACTTAGTCATACATTTTGTGAAGGGTGTTAAAAGGAGCGGGTAGACGGTAGGTGGGTCTAGGGCGTTTCGGCGAACGTTTCCGTGTAGAGCCGTTTTAGTGCAGACCCTATTCGGTGCGGACCCTATTAGGTGTACACCCTGTTCGGCGCAGATCCTATACGGTGCACACCCTGTTCGGCGCGCCCTTGTTAAAAATTTTAAACTCAAGAAGATCAACTCAAAAAAAATATTCAAAAGAAAGGTAAGTGTTAGAAATCTCTGAGAAGAAAGTCGGAAATTATGTGATTGACGGCCTTCATTCCTTTCAAACTTAATAAAAAACTAGCCGAATGATTTCTAAAAAAATTAGTGGAGTACTATAGCCTTAACCTAGAAATAAACTATTAGTTTTTCCACAAGATCCGGTGAGGTATTTTTTCCTAACTAATTTATAAGCTAAAATGTATATCTTTGAAGCTGCAAGTGTTAATGTTGAGTTTCTAAATACCTGGAAGAGCCTTTTTTGCAAAGGTAACTTGGTCGAGATTGTGTATTGGCCACAGGTTTTACTTTGTTTGTTTAAAAAATTACACGAAACCTATTAATGATTTCTACTAAATCTGGTTGAATACTAGATCTTAGCCTAGAAGGAAGCGTTTAATTTTTTACCATGATCCGGTTTTATCTGGTTAGGAAATATTTCCCTTATTATTTTTCAATTAAAAACTTTAATCTCAAAGTTTTTAAATATTTTAAAAAATAATTCCTTCCCAAACATCTTTTAATTCGTTTATTTACAAAATTTCACGAAATCTAATTACCCGATTTCTATCCAATTCCGTGGAGTTTAGAGCTTTACTCGAGAAGGAAACGATTAATTATTGACCAAGATCTGTTTGGCATATCTGTTATATACGATTAAGTATTTTGAAATATGAGGAATGGGGTCCCTTGGTGGGGATTTGCATCTTTTTGGCTAAACTAAATTCTTTGGGAATGTCTGAAGTGGTTTGAAATTACTATTTCCTTTTACGTAGAAGAATTTGGTATTTTTTTAGCCTTACAGGCAAAAAAATTAATACGAAAACAATATATCATTTGAGAGCGAAAGGACAAACTTAACTCTTGGAGGCAGTATTTTGGCTTTAGGGTTTTGGCTAGGGGATTTGGGCGGATACCCCACAATGCTCATTTTCCAATATGGTGCTTTAAATTCTTGGAAAGCCATGTTCTTAACAAAGATTTTAAAAAGATAAGAAAGAGCATTATAGATACGGGTATAAATTTTAAATAACCACCCCAAAAGCCTTGTAAAAATGGCAATAGACCCAGTATTTTTTCTTTAGGATAACGGCCGACCTGTTAGAAATGTTTATGGGATATATGAATTATTTTAAACTCAATAAATTAAGTCACGTTTTGATGGAGCTTGCAAATAAACTACCTATGTTTATTGTACCCTAAAATAACTGACCAGGCTGGGTTTCAAACAAAGTTTGCGACACATATTTCTAAATATTTATTGGGAAAAGATTTAAGGGGATTTAACGAATTACTCCTTTTCCAGCATTAAGATGTTAGTTCTCGGAACCACTGAATTTAACAAAGAATGTGTGATTTTATTTTGCCAGCAGTTAAGTGTATGGATAGAAAATGCTTTTGAATTTATAAAATCCAGTTATGTCTTAGACTTCTTTCGAGTTGATGAACTGGCTTGCATGCAATCAAACTTTCTGAACTTTTTAGATATCCAGAACTCATAAACAATTCAGTTTTTATATGTTTCACTTTAATAATTTCAAGTGAGTAATTTATTTACATTTATAAATAGTTCAAGGATTTCATTGATTACACTTTTCTTAGACCCAAAATATGGCAGCGAATATAATATCAAACTGTGGAAAACCAAAGTTGAAGGTAGATAAAGCCATGATAAGAAAAAAAAAATGGAAGTGTAAAAGAAAGATTCCTGTAAATCAAGAATTCATGTTTAAAACGAAAAGATCTTTAAATATATTAATGACCATTCACACGATCCTTTTCCAGCAAAATTGAGAGAGACCGAATTCCAACTAAAATAAAGATGCGTGCAAGCAATGCAGTAGAAGGGTCTGATATAGTTGTCAAAGATTTCTTACAGAATTTATCTCAAGCTTGTCAAGGAGCTATACCAGATAATAGATGTTTGGTGGAAAACAAACGGAAGAATTTTTGCTTACATACACTGGATGTTCTGAAAGTTCTTGTACAATTTTAATATTTGGACGTTAAAGTTACCTGAGATTATAATATGAGTGTGAAAGGTTTTTGTTGATGGTACATTTAAAATGGCATTACCAATTTTCTTAGATTAATGAATTTTCTCAGGTTTATGAATCTAGATTTATTATAGCAATTATCAACTATGACTACGAATTGGCGTATTTTAATACCTTACAAGTTCATTTCCCTTCAGCAGATATCAGAGGTTGTTTTTTTCATTTGTGTCAAAATATTAAAGATCATGTTTGTGCTTTAGGACATTCTCTTCAATTCAGAAATTATCCAGTTTAAATTAAAATTAACAATAATCTGTGCTTTAGCTTTTCTTCCTATAGAACACATAAATTAAGCAATCTTGCAGTTAAGTCACGAATTACCCGATGATCTACAAGAACCTCTGAATTGATTTGAAGTCAATTATGTAGAAAGAATGGAAAGGAACTTGAAATGCACCATCCAAGTACATATATGGAAATTTATTGCCCTTTTTCTTAAAGTACAAGGAGGAAGAAACCTATTTCATGAAAACTAGTTGCAGGTCATAATCGTCCATTAAAATTGAAGAAGTTCAGGGATGCAGATGAACGTATTCGCAGACTGATGAGGAATTTTGAAAATATTACTTACACTGAATATTTAATAGGAATTTCTCACAATTATGAATAGTGTTCATGTTTAAAGTCATGATTAAAACGAAATGAAAATGTTTAGAGTTCTGTGTTTTTAGAGGGGACCTACATCTAATAAAGTCCTAGTTTCTTTGATATTATCATTATTAATATATTATTATTATTAAAGTATGCGTTCAATAGCCTCATATTTGTATGCTAATATTAAGTTTGTGTAATGTTATTAAGTGTAATATTACCTTTACAAATTTACAGATTATTATTATTATTAATATTGTTATCAATATAAAATTATTATAAATATTATAATTATAAATATTATCATTATCATTTTTATAATTATAAATATTATTATCATTCTTATTATTATTTGGTTTATAATAATTCTATTTATAATAATAATAACAATTATTATAAATCTATGCGCTTTAGCGTATATATGTATGCCAAAATTAAGTATGTGTAGAGTTATTAATTGTAATTTTACCTTTACATATTTCTAGTTTATTATATTAATAATATATCATTAATATTTATGTATGCGGTCAATTAGCTCCTCATATATGCATATATGCCAATATTAAGTCTGTAGAGTTATTAATTGTAATTATACCTTTACATATTACAATTTTATTAGTATTACTATTTTTATAATTATTATTATTAATAGATACGCTTTAGTGTCATATATGTGTGCTAAAATTTATTCTTTGTATATTTATAAATTCTAATTTTACCTTTTTATATCTCTAGTTTATTAATAATATATTATTATTTTTATTATTATTAATACATGGGATTTAGCGTCATATAGGTATGTCAATATTTACTCTATGTCAAGATATTAATTGTTATTTTATCTTTACATATTTATAGTTTAAAAAATTACAGATGCTTAATAAACTTCCAACATTTAGTTGTTTCACGTATTAAGAAGGCTTATCTTAACAATATAATATATAGCACTAGCAATATCCTAATATGCGTTCAATATGCTTCAAATTAAAATATGTTAGCGATTATATAATTTTCACCAATTTACCTTGGCAACCAAACTAATAGTTTCCTTCTAGGCTAATGCTCTAGTGGTCCACCAATTTTGGTATAAATGGATCCAATAGTTTTTGAATAGCTTTCAACACGAACGAAAGAATGAACGCCGTCGCTCACAAATAGATCAGGTTGACTTTAAAACTTTAACAAGGTCTGCGCCGAATAGGGTCTGCGCCGAAAATGGTCTGCCCTAAATAGTGTCTGCGCCGAAACTGGTCTCCGCCGAAAATGGTCTGCGCCGAAAAGGGTCTTGTGCCGAAAGAGAGCTGCACCGAAGGGTTGGATATTTGAAGTTAGTCAGTTGGGCACACTTTTGGGGCTTGGAGGGTTGGTGGCCATCAAACAGGTGGCACTGGGGCCGAGATGGCGCGCACTACAAATTCTGCAAAGGTAGAATACACATTTAGGCCTTCAGTGGGTGTTAGGGATTGGATGACATTCAATCAGAGTAACATTAAAAACGGCAGTTATTGAAGCTTTTATGGGTCATGGTAAAGAGTTGATGACGTTGGGTTTGGGGATGGTGAAGGTTAGAAAAAGCCGATGATATACAGAAATTATAGTTTCAGCCTTTTTTATGCTCTCTGTTTAGATTTTATAGGTTGTTTATAAATTGTGAATTTCATTAATTATCTTGATTATATTTTTGCCTTTAGTCGAATTTTGGCAAGGCCATTTTATACTTTACCTGTTCATCCGAGGAAACACACCATGATCGCTGTAATGCATATTCACATATCTAAAACCTACAAAGAGATTGCAAAACTTACTCTTCTCAGTACTAAAACTTTTAGCTCTTTCAGTATATGAAATAATAAAACAGGAAATATTTTGCAAAACAACAAAGATTTTTTTTTTCTTAAAAAATTGTATAAGGATTTTGTAAAATTCTACGTCGCTAAGAAGTTCTTTTGATCATTCCAAATTCGATGACATCCTTCTAGACCGTGTTGAAATCCCATTATGGAATAAAGAAGATCAGGGAAATTTCAAAGCAAACGGCATTTCGATGTAAAATAAAAGAAAACTTTCAATTATTTTGCAAAAGGAAAAGATTAGTAAACTGAAGAAAATTGTCCTTATTTTTTTAAAATTATTTTTAGACTCTATTTTGGTGACAAATAGAGATGATTATTCTCCTTGTTATGCGTTTGTTACAGTACATCGAAAATGTAAATTTTATTAAGCAAATATTGAATATACCTGAATATTGTATTCAATAGATGAGTCTATTAGCCCCCTTTTCAAATCTTAGTTTCAGGGCATCGGTTTTTGTAATAAGATTTCCTCTTCTCGTTCTGAGGAGCGAAAAGGAAAAGGCAAATATCGATTAAAATTCTTATCGGAGAAAATCTATCTTTCTTCGGCCATTGAAGTTGAATGAATGACTATCATAGCTAGACAGATAGAAAAACCCATGCTTTTATGTTTTCACTTCTGCGCAATCTATTGATATCAATTCTAAAACTAATTTTGAAGAGTATTAACAAAGTTCTACTATTAATCTAGAACAGTTTATTTGAGGCCTTGTATGTATTATTTCATTTCTGCGTTATTAAGGAATTTTCCGTCTTTCAAGGAATTTCAGGGTATATTGATTGCCTATATTTGCTAAAAGCTTTTCTTAACTAAATTTAAATTGAGTTAGCAACCGCTATGGCTCTATAGTTTTTCTTTGTCCCTCGAAATACATTGCAAACAGCAAAATATTGAAAGAATATTTATCAAGTAAAAATCTCTAAAAATAGAAATGAAAGTGAAATTTGTGTGAAAGAGCGATTCCATTTTATTTTTGTTTTCATTTTGAATGGGTTATAAAATAGCACACAAAGAAATGAGGAATAAATTGAAAAGTAATAAAAAATCAATAAATAAGAGCAATTAATGTTTGAAGTATAAAATAGGATTAATACAGGTCTGATCTTCATATGAGGCTCTACTATTCAAATAATTTGGGCCACTAAAAAAAATCGCAAATCATTTGTGCAATGATTTATATTGAAAAATATTCATAACTAGGAGAGTGTATTAATTAATTAATTTGCAAAAAAGTATTATATGTTTAAATTTGTTCCATGACCATATATGCTACATATTCCATATTTTATTCGGTTACCTTTAACCCTAATCAAAGTTGCACATCGTGAAGGAATATTTTAGATCTAGTTAAGAAAGTTGATATATGCTTCAACCTAATTTGTTCATACCCATTTTTTTCTTTGTATAAACTTTGTTTCCGTTGTTATGGAATCTATTTTCATTTTCTTTTCCTTTAAATTTTCTACCGGGTTCATTTCAATTGATTTACCAGTAAATTTACGGACAGGAATAGTTCGTCTTTTCTTTAACAGACATTTTTTGGTAGTTTTTTCCTTGAACTTATTGTGAAATACCAATGCGGGTTGAATCGCCACAAAATGTTTTAAAAACAGATCTTTAAAGGAATTGGTTAAGTTAGAAAAAGTTAACATATATTGAATATATAAATCCTCAGATAGTCGATGTTCTGATCTATTTTGCTGATGAAATTGATTTTAGTTGACTATCTCCTATAATCTAAATGTCACTAAAACAAATATTAAGCTCGTCTATTTTTGAGGCCATCTTCTTATAAGGATGACATCTTGCTTTTGATATCACTAATTAAACATACTTTACCTGGCTTTATGTGAGTAAAGCAATCACAATTCAAAGTTAGCTGAATCTATGCTAGTCAAAATTAAACAAAATTTGAAAAAACTTTATAATATTGTCCTCAATATCTGTTAATACATCTAGGTCTGTCCTGCAGTAATATGATTAAAATTACATTTATATTCATACTATGTATATCGATTCGAATTCTTCTGAACAGAAAGGCTTGATTGTCACTACTAAGCGTAGGCATTTATTCTAGGAGTAATTACAGAAGAAACTTCGGTTATATTCATTTCCTGATTATTAGATGCCTTGGCATTCCGAAGTCATTAATTTATGTTATATCTCGAATGTGTGAAAAAATTCTTGCAACTAAACCTGATGAACTCTTTATACAGCTTATCAAAAAAAGTCACATTATTCTGTAAAACAGTAAACAGAATATGATTTAGGGCCACGTAAATAATTTTCTATAAGAAAATTAAATCCAACGCTGAAAAAAGAGACGTTTCGCTGTAACCTATTTATTAAAATTTGAGCAGGAGAATTTATTCACAATTATCATTTAATCTGATTTTCTCATAAGTGTACTTATTTGAAATGTTATATTAGCCCCTATGGTAATTCATGGCGTGGTTATATCAGATTTAATAAAATTACTTGCAGTACATAGTCACTTAAAATTATGTCTCTCCTTAGACAACCGTTTGCAGGGGCAACTAGTTAATTTAAGCCTATTCTTTTGCTTCCAAAATTAAGCTAGCAAATTAGAAGCTATCCTACTTTAAATCATTCTGACAACCATTTTTAAAAAAAGTACACTATCAATAAAATTCAATGAATATCAAACTAGTTTTAACACAAATTACCACAATAATCTTGACATCAGAATGTTTGATTGTTACCAAACATTTCCTCGCCTCTCCTACTTCTGCTGACACGCTAATTTTCACTATTATTGCGAATTCGCTTATCCACTTTATGCTGGGGCTAATAAACTTGTTTACGCAATTTAATAAACCAATCTAGTCTTTAATAGATTCATTCTTTATTGTACAGCCTGGAACATCAACTATACCTCCAACTCCTCTAAGATATGTTTTTTAGACAATACTGAAAAGAGAGAATGTAATTAATCAGATGATCAATATGCGATAACAATTCATAATATGCTTTTGAATTTTCCAATAATATTTGTGTTGTTTTATCAAAGGCTTGTTAAAATACTAGTCTCTTGCCGTAACCATCTATAAGTACACTTTGAAGCCACTTCATTAACTACCTTTTATTTAGAAACAACCTGCTGCCAACTTTTATCTTTTAGTCTACACATTACATTGGATCGAATATTACCCTACCATTTTTTTAAATATATAAAATATGATGACATTTCATGGTAGCAAAATTTAGAACCATTGAGAAAAATGTAGTACCGGAGAATCTCAACAATTCTGATACACAAATAAAAGAGGGATAACTCTATTACATCAATATATATATTTTATATAGTTTAAATTAGGAAATAGTTGGAATTCTCAAGAGTATTTTCTAGTTTTATTATATAAGCAATCTTCATAGAAAATGGTCAAGAACTGTTTTCTGATATCAAATTCTGAATAATTAGGAAATTAAAATATAAGTAGAGTTCCCAAAATATTTTTTTAAGAATGAGATGTCCATAAATCTCGAGTGAGTTCAGTGAGAGGAAAGTTTAAGGAATTGAGGTTTAATGCAAATCACACTTTTGGGGATATTCTTAGAAATATTTCACTCACATCATTTAGAGAGAAACCCTAGATCAATTAAAAATAACTAAAGAAGGACTAGAAAGGAGATAAACTATTAGTTAGGTATGGAAATCGTGCATAGTAATGGGAACATAAAGTTTTATATAAAGCATAAAGCGGAAATGCATGGATGCCTGCCGAAGGAGATACCATTATTGAAAAACAATCATTTGAAAGCCCCTCTGAATTACTTATACTATCATATAGAGAAAGCTTTGTAATTTTGAGGCCATTTGCTATTATTGGATGAAACGAAGATTGAGTTGTTCAGCTAATATGATAGGGAAAAGGTGGTGTATCTGGTAATTAAAAAAATAGCTGTTCCCTCAACAAATAATGAATGAGGATATATTGTGTTAGAGGAGATTTATTGTTAAACAGGTGTTTGTACAGTTTATCAAATTAACGAGACAATGAAAGGGGAATACTATCGAAAGAGTGTTGAAGATTTTCTGAAGGGATACTCGCAAGCTTTCCCTAGAAAGAAGATATGACTTACAACAAGACAACGAACCCATAAACATTGATTTCTCTCTGAAGGTCCTTGTCGATGCAAAACACACTGAAAACATCAATGAATTAGAAAGCTTTTGCAAAGATGTGTTGGACAAAATTCTATCGAAAAGTTTTTTTAAACTTATGTAGAAAACTATAATAAACGTTTAAAGAGTGCCATTAAAAATAAAAGATATACTATTGGAAATTACTTACTATTGGCTATTACTAAATCAAAATTCCTAATAGATTTTGCCTATCATTTCAGAATTTTGCTCTTAAGCATATTTCACATTCTTATATATCATTATAAAAAGGCATAATTGTGTATTTTAAACTGTATTAGGCTATACCTCAAATATCGCAACATGAACTCAAATTAGTAATTTACCCTGATTTTCAAGGAAAATTGTGCCCTGGGCTTACATTCTCTAGTAACTTAAAACTTTAGAGTGTCTTTAAAATACTCCTATAATAGTTTGCCTTCATATGTGTCCCTCCTTCCTTCTTATCGCTATTCCATTGTTTTTAAATCATAATCAAAGCTTTCAGCTCGTTCAGCAATTACATTTATTGGAAGAATAATGTTTTATGCTCATACTCAACCCCAGACAATGAATATCTGCAAGCATTTTTCAACAAGATCTTTGCAATTTTGAGCTATTTTTATTTTCTAGGATTATTTTACTACTATCACTAAAGAATTTCAATCACCTTGCTTAATATCATATACAGAGGTAGAGAAAGGTGAATCCTTCTTCATAGTTCTAATTTGCGCGCCATCAAAAACATAAGCTTAAATTTTAATTTGCATAACTTAGATGTTCAATACCATTTGATTGCAAATTTTCGCAAAAAGTGTCGTTTTTTTCTTTATTTTTTTATCAAATATATTGAAATTTCAGCAGTATGTTTTCTTATACATTATGAACCATGGCAAAATGTTTTCTTATTCAGTAAGAGTATGAATACTTTGTAGAGCAAGAATATACAATTATTTCTCGTTAATGGAATTATGCTTTGAATGAAAGCCCAAAATGTCTCAAACCTTTTACAATCCTGTTTTCATTAAATGAAATAGGGGTAACGCTATGAGGGGAGAGAGGGAGGTGAAAGGAAAGTTGGTTGGAGCGCCGAACGTTCTTGTGGTAGAACTTGCCTTAGGAGAAATTCATTTGAACGAGGCTTGAGATTAGGTAGGCTGGGTTTACCGAAAGTGTCTTCATGATCGAAGATAGAAAAGGACTTCGAAAGGATGCGGCTAAAGAAAATAATTTATTCTTAAATTGGCTCACTAAAAGAGGCAAGCGGAAACGTCTCAAGTTCTTTGCGTTCGATGTGTAGGCTTGTGTTTTACGCGAAGTATCGAGTCTAAATGTAGCAGGGTTTAGGGGAGCTAACGGGGTTTCGTAACGCTACTAACGGGCCTTATTGATTCTCTTATTGGCTGATAATGATTGACTGATCTTGACTACTGAAGTTTTGACTTAACGATCGAATGAATAAACTGCCGAATCTGCTTCTCTGTCTCTCGATCTCTCTCTTTATATATATATTGTTTGCCGTCTCCATGGGTCGTGAACTTGACTTGTCAGTGAGGAGGACCCATTGATCTAATTTGTTTGTTACTTCCACTCTTTCCTTGGGGGGAGCTCCAACAGCTATGTGTACCTGTTTTACCTACATATTTCCCATGTCTCAGATTTTATTAATTATAGGGAATCGCTTCTCTCTTACAGTTCTTTGTCAAATTTTCTGGTCAAAGCCGGTATTTGTTCAGATTGCAGGGGGATCGTTTTTTTATAATTATTCTTAGCATGCGTATGTTTGTATGGTCAAAAGACTTGTATTTGTTCAGCTTTGATAGATGTGCGGATGTTCATGTGTTTCCGCGTGACTTCCGATGAACCGCTTGCCTTATATTTATTTAATAGATGTACAATACATATATATATATATATATTGTTTCTTTTTATATTCCCCATTGGTTTTTTTTTATTTATTACACGTGGCGTATTATTTCCTTGATTTACCACAATAGCTATTTCTAGGATTTGATAGATCCACCGAGCATCTATTTGTGGAGTTCCTCGCCGGGGTTATTAAATCGTCCAATTTGGGTCTCACTAGCCTACCTCTTTTACAACATGAGACCCACAACGCAGCTATCGGGTTTCCCAGTTTATCACTAATTACTCTCAACTAATTAGAAATGTATCAAACGCTGGCGAGCTTATGTTAAGAATTGGCATATTACAATTCGAAAAATTGAAATTTCGTTTAACCTCAATCGTCACATAGTTACGACTTCTGCTTAGTTCTCGGTTAATTTTCTTAATTACTGTTGTTCATAAAATACAGTATTCATTTAGTTGTTTAAGAAAGTAGAACAATCATGTGCTATGGGTTCTACACTGAATTTTTTTTCTGTGTGATCACTCCGAGAAATCTTCCACACAATCGCAATGTATATAGTTTAGAATGAAATTGGATGCATCTTTTCATGCAACGAGGCTTCTCATGAGTCCTATTAATTACAAGCTATTTTTAAGCTTTGTCGTTCAAATCAGCATCGCTATTAGATCCCGTAATCTTGTTTGTTTTCTCTTAGATATTAGAGAAGAAATGATATGCTTCCCAACGTTAATATATGATGCAATGTTCTGGAAAGGTGTGAGCCAATAGAATTCTTTAACATTTCTAATGATCATTTGAATTTTATTGATTAAAAGAGGATATATATCTACTCTCAACAAAAATTAGAAAGTACCTAATTCAGAGATTTATATATTTAACATAAATATTAAAACATTTTAGAGTTTATCACATCATTCATAAAATGGTAATAATGTGTATTTTGCTAATATGTTCGAATACTTAGTATTTTAATAAATGGTGTTTAATTAATAAAATTGTATTTTTTCTAAAATGAATATTTCTTATGTTTCTGCTAAATTTATAAATATTATGTGTTTAATATCTTTTAAATAACTATGCGTATTGATGTTAGGAAGCCTGTGCATTTGTTCTAGTCTCGATCCTGAGGCAGGGATAAGATCATTCTCTTGATTTATTGCATGTAATCATCTGAGTTGTGATAAATATCTCTTTATTGTATCGTTTGACTCAAAATTAATTCATCATAGATTAAATTTAAAACGTAATAATTATCAGTATCACGAAGTGTATGTATTACTTATTTTAATAAGGAAAACCCTACAGTCCATAAGAACAACACCATTTTCTTTATCTGATCTACGCATAATAAAAAAATGCACATCATCTCGTCTGAAGATTAAATATGAGCACTTGAAATTCATTCATTCGTGAAAGAATTCAATGCGAGATTTAAAAAGGCGAAAGAAAATTGCTTGTACTCCCCTATTAATAATTGAAACGTCCTAGAGGTATTTTTCATGATAAACAAAAAAGATGGATAAACTTCGTTTAAAGTTGGAGATTTTAAAACGAGACCTAGAAGAACAAAGATGACTTTCGCTCTCAAGGAGAGAATATAGGAAGATATATACTTAATCACTTCCTCAAGTCAATGAAAATTTGGGGAGAAAAGTAACCAACAGAATTAGTTTCGGATCATGGATTTTTTTTTTACTATATTCCTTGATAATGAAGTCAATAAAGCTTTAAAGTATTCGGAAATAGCTTTTAATTTTTCTTGCGGGATTTTCATAATATATATATATATATACATATATATATATATATATATATATATATATATATATATATATATATATATATATTATGAAAATCCCGCAAGAAAAATTAAAAGCTATTTCCGAATATTATGATATTATGATAAATAACACCCACAAGAAAAATGGAAAAACGATTCCGAGCGCTTTCTTGTTTATTCTAAAAGACCTCTTCATGGAATAACGTAGGTCAGGACAGATAATGTCTTAAAGAGTAAGGAGGGGGGGTTAAAACGGCTACTTGCATCAAAACTCTAACTAGGGAGTACAAATTCTTTAAACACTTTAATTTGTGATTTAATATAATTAGATATGATAGGATTAAGGCTAAACATTCCAGGGCTAATATTAAAATTTGAGAAAGTATTAATAGAGATACAAACCAAAATATTTCCTAAATGTAGTTTGTACATTTAATAACAGGTCTTGCACTATTCCAACTAATAGTATGATCCTGACTCTAGATATGTTAAAATAATGCAGATTGTTGACAAAAATTGCGAACATTAGTTTGGTGTTGTTTAACTCTAACATTTAATTCTTTTCCTGTCTGTCCATAATAGCATTTTTCACAATTTTTGCAACCAATAGAATATACAATGCCTGGTTTAGGGGCTGAATTATTTACGAGAAGGCGATGGATAGTGTTTTCATATTTAAATATAACATTTATGTTCAATGGTTTTAGTAAACGAGGTAATTTAATGAAACTTTGGTTGAAAGGTAAAACTAATACATTTTTGGCATATAATTTAGGGATGTTACGATTAGGATTATAAAATAAACGCTTAGAGGAATTGTAACAATTTTTATGTACGTAGAAAAGGTAACACAAATTAAAGCTTATATTATATGTATATTCTATCAACCTCTTTTTCCAAATATTCAGGTAAAGCAATTCTCAGGGCACGGAGAAACATGAAAGAGAAAACACTTTTTTTATACTAATATGGTGATCGAAATAAAAATTGATGTATGAGTTAATGGCTGTAGGTTTTCTATAAATTTCATATTTGAAACCTTGGTCTGTTCGGTGGATCAAAATATCTAAGAAAAGGATGGTGTCATCTTTTTCATTTTCTAAAGTAAATTTAATTGAAGGGAGTAACGTGTTGATTTTTTCAAGAAAAGTATTGATATTAAGATCATTAGGCCACAAAAAAAGAATGTCATCAACATAACGCATCCGTAAAATAGGGGTTAGGTTGGTCTGGGGAAGTATTTTGGATTAAAAAAGCTCCATAAATAGATTGGCCAGTACTGGGGATAAACAATCGCCCTTCGCAATTCCAAAGATTTGACGGTAATATTTCCCGTCAAAGGTGAATTTACAGTTGTTAATACACAGGGAAATAAGTTTAATAATAGTGGAAGCCGGTATAGGGAGAAAAACATTAACAAGGTACTCTTCGAGGAAATTTAGGAGATCGGGTACAAGAACTTTTGTAAAATTATCAGGGTAAGGAAAATCATTAAGTTTCCTAATGAGATTGAGATTATTAACGATGTGACAACTAGAACGGTCGGAAGATTCTCGGTACCCCAGCTGAAGCCGTGGCTTGAAGTCATCGTTTTTCAACCCGCAGCAGCACATCTCGTGTTTATATAACTTCTCTGCCAGTGAAGGCCTGTAGAAACCATCGATTTCTGACGTATCCGAACCCCGGAAGGAAGCCCTATAATGGGCGCGAAGAAGGGGGCCCCATTCTGGGGCGGAATAGTTAGGGATATCAGGTGGGCCGTGATAGACATTTATCTTAGGTAAGGCAGAGAAGAAAAACCGAGAACATTAATAGGGCCACTTATAAGATAAGGAGCTTGACAGGCTCTGCAAAGATAACCCCCAACAGACCGTCATGTATGACCCTCGGGGTGAAAAACGGAAGATTCTCGGTACCCCAGCTGAAGCCGTGGCTTGAAGTCATCGTTTTTCAACCCGCAGCAGCACATCTCGTGTTTATATAACTTCTCTGCCAGTGAAGGCCTGTAGAAACCATCGATTTCTGACGTATCCGAACCCCGGAAGGAAGCCCTGTAATGGGCGCGAAGAAAGGGGCCCCATTCTGGGGCGGAATAGTTAGGGATATCAGGTGGGCCGTGATAGACATTTATCTTAGGTAAGGCAGAGAAGAAAAACCAAGAACATTAATAGGGCCACTTATAAGATAAGGAGCTTGACAGGCTCTGCAAAGATAACACCCAACAGACCGTCATGTATGACCCTCGGGGTGAAAAACGGATACCGCTCTGCATCAAAGGGCATTGTCCTAAACCGTCCAGGGAGAGAGTATTCGAACTGATCTTCTCCACGTTGGGAGATGCATTATGCTGACTGGTAGACGTAACCTATGGCTAACTTGTAATATGTGACAGCAATCAAGACCTGGATAAATTACCTAGCGAGGAATCGCGCGCTATGCTTAAAAATACTAATCTTTTTCCCAAAGTTCCACCTCACATCTCTGCTCAGAGATCAATAATATGCCGGTGTTTAGAACCGTTGGTCGAAGATGAACAGAGCTGGACAAAAGTAGACAAGATCTACAAATTCAAAAACAGGGATTGAGAAAAATATACCCACTTATTTAAGGCTACCTTCCAAACAACCGAGATGGCTGCTAAGGCATCTGAAGTTGCCCTTATATTGTTTTTCACGAAAGTTTCAGCTGCATGCATCGCAAGAGAAACCTTTGTTTCTGTGCAGGTCTGTTTTTCATGCTACGCATTAGAAAAGCACTCTACTAAAGAATGTAAATTCCAAGGTAAAGCTTGCTCTGAGTGCGCCGGATATGGTCCCACTCAGAAAGAGTGCACAAACACAGGAACCCAAAAATGCTTTTATTGAGATGGACCTCATCGTACACTCTCAATGTCATGTCCCATTAAGAATAATCTTGTGAGCGAGAAGAAGAAGAACATTCTGGAAGAGAAAATTAGGAAGGCAAACACCAGCTATGCCCAAGCAGCTAGGACACAGGAAAAGGAAAAAACAATCCTCCAACTAGACCCCTCCATGAAACTGGACATGCTAATGTAAATAATGCATGCACATTTTTAAAATGTAGCCAAGCCAGGGAGCTACGCAACGGAGCTAAACAAGATACTCATACAAAACAGGATGAAGCCTATGTGGTTCTTCCACAATCTCTCGTCAGGAGACCTGTACCAAACATAAATGGGAAGCAAACCAACAACGGCACCAAGGAGTCGTTCTAGCTCGAGGGACCTACTCCTGAACAAACCAGCATCGACCAAGACAACAATGGACATGGAAAAGTACCAAGTGCCCCAGAGTGAGAACCCATTGCATAAAGCGAGCTAACCAAAAAAAGTAGGAGAATTTAAACTAACCCCGACCGCGCAAAAGACCACCGATCTCAGCATGAAGATATACGCTTTGCCATGGGCCCTACTACCGAGGCTATCAAAATCAAAAGAGATCATTGAAGGAATGGTAAAAAGAAAATACAAGTGAGAATATGACTGTAACCCTCAAAAGGATAAAATTATATACAGCATCCCCTAAGAAAGGCCGCATCGAAATATGTCCTGAATCGTGCTACAACCTATCCCACAATTAGTTTAAAAAAAGCGTTAGGGAAGAGTGAGGTTACCAGCGCGGGAAGAATAAGCGAAAGTTAAACTCATCTAGCAGGACTAAAATGGCTGATGTAAGATATATTACCAAAATAAAAATCTACACGCTTAACTTAAATGGATAGGAAGGCAAAAAATACGCGTATAGTAACATCGTTTGCGAAATAGATCCAGGAGGACTCTTGATATCGGAGCCCGGCATAAACACAGTCGAGCAATATATCAAGATATACAACTCCACCACGATCACCACCAGTCATATCACCGAGCGATACGATGGAATAGCGATTGCAATACGAAAAGCGATCAAATTTAAAGAAATTTTAAACCTGGAGGAGTCTTACCTTGCAGCGAAAATAAGTACCACAATAGATGACCTGATAATAGCGGTGGAGTAACGAGCCCCAAGACGCCCATATCTTCCCATTCCAAATTTCATACGCCTCTTCAGAAGGGACATTTCCGCTATCTTCATTGGTGAACTTAATGCGCTCTGCCGTGAAACAGGGTATACCACGAATTTCAATGGTAGTGGAGCCTCCCTGAGCCTCCTTATGAATCGCGAAATAGTACAGAGACCAGGCCCAGACTTCGCCACCACCTAAACAAGGAGATCTGCAACAATCTCTGAAATCGTTCTCACAAACTCAAACTTTCTCTTGAATCACTCAAATGTTCCAGGGCCATACGCTCCATCGGATCATATTAGTATGGTAACAACTATTTTATCCTCTCCCATTCAAGTAAAGATCTCCGCCCGCAGATGCCTGCCTAATGCCAACTGTAAAATCTACAGATGGTCACTCGAAAATTATCAAATTGAGCAACTAGATGGATCCACATTAGAAGACCTTGATAGCCACTTTGAAACAATAATTTCCATAATTGAGAAAGCGAACAGAGTGGCCATTCCTCTGATAAAATATATTCCGCTTATGGCACCCCGTTGGAACGTAAACATCAGACAACGAATGGATAGACTGGATGGAGTAATTACGGAAATTAATACTTTCGGTTGCACAGTCCATAGGTATCAGGAACTAAGAAACCTCCGCATGGAACTTAAACACCAAATTAGCGAAAAATATAAAGATCACTGGGACAATATTATCGACAAAATGTATGACGAGATCTATCCTAGAAAATTATGTAACCAAATGAAGAGGCTGAGTGGAACTGTCCTCTCCTAAACCAACATCTCAATCTCTGTCGACGGGAGAAACATGACTGATGATTCGACAATAGAACAACTATTTAGAAATCAATAGGGAAGGAAATTCAACATAACAGAAGAGGAGAATGTAGATTTTGATAGCGATTATGAAGAGAAAGTAGTAACGGTGCTAGAGGAACGAGGATCAGCATCAACGCCACATTACTACGTGGATATCACCCGGCAAGGAAGGGAAGAAGGAACAGTGTTTACACACTAGAAGTACGAGAAGGCATTGAGAAGCTTCAACCAAAAAGCCTTCGGCATCTCAGGTATCACCAAGGTGCACCAGATGAACGCAGCTGCTAACATCAACAAGGCACTTCTAAAACTTTTCAAAGCCTGCCTAAACGTTGGATACTTTCCTGACCTGCTAAATATGGCACGTATGATATTTTTACTAAAACCAGAAAACCTAAAACGGAAATCAAAAGCTATAGACCTATATCCACACTAGAATTTATAGGGAAACTGTTCGAGAAATTACTTAACGATAGACTGAGGGACTTCCTGGACACGAGGGACCATTACAATGCCCAACAACACGGTTTCCGCAGAAACTTTTGTACGGAGACGGTTCTTGCACAGATAATTCAAAACAATGCAAGGGCGAAAGCAAACAACAAAAGGGTAGATGTCGTACTTAGAGACGTGACATCAGCGTTCGATAAGGTATGGATACCTGGCATGAAGAAGAAGCCATGTGATTTGGGCATGGAGATCAACATAACCAAGCTCTCCGCTAATATCTAGAGGCCCGCGATGCCTTAATTAAAATAAACGACCTCAAGGGGAAATCATTTCCCCTGAGGGCTGGCATACCACCAGGAGGTTTCCTGAGCCCAGCTTTATACACAATATATACTGGTGACCTGCCTCCCACAACTCATTATTACGCACATTATGTACAACTGCCGGGATATATCACGCAGATAGTCACAAGCGATTATCAAAACCCAGGAGACGTTGTAAATAGAACATCCGGGGAAATAGATAACCTGAACCGGTTTGAAAGCAAGAAAAAAATCCGCACAAATGTGGAAAAGTTCAGAGTGATTTCCATCGGAATAAGAAAGACATACGACATATTGATACACGGCGAATTCTATCCCTACTTCCGCGAGGGCTAAGTCCAGGACTCACAATCACGTCAAGGGGGTACGGTAAGCATATTAACGTAAGGATCGCTTAATCGAAAAGGAACTTACAGCGTCTATATAGCTTCAAGAATCTATCGTATAGGAATAAAGAAAAACTATATTTAGCAATGGTCAGACCATGTTTAATGTATCTCACACTCCATCAAGAATCAAATAAAGCAAGCGAAAAAAGTCCAGAACAAAGCTTTACGTTTTATAAATGACGTGACCCTTTGGGACTGGATCCAGTCTATTGTACTGCATAACACCATTGAAATTGACGTACTAAACGTGACTTTACACGAAAAAGCCATCTCGATATGGAGAACGATATACTCATGTATCCCGAAGAGAATACTTCAAGAACCAAGATTACCCGAATACGAAAACAAGCGAAGACACTATCGGCAAGGATTTTACAGCAGCCAACTGCGTACGTGGAAGGCTGTTATCAACATCATCCACTACAATTTGGCCATGACCAAGGTCTCTGGCTGTTGGGTCCCTAGAAACCTCACGCCTCATGATCGACTTCAACGTCGTCAAAGTCCGCAAGGCCAGAGTTGCACAGGCTGCCCTGCGCGAGTGTGGATTCGAGGAGCTCAACCATCCCCCCTACAGTCCAGATCTGGCCCTAGTGACTACTTTTTATTCCGCTACCTCAAGGCTACACTGCGTGGACGCCGGTTTGGGGACGATAAGGGTGTCCAGCTCGCCGTCCAGGAGTGGATTGTACAGCAGTCACGATATTTCTGGTTGTCAGGAATTCGAATTCTCATGGACAAGTGGCGCAAGTGCATTGAAGTCGAGGGTAGCTATATTGAAAAATAATAAAACACTTTTCCTCATATCTCGTTTCCTTATATCCGAATTGCCAAACTTATTCACCACCCCTCGTACTATCTTCTTCAATAATACACATTTTTCCTATCTTTTAACATCTCAAATCCCAAATTCCAAGTCTGACTATTTGACAGCCGAATATTCAAATCCTTCGCTCTGCTAACTCCCTACTGATTAAGTATTTTTACTTGCTTAGTAACGGACATTGAGAACCGTCTACATAGAAAAGAGCCTATTCTGGAAGTCTTTTGGTGAATTTCGCTTCACCTTTCAAAAAGAGATAATACTTTTTTTCAACGAGGATTAATAATTCAATGATGACTTAAGCATCTCAGTGCTCCCTTCTATCGCCCTGCGTAAGAACCTGCTCGGATGTCTGCCATTCATTGATTTCGTCTTAACTATGCCGGCAACTTGGAATGACATAATTAAGGACTTATGTCAAAAGTGGTTTGAAGACTAGCCCACAGTGAAAGCATAAATCAGAAATTATATCGAAACCGGGACATAACTGTGAGTGACGGACGGAGGATAGATCCTCATCGAACGGGAGACCAAGCTAGAATCATAAAGGCAAGTATCACATGTCTCTTTGTAGTCGGATACAGTTATGGGGCAAGTACCCGAGATGGGGTGGCAAAACCTCAACGGCCGTTGATTCGACCGTTACTGAATCAATTCCACCACAATTCACCCCTCTTGTGGTTTTATCACTTGACATCCATACCATCCATCCATCATCTATCATCCTGGCAGCAAACGAGCGGCGGACAAACTGGAAAATTGACGGGGGCCTTTTTCCAACATCTTTTGGACTCAAAGACCAACCTACGTTCACTAACCGATACTTCCTTTACGACCTCATACCTTACTTTATCACTCCAAACACCATAATTACAGTTTAGTTTCAGAAAAGAAGACATCGCAAGAAGACTTAGTAGCAGGATGTGGAAGACCATGGAGACCCTTACTAGGAGGGTCCTCCCAAATGTTAACCAGAACAGAAGAGGCATGACTCTCGCCAGATTTCCAAGCTCCACTGAGCTTTTAGCTGGCGGAGCAGAACTGCCGTTCTACGCATGAAAATAAGAATGTTTTTACTCAGACCAAAGAAACCGACCAAGAAAAAAGTTTACTCAATTAGGAAACCTTTGCCTATTTATACAAGAATTCGCCGATGAAGACCCCAAAATACCGAAGAAGACATCCAGGAAAACACAAAAGACACGATTTACACTCACTAGAAAATATACAAAAAACAAAGCACAACACTAAAGTGATTAAGGTAATTTATTACCACATCAGCAAATGAGCATGGCATATCCAAGGATATTAAATTATTTCAAGACAAATGGCTTGAACGCCATATTATTTATACTAACTTGAAGATAACAAAGGAACCACAAAACCAAAAAATTTAAAAAGGGATAGGCGTGATCATCAGGATCTTAGCATCTCTTTGCGCCCTACCACACTTCTTTCTGTTTTCACCACTTGTCTATTTTCTGCTATCTGTCGCCACACACTTTCTTTATCCCCTACCCACACCTACACTCTTCATCAATTCAAATTCAAATTCAATTCAAAATTCAAATTCTGACTATTTGTCGCTCCGATCTAGTTCTCTGGCAAAGGAGGCAAAGGAAAATAAAGTTTGACAACGTGCTTCTTTTACGGTGGTCAACTCGGGGACACCGAGATGACTGGAGTATAGTTTCCAGCTGAAGTTGCAGATTAAACACCGGTTCCTTTATTTGAATAATGACGGATTCGGCCATCCGCATTATTCTGCGGTTTTGGAGTCTCAGAATGATGGAGGTGTCCTTATTCAGCTTTTTTCGGGTTAGGGTAGTGCCATGAGAATTAGAGTGTTTTTTAATCGCGTCATCTTGAATGTGAGCTGTCCGTTCCCCTTACAGGGTTGTGGAGGTTAGGCAGATGTACTTTGAATTGCGGTGTTTGCAGTCACCAATTTTGCACGAATATTGGTACACGACGTTAGTATCCTGGAGTTCGCTCGTCGGAGGGATACAGCTGTTCTTCATGATGTAACTACTTGTTTTCTTGGTCTTATAGAAGATATTCTATCACAATTTAACACATGTATGTGTGACACATCCGACATACATCTGCGTCAGTGTAGGCGGTGCATTGGGTGCAAGCTTGCAAAATTTTACGGCGGCCCAGTTGACGTCCCTCAAAAAACAGATCATTTCATCAATTTAAGCAACACGACTCTTAGCCAAGACCAAGTTGATTTTCTTAATTTGTGCCTAAACTGTTACTATATGAATAATTCATTTTCTTTATCTAAGAGAATTGAAATAGAAATCCTCCTCGAAAACATACTCAATCTCGAACAAGACCGAAAAGTTGATATCAATACCAACCTTGCTACTGAACTCTCCGCAGAGTCAAATAAACACCATGGCCACAGTTGGAGCTCCTTTCTCACACCACGACTAAGGTAGGCTGAAAAAGATCTCAAAGAGAACATGGATATTGTCATCCGTAGAGCCGATAAATCCCTAATCTATGTTATCATGAGCCAAGAAGAATACCTCAAAAAGATGAAAACAATACTGCGCAACACCACCAAATTCAGGTATATAAAGCGGGATCCGACTAACTATCTTAAAACGAAGTTCAACAAACTCATTAGGAAAAAAATAATACCATCATAAACCCTATGAAGATTCTCTTAATTGAAAGCGACTTCAGGTTGGGTTACGCCTACGGCAATGTAAAAACGCATAAACCTGGAAATCCCCTTCGCCCCATCATAAGTCAAACACCAAGCGTGGTTTATCACCTGGCAAAATTTCTCAATTCAATCGAGGCACCCTACATCCTATCATACTACACGCTGCCCTCCTGTTCAACTCTTATTGATATCCTCCAAACTTCTCAACCAGCAGTCGTACTAGTTTCTATGGACGTAGAATCTATAATCACAAATGTTTCCGTTGATAAAACAATCGAATTGATAACCATTGTCCTTTATCATACTGAAGGCTCCATACCTCTCACCATCCCCGAAGACATATTACGACAGCTCTTCTAAGTATGCACAGAAGAAGCCCCGTTATACGGTTCCGATGGGAAAATATACGTGCAAGTCAATGGCCTAGCGATGGGATTACCCCTTAGCGTCCACTTTGCCAATTTTTACATGGTCTTAGTTGAGAACAAGGTTTTCAAAAGCAATAGTGCCCAAGCCTCCCATCTAAGTCTGCTATATCGAGGACAGAATTTTGAATGCAGATAACTTCGAACAAGTGAACGGCCTAGGTGAAACATTCAAGAACGGAAGATGAAGTTTCCTTCTCTTCTTTGATATCCTCATAAGTGCCAAGGAGTCAGATTTGTGACCCAAGTCTACGTAAGGCCACAAACTTAGGCTTCTGCTTAAACTGTTCTTCTGAGTGCCCTGAAAGCTACAGGAGATCAATCATCAATGACTTCGTAACAGGGAAATTTTTCTTTCATCCTCGTGGACAGTTGTTGATCTCTAACTTATGAGGGTTTCCCGAGGTCTTGTTAACAAAGGCTACCCACAAGAATCCATCGACACCACCATTAAAGAAAAAATGAAATTGGCTGCTGGTCCTTGCGTCCGGTCTGCTCCGAAGAAGCATAACATCGACCTTTATTACAAGGCCAATATGAATACTAGTTATCATGAAGACTAAAAGGCTCTCAAAGTCGTTCTCTATTGTGATGAGACCCTAACCAACCCTATCAAGTATATAAATCTGATTATATACTACAAGACACAAAAAACAAGTAGTTGCATCATGAATAACAGCTATCTCCCTCCGAAAAGCGAACTCCGGAAGATTAACGTCATGTACGAATATTTGTGCAAAGTCAGTGACTGCGAATATCGCAATTCAAAGTACATCGGCGCCACCTCCACTACCCTATCAAGGCGACTGACACCTCACCTTCAAGATGACGTGATTGGAAAACACGCCCACTCTCGAATTTCGCTTCACCCTTCAGGAAGAGAGAATGCCATTATTTTAAAAGAATTCATAATTCAATGAGAGCTTAAGCACCTCAATGCTCCCGTCCATTGTCCTCCGTGGGAACCTGATCAGATCTCTGCCATTCATTGATTTCGTCTTAACTATGCCGGCCACGTAAACTGACATAATTACGGACTAATGTGAAGACTGGATTGAGGACTAGCCCACAGCGGAACAAAGTAAGTAATTTCTCGAAACTGGGGCATAACTGCGAGTCCCGAACGGAGAAGAGATCCTCCTCATCCCCCAGGGAACACGGCCACAATCATAGAGGGAAATAACACCTGTCTCTATGTAGTTGGAGAGGGTTATGGCGTAAGTAACCAAGAGGTGGTGGCAAAAGTTTAGCGGCCGTTGATTCGACCGCTACTGCTATCACGTTAACCATATGTCATCCCTCTTGAGGTTCCCATTAGAGTTCTACCCCATTTATCATTACCCATTATCCTGGTAGCAACCAAGCGGGGCACCAATGGAAAGGGGCCGGAGGCGCTCTCACCGAAGTTTATGAGCTTTCACAAACCACTATCGCCTTGTCTACTCTACTCAGATTCTTTTTCACTCAAAAATAATTACACATTGGTTACAGAAGACAAAAGAAAAGAACATGACATAGTATGGAACGAAGAAGACCATGCAGACCCTCACTAAGAGCGTCCCCCTTAGTACCTTAAAAGGAGAAAATCTCCCGGAAAAGAAGAAGCTATGCGAAACTCTCTACCTCGAGCACAAGGCGGCCCTGGTCAAATTGATTGAAGTTTCATCAGGTTTTATTGCCATCTGGGCAGAGACCAAAGATGTGAACCTGCACCTGTCTGAAGAAGGATCTACAAGATTAAAGAGCATCGGACTAGGAGCAAAGACCCCTCCACAAGTTGTAGCAAACCGCAGTGTCATTTGCCGCAAAATAGAGATTTGGGTCGGTGAAAATACAAGCGAAAAACTAAAAGAAGAGATCATGAGTAGTAGCAACATGTGGGCGAAAGTCCAAGAAATAATCAAATTCCGTGAACACCCCTACGTGTCTAAAAGAACCTTTTCTACTACCGACATAGCCAGGAAAGCAAGGACGGACGGGATCTTGGTCTTTAATATGAGAATCCCGGGAGGGAACATTTAGCAGTGGAGGCTTCATATCATACAGATGTGCTTTGTATGCTATAAACTAGATCACACAACCACTACCTGCCTAGACAAGAACAAACTGTGGTGCAGTGAATGAGCCACACAAGGAAATCTGTTCGATAAGTGCGAGAGCACTAAAAAGAAATGTCTGAACTGCAAAGAAAAGCACAGGATCATGGCCTTGAACTGCCCAAAGCGGCGAGAAATAATCAGATGAATGAAGAAGAAGAGAAGAAAGCTAATAAGATTACATAGCGAGCGCCGCCAAGAAGAATGGGGAAGTGAAGATAACACCTGCAAAGATGAGCATCACAGGAGATCTGAGTGCAAAGATTCTGATCTGCATTACTCACGCAAATGTGGCTAAGGCAGGGAAGCTGGTCTGGTACAACCAGGTCTTTAATGTACTCTTAAAGGCTAACAATCTTCCTTCAGGGATCATGCTTCCGGAGCCTGAATGCTCCTAGGTATTCAAGGAGTCAGGTATAAGAAATAACACTGTTAAATCTGGATTGGAGAAGATCATCGAAGCTTCCTCATCGGAGGAATCCGAAGAGGACGAAGAAGAAGAAAAATCTAAAACTTAGGAGGAATCCACCTCTTAACACAAAAACAATAAAGAATGGGATTAAATTCCTACATGTCCAGGAACCCAGCCGAAGATAATCTCGACATCCACCGGCTCACTAAAACCGTGGCATCACGGATATCGCGAACCATAAGGGGTGGAGATTCCAATGCCCCGACAGAACTCAGGGCGCTCTCTGTGTAGCTATAAATCACGATCCGGTCTCCGAACCGGGCACGTCGCGTAATCTCCCGTACCGATTAGTGTATTGCCATTAACTCAGCCGTGAAGACAGACACACCGCCCGCTAGAGCCCCGCAGACTTCAAACAGATTGGATACAGCGTGGAAAACAACCCCTCCTGGGACTTGGATCCATCCGTATAAACTGGCACGGTTCCAGCGTAACACGAGATGTGCCCCCAAAAAGCCGAACGCAATACTGCCGCTGCAGTACAAGCTTTCGGAGAAGAGGCGTGGCGACAACTAGCCAACGGTGGTACCCTCTAGGGTGGCGTTCTGGGCAGAAACAGATGCGCCACCGGCCCCAAAGCTATATCTACTTCTCAAAATAGTTTCCTAGCCCTAAACTCAAAAGGCTTAGGGTACAACTTGCGTCTCTCGGCGGAATAACAACCGTCGAGATCAGCGGCGGATGCTTTGAGAAGCGTGGGCGACAATGGGAGACGCTGCGCTCATGCGTACAGTCGAGTAATGCACTTTACACGGCGCATAAATAATGGCATCTCCCCAGCATCGCCAAGTAGGCTCTCAATAGAGGAAGTTCCAGCGAAAGCTGGTGTGGTGGATTGAGTCCACCTTCCGCAATAGACGCTCGGCTGCGGGTGCATAAAACTCAATCCGTAATCGAGCTTCGAACGGACCAAGGATCGATAAAAAAGTAAGGCAATAGCCCTATCAGTACCCTAAGCACTAAACGTCACGAAAAGAAGAATATCCATGGCGCGGGTACAAGAGACCCTAAGGCTGCGAATATGAGCCTCCCAGGTGATGTATCAGTCAAAAACAAGACCAAGGAAACGGTGCGATTCAACCACTTCCAGGCGGACCCCATTAAGAAACAAATCTGGGTAAGGGGGGAGCCGTAGATGGCGGCAGAAGTGCACCAGCTTAGTTTTGGCCAAAGAAAACCGAAACCTGTGCGCTTTGGCATAGCAAAAGACGCGGTTCAATGCCCGTTGGAGTCAATGCTCTAGAGTTGGCACCTGGGCTGCGCCAAAAGAGATCGAATTGTCGTCCACGTAGAGCGTAGCGATTACATCCTCCGACGCCACCGTGATCATGCCGTCAATGCTCAGTGCAATTGAACGATGATATCATCCAAGTGATCAATCATAACAGAAGACGTATAAGTTGCGCTAGGTTTTTTGCTGATGGAGCAAAAGTGCTGTTCTACGCATTAGAATAAGTATGTGTTTTACCCAAACCATTGATAAATAAAACCGATCAAGAAAACAAAACCTAAGTACGAAACCTCAACATTTTCTTCAAGGAATTCACGGAATATCGACAGCAAATTAACCGATGAAGACCCAATTATAACAAAGAAGACATCAAAGAAAAAAAAAATGACATGATTTTCATTCAATACAAGATATACAAAATAGCAAAGACACTAGGCATAATACTAAATTGATTAAGGGAATTTATTACTACAACAGTATATCCCTCTATCGATCTCTAAATCACTATTAATTCATTTATGGGTCTTTTCGTGTCCGTCTCTTTGCATTTGTTCTACTATTTCTTCACCATCTCTGATTCTTTCCTACATATTTTCATGGTTTTTCATGATGTTGTATAATTATAGTGACGCAATATAATCCTCTCATACTTTGTGCCCCCAATATATGACTTTGAGACATGTAGCCTTCAAGTTCTACATTTCAGTCTTTCTCAATTCCTTTTTTGGGGGCATTTCATCTACCTCATCCTTAATTTGGGGCACATTTTTTTCAAACCTCTTGATCATCTTCTACTTCTTCATCTGACTAGTATTCTTCAATTAATTTTTTGGCTTATGTATACCATATATTCACTTTATTTCTTGCGCTATCTTGTTTTTTATCCTATGTCTTTCTCGATTCCTTTTTTGGGGGCATTTCATCTACCTCATCCTTAATTTGGGGCACATTTTTTTCAAACCTCTTGATCATCTTCTACTCCTTCATCTGACTAGTATTCTTCAATTAATTTTTTGGCTTATGTATACCATATATTCACTTTATTTCTTGCGCTATCTTGTTTTTTATCCTATGTCTGAATAGATAATAAATGTGCTCAAAATATCAATGCACATTTTTACCTACTTTTCTTAGTTGCCCCACGTACTTATTTATTTTACTCTACCAATATGATTTGACTCATTGGGGGTTGGATTTGGAAGGCGAGTTTAATCTGTATTTAAATATGGCAATTGCGCGATGGTGCGCATTCAGGCAGAAGAATCGCAAGATTCATGGAAAAATATGTCGCATCTTGTTACTGAAGAACGCCCTAATCGCTTTCTTCTTTAGAGTTAAGTTCCGGGGAATTTGGCCTATATATTAAATTGATAAAGACAGAGGTTGCTTAAAAAATCACGGCATTTTTCCATTGAGTAAAGAATGAATGTTTATGTGAATAACAGCTCTCCTTTAGTTTTAGCCTTTTTTTGCTCTTTGTTTATATTTTATTGTCTGTTTTTAGATGAATTTTGGCAATGCCGTTTTACACCCTGGATGCGCTTCAAAGGAAATCCACCATGATCGGTGAGCTGCATCATTACACATCGAAAACCTACAAGGAAATTGATAAAATAACTTGTCTCAGCAGTGCCAATTTTAGTTAGCTCTGTTATCACGTGGAATAATAAAACAATAAAGGTTTTTTCTAAGCAAAGAGGGAATATTTTCGTAGAATTTTCTCGAGTGAATTTGTAAAACCCTACTTTGCGAAGGAATTCTTTTACACCAAATGAAAAACTTATTCTGACATTGTTTATTATCTGAAATCAGTATCCAAAAATGGTCGACCATTGTTCCAAATAAGTACATTTTATACCAAAACGTGTTCAAAACCCTTTGAACAATAGAGAACATGACGAAAATTTGTAAATTTTTCGATCATATTGTTTTTCTTTGTAAAATAAAATAAAATTTGGTGGTGGTGATTTCTTGTAATCTTCAATAAAGTTACGAAAGAAAAAGATTAATAAATGGATAATGTTGTCAATATTTTTTTACTAATAGTTTTCAGACTATATTTTAGAGGCAAAGATAGACAGGATTATTCCTCTCGTCACTTGGTTTCGTACTTAAAAATTTATAGTTTATAAGCAGAAAATTAATATGCGGAAAATATTATTCGATAAATGAGTCTATTAACCCATTATTCAAATCATCCTCTCGGTGCATGGGATTTTGTGATAACATTTCCTCTTTTTTTCTAACGACTGAAATATTATTCAAAACAATATATAATGAAAATATCTCTATGCTCAGTGCAAATTATTTAAAATTAGACGTGATTGATGAAGATTAATTTAGCATTACGCATCGAAAAACAGTTAATTCTAATCTTATTAGATAAAATAAAAAACTTCCCAGCCCTTTCAGATGAAATGACTGACTCTCTCAGCGAGACAAAAACGAAAGTCATTGCTTTTATGTTTGTACTTCTGAGCAATCTTTAGCTATCAATTATAAATATAATTTTGAAGAGTATTAACAAACTTCTGCCATTAATGTTGACTAGCTTATTCGAGGCATTGTATGAATTATATCATTATTTCGTTTATAAAAATATTTCAGTCTGTCAAGAAGTTTCAGCGTATAATGATTCCCTCTATTTACTAAAAGCATTTGTTAAATAAATTTAAATTGAGTTAGCAACAAATATGTTTCTATATTCTTTCTTTGCACTTCGAACTACATTGAGAATGACATAAAATCGCCATAATATTAATTAAATGAGGATTTGGAACAAGTGCGAAGGATATTGAGCCTGCAGGTTATGGGATAAGGGAAGTGGATGCTGAACATTATAAGACCAGAATCTTTAAAAATAGAAATGAAAAAGTGATTTGAGAGAGAGGGCGATTCCATTTGATTTTGATTTTCATTTCGTGAAATTATTTTAAAAAATAATCCCTATTAGAAATGAAGAAGGAATTGAAAAGGAATAAAAAACTCAATAATAAGAGCAATTGGAGTTTGAAGTTTAAAAATACGATTCTTTCAAATCTACTCATCCTATGAGGCCTTGCCATTTAAATCATTAGATGAAATATACGAATCGTAGCCAAATCATTTTAGCTAATATAATTAATCGCCAATCTTTTGTTTAATGACTTATATTGAAAAATATTAATAACTAGGGAGAGTGTATTATTTAATTAATTTTCAAAAAAAGTATTATATGTTGGAATTTGTTCCATGATCATATATGCTATATTTTCCTTATTTCTTCTGGCTACCTTTTACCCTAATTAATGTTGCACAACGTTTTGGCATATTTTCTATCCATTTACGACAGTTGATATGTGCCTCCTAATGGGCTCATGCCCATATAATTCTTTGTATAAACTTTGTTTCCGTTGCTATGGAATCTACTTTCATTTTCTTTTCCTATTTCCTATAAATTTTCGACTGGCTTCAGGTCAGGTGATTTACCAATAAATGTATGGGCAGGAATAGTTTGACTTTTCTTTAATAGATCTTTATTTGTCGCTTTTTTCTTGAACTTATTGTGAAATGCCAAGGAGGGATGAATTTATATAAAATGTTTAAAGAAGAGGTCTTTAAACAAAGTGGTTACGTTAGAGGAAGTGAAAATATGTTGAATATATATAGCCTCAGATAATCCTGAAGGTTATTTGGCCGAGTGGATAAAGGACGGGTGTTGGGGCCAATGAGGCCAACAATTCTTAGCTTTTGAGGCCAAGCGTTGTTGAAATATCTATTTCATTTTTTGAGGTTTTCCTTTAGTATTTTCTTTTCTAGTTAATATTCCTATCTATTTTACTCCTCATGAAATTTAATTTGATCGACTAGCTCCTCTAATTTAAATGTGCTTAAAATAAATATTAAGCTCCCCTATATTTTTAGGCCATCTTCTTATAAGGATGGCATCACGCTTTTAATATTGCTATGTAAAAATGCTTTAGCTGGCCTTCGCTAGGTAAAGCTATAAAAAATTAAAATTTAGCTGCTATCTCTGCGAGTCAAAATTAAGCCGAATTTGTAAAAACTTTCAGTGATTAACCGTTAATTACATTTATATTCATACTAAATCAATTAAAGCTCTTCCGAACAGAAAGAGTCGATTGTCATTACTTCGCGTAGACATTTTATCTAGGAGTAATTACGGAAGTAACTTTGGTTATATGTATTTCATGAGTATCGTAATATCAGATTAGTTTAAGCGTAAATTACCACAATATACTTGAGAACAAGACTTTCGATTTTTTGGGAACCTTTCCTCTCCCCTCATATGGGTGAAATTCTAATTTTAACTATTATTCCGAGTTCACTTATCGAGTTTACACCGGGGCTAAATGAACATGTTTACTCATTTGATAAACAAATCAAACTGTCAGTTTTTGGCCTTACATTAAATTAATCAAGTCTCGGTTTAAACAGAAAAACACTTTTGCGAAACGTAAAAGCTAAAATCTTCGAATGCTCACTAGAGGCAGATGGTTAAATTTGATATTTTACTAAGGATTTTTGGGCTCACTACTCGTATGCACATTTATTACACCTTGAACTGCGAATTTAATTACTTAATCTAGGGAAGCTATTTTCTATAGTTTTTTGTTTGTATATACCAATATTTAGGTTCTTTTAGTTAAATTCATGCCACTGAAGTTCAGTAGATTTGTCTCCGATTAATAATGTTGCCAAGTGCAAGGAAAAATCAATTTTATTGATATACATACGCGTGACATTGAATGTGTATTTGATACAATGCTTATTTTAATTGACTCATTTATCGCCAAGGGCTTTCCAGAAGGCAGGAATTCTTTTCTTAATTAATTTAAAAGGTAAAATACCATTTAACCCTTTCACGGCGTTTTATTTTTTCTGCAAACCATAGTATTTAAAAAAAAATAATATTAATTCAATCAGTTTTAACTACTTGAGTTTAATCCTGGTATTTTTCTTCAAATTGTCAAAAAGATTTTGTGTGACATATTGCCCTAACAGGTAGGAAAGTACAAGCAATTTGTGTGATGTATGTTTATTTAGTTTGGTGGAAAAGTAATTGTTTCTCTTTAGTTTTTATTTAATGTTAGCGAATGAACAGTTATGACAAAAAAATGATCTCTAAAGATCCTATGGGGCAAAGCAATTTTGGCATAGAGGATGGGTGCATGCTTGGCAATAAAGCCAGGTTCGTGTTTCTCTTTTCATGGAGCAGCATCTTCTGCATCTTCTGCGATTATTACCTTTCACGGGAAGGTGATCTCCAATATTTATCCACTTCAAGCTACCTTTTGTCAATCTTGTATAATGCCCACCTCTACTTTAGAACTTTATATTTTTACAATCTGTTACGCTTATATTATCATGCATGTATGTAAATATTTCTTTTGTTGATCTTGCAAGTTTTTCTTATCATGTGGCTTTCTATATTTCCCTGAATTCTCATCAATTCCTGTTGACTTTTTGTTTTCAGTTCTGAAGTTTCACCTCCAAAAATTGAGAGTGGAAGGATGCAATGATTATATATTTTATGTTATATGGATAGAAGTATATCCTTTTTCAAGATTGAGCTGTATTTCATATTCACCAGAGGCAAATTTGTTCAAATATTTTAACATTTTCCATGATCTAATTAATACACACTAGATCTTCTAGGTATTGATAATTTGTACCTGCTCTAAAGTTTAATGGTCACTTCGAATTTTTGCATCTTTTGCAAAACCTCTCCTTATTTTACTCGTCTTTCTCTACTGCTTGGATTTACTACACACACATTTTACAATTCTTATCCAAAAAAAAGGTGTTCATGTCTATCATTGTTCTTTTCTCCTTTTATGATTTTGTTAAATTGTTTTTTCCTTGGGGGTTGTTATTTGATTTCTTCCTATTGTTTATTGTTGTATCTTTTGATTTAGTTTTACTCGCATATACTATATTATATCTTTAATTTTATACCACGACTTGTTTTTAAATAATATTTTTATGATCTTTATATTTAAACCTTTCTTTGAGTTTTTCTTCTCCTTTCCTTTCTAACGTTTTGTATAAAAGTATTTTCGGAGCTTTGGTTATTTTTGTAGCAAATGAAATGAGCTTGTTTTAATGTTCTTTTCCAGATTCAAATTGCAGATAATTTCTGTTATATTATTTTAGCAGTTTTATACTAAGTAATATATCACTTGAGGAGTAGGCTTATTACAACTATTAGCTAGTGTAATATGCAAGGTATTTATCTTAATTTTGATATCCCGTTTTATTGAGTTTTGAATTTTAGAAGGTATTTTAGTTGTATTTTGATTTTACTCTTAATCTGTGATCGTCTCGCCTGCTGAAAGTACTGGTTATTGATATGATATTATCGAAAAGGATGGCAAGGGGAAAAAGATGATAAAGAAGAAGAAGAAGAAGGAGAAGGAATAAAAGACTGAAAAGACCATGACGGAGAAGAGAAAGGAATCGGAGAGCTTGCCTCCGAAAATGAAGAATCCGAGCTCAGCAGGCAAATGTGCCAGGGTCAGCCTTGTGGGTGATTCCCAGGCACGGGGCCTGCAGCCCCTGCTAGGGGCCCGCCTCCGCACAAGCGTTTAGGTGAGCTACCTCCCAGGCGGTGGGAATAAGCAGATAAGAGCTGAGGCCGAGAAGTCTCAGATTTCTGAGACTTCAGTCGCTGCCCTTATGGTAAGTGGCAACGACCTCTACCTCAGAGGAGGTAGAGTAGGCCCTACAGGCGAGATTATGAAGACGGTTATGGGCGCTGTCGACGACTGGGGATTGAAAACCCGCAGACGCGTCGTGGTGGGGATGCTCCCGAGGTGATGTCCAAGCCGGACTGCCCACGTGAGGAACATATCGCTAAACCGGCGCCTTGCAGACCTCTGTACGGCGGAGGGTGTCTTTTTGGTCGACCCCTACGCCGTATTCTATGGTAGAAAAGACCTCTACCAGAGGGATGGGGTTCACCTCTTCTTTAAAGGCAAGCCTTTCCTAGCACACCAAATCCAGGATGTCGTGGAACGCACCCAAAGAAGTGTCCGGCCCATTGGGAAGGCGGACGCCCAAGTCACTCCCCAAACAACCTTCTCGGAGGTTGTCAAAAATGGTGCCACCACGACAACCAAGAAACTGGGAAACGGAAGAGTATAGGGTGTCCTACATTAGGGGACTCCTTGAAAGTTTTTCTGTTCAATGCGATCTCCATCAGGAACAAGTTTCCGGAGCTCCGTGGCCTCGTAGCGACGGAAGAACCCGAAATGGTGGCCATAACAAAATCGTGGTTAAAAACCTCAAACCGAGACTTTTAAGGTGAATTCACGGTTCCTGGCTAACAACTCTTCCACAAAGATAGGTCAGACAGAGAGGGTGACGAGGTAATGTTGTATGTCGAGGATACAATCAAATCTACGAACTCCAACATTATATCCGATCATGAGCATCTAGGCGTTGACCTAGAGATAGTTCCTGTCAGATACAGGACCCTGCTGCTTTACAAACCCCCTTCGCAACCCATTGAGAAAGACAAAGAACTGTGCCAGCTGCTGAGTGAGCTTGTTCAAGGCAGAGTGTGCATCGTTATGGGTGACTTCAACAGACAAGTTGACTGGGAAACCAGAGCAGCCTGTTGTGAGAGCGCGCTACTCCTGGAGTCCGCCAACAACGAGTTCCTTACTCAATGGGTCAGAGAACCGAAGAGAGGAGACAATATCCTCGACTTGGTCTTCACCTCTGAGGATGATATCGTTGAGGATCTTTCTGTAGGCAGAGAGCTCGGTGGCAGTGATCACCCGCTAATTTGATTTACCGTCAAGATCTCGAAGGGAAGGTCTGTTGCCAGTCAATCATGGAAACTTGACTTGAGAAGAGCAGACTTTGCAAGCCTTCGTGCTGGGCTGACTGATGTAAGGCTAGCGGTATGCGAAGATGTTGAAGATTCGTGGAACAATTTCAAAAATAAGTTCATGAATCTTCAATCAAGTTGCATCCCTCTGAAATGCCTCCGTCGGTCTTCTGTTCAACCAAAGTGGTTTAATCGAGAAATCGGCCAACTGCTTAGGGAGAAGAGAAATGCATACTGGCGATTGAAGTTCTCGGGTGCCTTTGACGAGTACCACAGGCTAGCCAGAAGAGTGAATTCCAGCATAAGGGTGGCTAAGCGGTCTGAGAAACTCCGAGTGGCGAGACTCTGCAAGGAGAATCCCAAGGAGTTCTTCGGCTATGTAAATAGCCGAAAACCAATTCATCGTAGGATTGAGCCCGAGGTGGACAAGGAGGGTGCATTAACTCAGTTAGATGCAGAAAATGCTAACCTGCTTAATGACTACTTTTCTTCAGTTTACTAAATAGTGTGGTAATATACAACAGCCCACGGATTCCTACTCGGTGGGAAAACTAGAGGTAATGGACTTCACCGAAGGTGAAATAAAGAAAAATATCGCTGACCTAAAGACGAATAAGTCTTCCGGACCGGACGGGTTTCTATCCAAGGTGTGGAAGGAATTGTGCAATAAAGTATCACGACATCTGTGCGCTATCTTTAACATGTCAATCCGGACCGGATGCGTTCCTAGAGACTGGTGTGAGGCGGAAGTAACTCCGATCTTCAAGAAAGGAGACCCCAGCAATCCGTAAAACTACTGACCCATTAGTCTGACTTCGATAGTCGGTAAACTCATGGAAAGCATGATAGTGGACAAGATAACGTCTTATTTAGAGTTTAAACCTGCTACTGAAGAGTTCCCAGCACGGCTTCCGAAGGCAACGGTCATGCCTGACGAACCTTGTGGAATTCTTCCACTGCGTGTTCAGTGAGCATGATCGAGAAAAGGCAGTGGATGTTGTGTACCTTGACTTCCAAAAAGCCTTTGACAAGGTACCACACCGCCGCCTTGTCTGGAAAGTGCGTGCGCATGGGATAGGCGGCAACGTAGCACGTTGGATAAAGAGCTGGCTAAGTGACAGACGACAACGCGTAGTTTTGAATGGACGCGCCTCTGAATTGGCGCCCGTATCTAGCAGTGTCCCTCAAGGTTCCATCCTAGGACCACTACTGTTTATCAACTATGTCAACGACATGGACGGAAGCATGGTTGCCAAAATCTTCAAATTTGCCGACGACACCAAGCTTGGTATTAATGTGGCAAAAGAGGGGAACACTGCCAGCCTCCAAGAGGACCTTTAAAGGATTGGGAAGTGTTTGGACACGTGGCAAATGCCTTTCAACGTGGGGAAATGCAAAGTAATGCATATCGGCCACCGAAACCGAAAATCTCAGTACTTCCTGAAGGGAACTGCCCTTGAATAAGGTGACACTGGGAAGGACTTCGGTGTAACTATCACTAGCGATTTCAAGTTCTCGAAACAGTGCTTTGAGGCAGAGAAGAAAGCCCAAAGGATGCTAGGCTACATAAAGCGCCAGTTTGGATACCGTAACAAGGAAATAGTACTTTGTCTGTACAACTCCCTCGTTCGGCCTCACCTGGAGTATGACGTACAATTTTGGAGTCCTTCGTTTCGAAAGGATATCTCAAGGTTGGAATGCGTACAAGCTAGGGCAACCAAACTTATTCCCTCTATCCAACATAAAAGTTATGAGGATAGACTAAGGGAATTAGATCTGTTCTCGCTAGAAACCTGTAGACTGCCTGGTCAGCTCATCGAAGTTTTCAAAATACTTCGAGGCTTCGACAGACTGGACTACAGGGATATTTTTACACTGAGTGAGTAAAGAACGCGCAATCATGGCTTCCAACTTCAAATGAAGCGTTACAACCTCAATCTGTGTGGAAATATTTTCACCTACAGTATTTGCAGTTAGTGGAACGCACTTCTAGTGGAAGTTGTCAACAGTGAATCTGTTGACCAGTTCAAGTTAAGACTAGACAAAGTCTTGAAAAGTGGCCGTTTAGGGACTCAAAACAATTGAGCAGCAATGTGCCTACTCAATTGCTAGTCCAAAGGTACCCTCTTTGAAGGGACCGTAAGGTCTTCTAGGGTACTTTCTTTTCTTGTAACTCCTTGTAACTCCTTTCTTAAAGATAGGAGTCACCTCCGCTTCACGCTTGTCTCTAGGAACGTATTTGGTCCGGATTGACATGTTGAAGATTGCGCTCAGGTGTCGTGACACTTGATCTCGCACTTCTTTCAACACTTTAGGTAGAAACCCATCCGGACCAGGTGACTTATTCGTCCTTAGGTCACTGATCTTCTTTTTTATTTCTCCTTAGCTGAAGTCCATATTCTTCAGCTTTTCCTCCAAGTAAGAACTCGTTGGCTGAGGGATGGGTCCACACTCTTCAGTAAACACTGAAGAGAAGTATTAGTTGAGGAGGTTAGCATTTTCGGCATCTGAGTGCTTTAATGTCTTCTCCTCATTCATCAAAGGGCAAATCGTTCGACAGATTGGTTTACGGCTTTTCACATACCCAAAGAACTCCTTGGGATTCTGTTTACAAAGTTTCGCCACTTGGAGTTTCTTAGATTGCTTAGCCACCCTTATGCTGGACTTCACTCTCCTGGATAGCCTCCGGTACTCGTCATATTTACCCGAAATCTTCGATTGCCTGTACACAATTCTCTTCTCCATAAGCAGTTGGCGGATTTCTTGATTAAACCACTTTGATTGAACAGAAGACCCTCAGGGACATTTCAACAGCATCGAACACTTATAGCCTCGCGTCAGTAAGTCCAGCACGACGACCTGCAAAGTGTGCTCTTCTCAAATAAAGTTTCTACGATTTACTAGTTGCAGGCCCTGCCTTCGGGACTTTGACTACAAATCTAATTAGTGCAAGTTGACAACGCCAAGACGCTTCCCACTTTGGAATTGGTCTAGATCAGAATCATCTTGTCGACCGTAGAATAAATTCACCTCTTTGAATTTGGTAAAATACCAGTTAAAAGATACTGCTTACCGACCGTGGAGATAATCCCCTTTACTTAGCAGAAGCTTAAATCCGGTGAGGAAATCTCGCATTCAGATTCTAGCTTATAAGAGACAATAGGGCGGTGAAATATCAACCGTATAGCTCTATCAGAAATCCAGGTCCTTAATGGCACAGAGAGAAGAAATCTTAAGGTTTCGAATGTGAGACGTTAGCCATAAATAAAACCTGAGCAACAGTGCAAGTCTATACCGTCAAGACAATTCCCAATTGGGAGCTAGTACAGATCCGAATCATGTTTACGTCGGTAGAATAAATTCACTTCCTTGAATTTTGTCAAATAACAAGAAATTTGTCCTTGTACGCATAAAAGAGAACAGTTGTTCAGAGCTTGTTAAGGTAGAAGGTCAAATATGGGCATCTAAGCTGAGGCAAACTCTATCAAAAAACGTCCATCTTCAGGTAACACTGAAGTAATACTTTTGATGCTCTTTAAAAAAAGACACACTGACGACATCTCACTGCGGATGCCTTCCCCTTTTCCTACGCGTGCGGAGGGAGATATCTCAATCTGGTAAATTATTTCTTTTTTAAATCAAAATAAACCGTGCCGAAATTCTACCTACAGAAGGAAACATCTCAAATCGCACTCTCTATTCAAAACAAGGCATCCGATATTGAGATGAAGAAAGATGATCAATTCTGTCAGATAATAAAACAAACAAACTCAAAAATCATTCACCAAGAATATGGGAAGTTTACTTCAAAATAAATCATCTTATATGACGACATAAGAAACCAGGTAATGTATCCGTGCATGTGGCAGAATGTAGCTCACTAGGCGAAAAATGGTCGTTGGAGGGTTATCTCTCTCTCTCTGGAGGTGAAGTCCATTTGGCTGCAACATACTTGGAATGCTCATGGATTAGCAACTTCACTAGGTAATGTGTTAGTAGTGTTCGAGCAGGAATCTGCTCAGGACACCGGGTTGATAAGGTGGCATCTCACAAGATCTCCAAAATATTTTCTATAGCTTCCATATTTTTTCACGACCCCTACTGAAAAGAACAAAGGTGAATTACTTCGAAAATTTGTTATGGCTTGGGTAAATCATGAGCGATGGCTCTCTATCCTTAGGTTTGCATAATTTGAAGGCTTCTGCTTCCCAACCCGTTGTTTGGAGGATCAGCAATTAGGTTGTCGATTGAATTAAAATCTAGGGAGTTTCCAGATTATGGCCCTCTCTCATGGTGAAAATCACATCGATCACATTAAAAATGCTTAACGATCATAATGTAGGAATTACTCATACTATACATTTTGTTATCATTCTTTTTTTATATTGGTGTTCTTAGCCGAAATATGCGTCCATATATTTAAAGCACGACTATATAACCCTTAAGTCTCACTTGGAATTATTAATAAAATATTTCACCTTACCTTTTAATACGTTGGGGTTATGAAAATCGTTAGAACTAAGAATTTTTCTGCTTGCTTTCGATAACAAAATGTGTAAAATTGATTGAATTGTAAACTGATCAAATTTACCTAGCCCGAGTTTCAATTTGAAGGGAGAAATTTATAGAGATATACTATGTGGGACGAGAGAAAATGAAAACCCATGAGTGATTTATATACTTCACCTCTCACACTTCATATAATTTGGCATTAGGCAACATAGTCTCAATTTATTTTTACCCATTTTGGACATTTTTTAATTTAAGTGAGTTGACTCTTGATTTCGATATGAGTATAAATAATTAAGGGGAGGGCGATTACGGTTTATAAGGTATTCCGTATTGACTGATAGAAAGACAATAGTAGCAATCTAGAACTCATATCTAGGATGTAATGTTACTTTATCTATCTATTCATGTCTATCGATTTCTCACTGTCTTTTAAAATGCGTCTAGCTATAATCTGCTCACATAATCAAATGTAATTTAATCTAATTTGATATAGTCGTTAATATTAATTTCTTAATATAAAAAATAAAATACGGAGGAACAAATGGCACGTACAAACTAAGTCTTTTCACGTTGAGAAATACCTGAAGGGATTAAAGCTCTCGTGCACTGATCTCTACTTTTTTAGTTCAAAATTCACTAAGACTTCAACGATGAACGACCTTTATATAGATACACAAATCCCTCAATATACCTTCAATTTTGAGGTTTGCAACAAAATATTATGATACTTGAGTAAATATTTTGTTTCGATTCGTTCAAGGATTACCTCAGGTTTGGCATATTATAAGGCGTTTTAGAGATCATCTTTGTTTTAGATTCGGTGTTATATAAAGAATTTTGACCTTGGTCGATATGTCGAGTTTAAACTATTCTGATTTTGTAAACAATATTATGACAGTAACATGGAATTTAATGTATAGCCATGATCTTTAGAATTGGCAAATATATAAGAACAAAAAATAATGAAAAAGAATTATAGTAAAAGTTATTTGAAAATCGCACCTTTCTAGTGCAAACCCTTTTATCATTTCTGAATTGTGACCATATATTTCTATTCCTTCATTCTGTAAATATTTCATCTCTTTTAGTATCTTCTCTTCATATTGCGATGTATTGATGAAATCTCTCACCATTCTCCTCACTGAGTTCACCCAAGGTATCACGAAAGAAACTAGATGTGAATGCATAAAATGCATCTTTAAATACATAGGAGAGTCCAATTCATTGACGATCTCAATATATTTTGTTACAAGCTACTTTTATTTTTGATATTTAATATTTCCTAAGAATCCCTGAACTACACCGCGAAATGCATACAATGTTTCTCTTTCGATTCCTGGAATTCAACATTTCGCTCAATGCGGGCGACCCTTTATCTTAACCTCAGAAAGCTTCGGAAATATGAGACGTATTTCTGGAAATGCTTTCAGTTCGAAATGTAAGGTTTTGAATTATTTTTTTTATAATCTCAATATTTTCTCAATTATTGCACTCGAAAATTAGCAACCTACAGAAGAGGCTGTCTGACAACTTTTACTTCTCTGGCTATATTTCTTGTGACCGAGGAACCTGAACTTTCCGGTAAAGATGATCATTAGCTATTTCATCACATAAGCTAAAGAAACATGAATGATTTTTGTAGTTACCTTACAAGCCAAGCAAGAATGCAAGAATCTTGAACTCCTAGCAAACATACCACTTAAATTAAAATAACTGATTTTCTCACGAAGTTCTTTAACATTAGTGTAATCTTCTTTCGTCTATATACGGAACGTGCAAGAGGTGAAATTGGAAATTGCTTTCCATTCTGTAAGATCACTGCTTTACACTTCTCGATAGCTCTCTATGCAGTTTCCCCACTTGCAAAACATTAAAAAATCATTTTCCTCTTGGCAGAAACATAGATCCCTACTAACGTTAAATTATATTTTAAATTCATTATGCCGTTTCCGGTACAAAGATGTCCTACTTTATTCTCTACTACATAAATTCCATTGTATCAGACTGAATGTTTAAAGTTCAGCTTCTGACTTAGTGAGACATATGTCACTGATCATATTTATCCAGTTCATTTTGCTTTCAAATGTTGCGATGCTTACTCATTATTGGCACGAATACTTCAGATGCAAAATCCATTACATATTCTCTCAATAATAAGAAATGCCTGCATTTAGTTTAAAAAAACCTGATCGAAATTAATACTGCATGCTACATATATGTAAAGTTTATGTAGAATATTACGGAAAGTTTTTCTACCTATATTTTTATTGCAAGTGGTACTGGTAACTTATTAACGTGAGGGGCAGGTGCTAAAGAGAATGTTGTTTGGGTACAAAAGAGCTTCTGTTCCTTTCATTTTTATGCAGAAATAGCAGTCATCATGGTGGCCCTTCGGCTATTTCCATACTTTGTGAATAGGAAAGAGCGTGGCCCAGCTTGTACCTCTTTATCATCTTTCTAAACTAGATCAAAGGCTCTCTCATATCATATTAAGAGCACTGGCTTTTCTTCTCCCCCGTACATGGGAACTCAAAAGTTGAGTCTTTCTGCCATCTAGAATTTGCCCCCTCTTACGATTTTATGTGATATATGTTTTGTCCCATTATAATAACCACACACGAAATAAAATGTTTTGGAAGAAGTTTTACATCTCCTTGTAACTATACTCAAGGAAGCAGAAATTATAACCAAAATTACAATCTGAAACGGATTAAAATACATTAAATTTCAAAAATGTCTTCTAAATCTTCTAGAGTGCGTCTTTTAATAATATAGATATCAACGTATTTCTGTCAAGGTTAATGATACAGATAAAATAGGAAAGTTTTAAAATCAGATCAGAAAATTGATTAATTATAATTATCAGCAGAGTAGCCATGATAAACATAATTTGGTAAACAATTGTTACGTAGAGTAATTAATTCAGAAAGAGAATTGCTAGCTGTAACCGTCACCTTTGATATCAGAAAAGAATGAGGTGTAGCATGATGTTGGCAATACTGGTATTCTCAGTGTCTGGTGTGTAGAAAGTAGATTTATACACTAAAAAAACTCTCTGCCCTCAGAAAACTATTTCTTATTCTCTCCCAAATTTGGGGAGTCTGATGTGAGCCATACGTGCAGAGGAATTAATGTATTAGATCAATCTGCCTCTGTCAGAACCGGAGGGAAGATAGGAAGTATCTTATCTAAAGAAAAGTAGCGAAATTTCTGTTACCCTCGCTGGAAGAGACAGCCGTAAGTCGGAACAGAAGACTTTTCGGTCTAACTGCCATGTCAGGTTCGTGTGTTAAAGTTTTGTCGGATAGAGCGATGCCCTGTTTTCCCTACAAATAATCACCCAACATTGAAAATAACGGAAAGAAAATAACAAAATATATTTAGGAGCGAAAATAGATTAGCGATATTTTGGTTGCCTTAATGAAAGGCCTGCCTTTGTAACTTGGGTTCTTTACGCAACAGAGCCACTGTTTTGAGTAAGAAGCAGTGCGGGTGTTTGACTGTAACTGTGATCTAAGGAATTGTAAGCAGATGAGAGCCTAGGTAAGAATGCCTTTGATGTTATTTAGCTAAATGAATTTCGATCTGAACACATTTTGGGGGATTTTAACCACTAGATGACAATCAGTTTTGCACCGTCGGTGAATGAACAATACAATGGCTGAAAATAATCATCCAAAAATTTGAGAACGGCAAGTTGTGCTGATAGTGATTCACTCCGGGAGATCTGAAGCGAAGACAATAAAAAAAATTCCAATATTTTTCAAATTAATGAATATAAGTTTAAAATTAATTTGACAATAAAATTTCATTAAATTAGTAGTTAAACGTTTCCAGATAAGGTACCTAAAGGGGTTGATATCTGGCATAATGAAGAATCTAATATTCTTGAATATGGGAATGATAAAAGGATTGGAGGTGTCATAAAGTCTGAAGAGAAATATTCTAATACAAATTTTGACCCAAGATAATGGCTAATCATTTTTTACAAGGTATTATTTTACAAATTAACTTTAAATGCATAGTAAAATATGTGAATAACTAGGTAAAACCTATGAAGTGAAGTCATTTAATTGCGCCTCAATTTTGTATGTTATATTTCAGAAAATAGATAAATTTAAAAACCTTGCTCCATGAAATTTGGTTTCTTAAAGATAATACCAGGTTGTTCAATGGGTTACCGATCTAACATACCATGAGTGGAGATAGTAGCTCGCCGCAGCAGGATCACGACTTTAAATGATCCAATGAGTAATCTACGGGTCTTTATCTTCTCAGCGCATTTTGGTCCGTTCAACGGTGATTTTCCTTGAGTAAGGTTAGCGCCTTCCGGCAAAATGAGTGAAGTTGAACAACGGGCTGTTGTAAAGTTGTCCGTGATTAAACGTACAAGGCCACAGTGATTTATGTGGAATTGAAGACAAAGTAAGTGACAGTACCCTATCTTATTCCACTTCCCAAAGTTGGGCTACTCTCTACAAGCAGGGCTGAGACTCATGTAAGAATGAACCTCGATGTGGTAGTCCGTCAACTGCAGTCACCAGGGAACCTGTGTCAATCGTGGAGAGCATGCTCATGGATAATCGCCTAATATCAAAGCGATACATTGCTTGTTAAATGGGGATAAGTACTGAATCCATTATTACCATCTGAAAGATCACCTTAACCTTTCCAAGGTGTCTGCCTGATGAATCCCAAGAATGCTGACGCCTGAGCAGAAGAAGAACCGGATAATGACTTCAACGGAGATGTTGACCCTCATGAGAGCGGATCTGGATGGATTCATCGCACGAATCGTAACCCAGTATTAAACGTGGGTTCTTCACTTGGATCCGGAAACTGAAGCCGAGTCTAAGCAAGGAAAGTATCCCTCCTATCCAACTACAAGAAAATTCAAGGTCATGATATGATCCTGGAAGGCCATGGTGACAGTGTTCTGAAACTTTGAAGGGATCCCCCTCTTAGACTTCTTGGATCACAGCCTAACCCTTTTTCGACTATACTATGCAAAGCTACTTGAGAAGTTTCGGGATGCTTTCCTTTGGAAACGCCGATGGAAAGTGACAATACAGCTGCACACAGCAACATGCTGGCCATGAACAAATTGGTGTCCTGTGGCTTCGAATTTTTGTCCCATCCTTCTTATTCCCCCGATCTGGCAGCCTAGGCCTTTTACTTTTTCCCACACATGACGAAGCAGCTGCCATGTATCTCGTTCGCTGATAATGAGGAGACAAAGGAGAAGGTCATGTGGGTTTTGGATTGATAACAAACCCATTATTCTTCAGGGACGTACTTTTGCATTTCAAGAAGAGACTAGAGAAATGCATCAATGTAAAAGGCATTTACGTTGAAAAATAAATAAAAGGTGTTGAGTGAACATTTCCTCTAATTTTGCTCCTTCTGGGTTAGGTTGAGAACTTATTGAACTTATTGGATGTCACAAGGGGTAAGAAAGACGTTAATATCTCGAAATGAAAAGGTATTATTAACATTATGTTTCTGAGTGAAAGTAATAGTGTGGCGTGAATTGTTGAAAAAACGGAAAAATCTTTTAGTACACCATCTATAAAAAGTGTAGAGGCATCATCAACATATATTTTCTAATTTAATGGAGGGAATTGAGCTTGAAAGTTGCTGATGAAAATATTTTTAAAAATCGTACCTAGTGCGCTTCCGATCCCTAAACCATCAATTTTGTGATATACAATGTTATTGAATGTGAAATATTTCTTTTTAAGGCTTACTTGTGATAGCGGCGAGAAATGTGAAAAATTGAATCATTTAAGAGGGCATTTCTATCTGGAAAGCCTATAGTCAAATGATTTCTATAGTTTCGTGAAGTGAAGTATTTGTAAAAAGAATTTGATGTCAAAGCTAAAAAAAGTAAAGGACTTCACTTCTCAAACTTTCTGATTTCAGAAGTATAGGCAAGACTATTATTTAAGTTATATAAATTTGAAGTAGAAGTAGTTGACAATGGAATTAAAAACTTAGATAAATTCTAGGCAGGAAAAGTGTATGAAGCCAAAGTGGGACCAAGTATCTATCCTTTTTTATGTGTCGTAGGTAGCCCATAAAATAGGGCTAAATATGATAATAAAACAATCAGAGAACTGTAAACAGAACCACGAAGAACACAAGATTTAATCTTGAGCAGCAAATGGTTAATTTCGTCATCTAAACGGTGAATAGTAGTCAATGTTGAACTATAATTTCAATAAAATCAACTTATCTTACAGAAGCTGAGACATTTTTGAAAACAATATCTTTATTCTCCCCAACTTCCGAAGAAGGGTAAACTCTTGTTTGGTAAAAGAGAGACAAAAATTTCTTGTACTTGATTTCGTAAAAATGTTCATCGGTGACATTTGAAAAATTAGTTTAGGGTCAATAAAATAACCTAGAATTGGCAGATGTTAGATATCGTGAAGATATCTTTCAAAGTAAAAATAGTAGTCCATGTTATCAAGCTTGAAGTTTGGAGACCAAAACAGTGAAAAAACTTTTCACTTTTCGAAAGTAGAGCGTTAGAAAAATGGACTGAAAAGTTTAAATCATAGGACTTAGGCTGTGATAGGTTAAATTTTCTGAGATTGCGTAATGGACTAATGAAATGCTTTTCTTTTATTATCATTTTTACCCGGTGGTTGATTATGTTTAAGTCCCAGCCGAAGACGAGAACTGTCTCATCATCAACCGTGGACAGTGTGAATTTGTGCCTTCAGTTTTATGGAAATCGTAGGTAGGGTCTCGTTCGTGTATATGATGTATAGTGTAGGCGCCTATACGCTACTTTCGGCTGCGCCGGCTCGTGGTGTGAATAGATGAGAGTGTCATTGTATTTTATATGAAATCTTCCATAGATAATGGAATTGAAAAGAAAAATAATTTGTAAATTAGGAGCCCTGTTTTTGGCTAGTTTGCATATCCTATCCACGTGGCCTATCCACATCCTTGCTGATAGAGTTGCCTTCTGTCGTGGCTTATGTGCTTGTTCTATAATGCCAATGCAAAATGCAGGTATGTAGAAGTGTTATGTTTTGTTGATGTGGGGTTTGGTTGTAGTGGTTTTTGTCTCTGTGTGTACGGATAATGTGAAGTGCTTGATCTGGCTATCGCCAGAGCGTGGTCATTTTAGCGACGAGCGCTTAATGAAACAGGTTCAAATCCACTCCTTTATTCATTTTCTTATAAGGGTTAAAATATTTTTCTCCTATTTTTTATGATAATATATTTCCCATTTTTCTTTTTAAGCTTTAATGGTACACGTAATAATAATTTCCTTAGCGTTTTTCCAGGTTGTGTTAGCAGTTTTCATTTCTTTGGGCTTTTAAAATACGTCTTTGATAACGTATTAATCATAATCCTCTGATGTCAGCGAGGAGATCTTATGTGGTTAATTCCAACCAATGAGCCTTGATTCTTCAGCAGAGTACCGAGTCTCTCTTTCTGATTGGGTCTAGCCGCTTTGTGAGATGATATTTAAGAGCTAATGTATATTTAGCGAGTGTATGAAATTTTCTTCTGTGGATCACTTGAAAACGGGTGTCTGTATTTGCTGTGTATTTATAATGTTGGTGACCAGGGTCGCGAATGTGTTTAAGCGTTTCAATTTTCAGCGCATGAAAAAGTATATTGTTTCACCACTCATGGTGTTTATATTAGTGTGTTTACGAACAAAAAAATGTGAAAAATTCTTTGGAAAATATTTGATAAATGCCGCCACAACGTCGCTGACTGACCATATGACCTACGACTCTAGGTGAATGATGAATGGGTTAGTATAGACCTTTATGGGTTCCTCTAGAGGGATGACTAATGGCAGAATTAGCAATGGATGAAAGCCGAATTAACGACCTACTTACGTGCTCCTGTAAGTGTCGTTTTTTCACACGCTTTGTCATCAAATTTACGTCTAGCATAGATCTTACGGGTTGAAATTCTATTTGTGGTCCTAGTCAGACCCCAAAAGTCACGTAATTACCGACTCCGTAGGTTGTACCTCCCTCCCCTTCAACAATGCCTCTGACTTTGTGTTTCACAATGGGCTAGAATACAAGCCTCATTTTCCCAAAGAAGGACAGAGCTGCATGATGCTTATGTGTTAACTCTTCATTCACGGGACAAAATCACCAGAGGGTAAGATGAAAAGGGAATTAGGTTTTCACGTGTGATGTCATAAAACACTAGATAGTAGTATCATTCTCTTTGAAGAGGGGGCGGAGAAAAGAGGGACAGCTTTAAAACTGGTATTCTTTTTTTAAGGAACGGGACTGTTCCGGTTTTGGTAGCCTTTTTCATCGAATTACCTTTTCCCTTGCTTCCAGAAAATTAGGCGGTATGCTAGTGAGTTTCTAATGATAAGATTCAATATAAGTATAGACCTAACATAAGTACAAATAAATTAACCAATAGCGAGCATTGAATTAACACTAGTGTGGTTTAAACATAATGCAAATAGCGTGAGTAAAAAAAATAAAGAGGAAGTAGAGTGCATAACATACCCTTGAGTATATGCTGCCGAAGGAAACCAGTTTCCTGGCGACGCGTTGCCAGAAGATATTGTCGATGGCCTTAGGGCCGGACAATACAAATGGGACTACGAGGCTGACATTCCTGAAGAGCAAGAAGAGCAGGTACTCTTCCGTGACCTTGTCAAATTCTCAACCGACACTTACGTTGTTCTCACGGACACAGAGTTCCGTAAAAAGAGATCCGGAAGGGAAAGACTCCTCCTTCCTCCCCGAAGGAGCAAAAGTCGACCGAGAATAGAATACTACTCGCCATAACATCTACGCTACAATGCGAGCGTACTATCCAAAGCTAGCCAAAAATTTGAATGAGACCTTACCCGAACGGTAAGACCAACCCAAACATGTTACACTTTTAGCGATTATGACAACCCAATTTACAACTTTTCACTGAAATTGGACTGACCATATTAGCGAGTTTTACTAGATAATACAAAGGTTTGATGCAGACCAATTTCGAGACCCTAAACAACAAAACACGATATTAACATTGCAGGAATCTATACTTCCCTGCTCTTGCGTGCTATATTTTTACTATACTATCTACTTTTTATGGAGATTGTCTTGTACCAGGGAAATATACCCACTTCAAACTTAGACTAAACTTTCCTTTACTATCCTTGTCAAAACCCTTTTACCAGTATACTCTCTTAATTTTTCTCTAATAATCTATACTTCCTAACTTGTTATGTCCAATATCCAATAAATAGGACGTGGCTGTCTTCTAGGCTGTTGTGTTATGTTAAATGAGGCAGGGTAAGCAGTGACTCAAATGTGACGCATCATCTCTACTCTGTAAGTATGTGCCTTACTTTAGCTGGACGTTGATTTAGAGTTTCTTTATACTAATTTGGAGAGTTTAATTCCTTCGGAGCCTTGTTAGCTCTTTCTCGCGGTGAAGGGTGCTGCCATTATCGTTTTATTGCGCTCTCGTTAGGTAGGCTGTGAAACGTCTAAAGAGGATGCTTATCGTCATTTCGATGTACCTAGTGTTGCAATGCTTACAAAAACCGGCGGTGCAGATTTACTAGTACACTATATTGATTTCCTGAAGTTGTTGGGAGGAAGGAACATATACGTTTTTCAGGAATACCTTGGAGGGACGTTGGCTCTTGTTGTAGATGTGAGGGTGAATATTTCCATGTTTCTCTTAATTCGGGTGGCAATCTGATTCTGGAGTTACGCACTGATGACGGGTAGTTTAGTTACTCTGGTTAGATCCGCGCTGCCTGATGACCATTGAATGCACTGATAACTAGACTGTTTATTACGCCTGTTTTTTTCTGGTTCTGGATATTCTGATTTTCAAAGTATGTAACTGCGTGCATTGTGGATGACAACATCCACGAAGGGAGGATATTATTCCTTGGTGCATATTTGAAAAAGGGTTTGCGAGCGTCTTATGGAAATCCAGGGGTTGTGGTAGTGAGAATGCTAGATGCTTTTACAGATGTGAGATAGTGTTTTGTCTCCAGGAGCATTGGCGAAATCGATTGATGCTCTGATACTGGAGCTAGAGGTTAAAGCTATAAGTCGTGGCCATCTATGGAGATATGAGGCGTTGAGTTTCTTAGCTAGCTTGAAAGGTGGCTGTTGGTTTTTGGCTTATGATACGACGAAAGAGTTTGATTGGTTTTCGGGATTAACAGAGCCATATATAAACCCAAGTTTAATTTTTTAAATCATTTCAGTGAATTTAAAATTATGAATCAAATTGATATAAACAAAGTACACATTGTGAGGGATGGACCCTCAAGGAAGTGGATGGTGCAACAGGGATATTTCCCCTGTTACAACTGAAACCTGGACGAGTAACACGTTCTCATGACCTACTGCTCTACAATTAACTCGAACTCTCTCTCCTTTCAATCTCTCACTATCTTTTTCGCCCTTATATAGACCCAGCATAAGGGGAAAGTGGGTGTTAAACGTTCTAAAAGTAATTCACAAATTAATTGTCACAAATAAATTCTCTCACCAATCAAATTAATCATCACAACATTTAAAATGTTTTTTAAAACTAGAAAATATTGATAAATGGTGAAGGGATTCAGTGTGCACTTGGTATGAGGCGATTATCGATCTTTCTTAATTTATTTGTAAGTGGACATGTTTAACGTTTTGGGGAAAGAGTGCCATAGGCTGTCGCTGAAGTATGAGAAGTACAATTTGTGGTAGAATTTTTGGGGAATCCAAATTTCCCGGGTTGAGATAGTGGATGTGTGTCTTTTAGGAGTCAGTTTCTCCTTCGAGAGTATATGAATGTTGATGTCTCTTTAATATCTTTTATGTGGCTTTGTTTGGTGTCAGAAATCTGGAGCGGATGTCTGTTTCTTTTATAAAATCGTAAGTGCAAGTTAAAGCTTCTAGGGAATAAAAGTATCTTGTTTCAAAGGAGGCCTGGAAGATATTGGGGCAAGTGAGTTCTTGGTTCTCTACTGTTTTTGTATGGTTTTGTGTTGTAAAGGGTCTGTGTTTCTGGTGATAAATAAGTCATTTGTAAGTGGGAAGAAAGTGCCATAAACAATTTGCTCGGAAGAATTTCTTGTCTCTTGAATTGGAGGTAAATTTTTTAACTAATCACTAGGGTTTCATTTGGCAAATAGGGAGCGTTTTAGAGTAAGATTGAATTTTTCTAGTAGTGAGTTGCCATAGAAATTTTCCGGCGATGGAAAAATGTGTTCGGATTTAATTTTCTTCAGTCGTTCATGTAATAATGCTGAACAGAATTGAATACCATTATCAGATATTTTATTTTAACAGGGGCACAAATTTGGAGATATAATGAGTGAAAAAGGTGTCAACCACATATTTACCGCCGTGTATTTTAATGAATATGCATCAACCCATTTGAAAAGACGGTATATACCTCTAAAGACTAATTTAAAATATACATTAACAGCCTTACATATATCAGAGATTTTTCAAGTGAACGTGTGTTTGTGATCGGCATAGAGGCTAAAATTCTTAATCCGCCTAATTCATCTTAATTTATAGTCATGTTTATTTGACTATGAACGCTAAAGCGGATCATAAAAATGTCTAGTTCTGAAGTCTTATTTTCTTTTTCAATAACGGGAGGAAGGAGAAAGTCTTCAAAACAATAGTTGAGCTATCCAGGTGTTAGAACCTAATATTCCCTGGGCTATAAATTTCACTTGTTTCTATTAAAATAAATTATTTATCCAAGGAAATGACAATCTTGAATTGAGGTAAGTCAGATTCCGTGTTAAGGTTTAGCGTGAGGAGCAGAAAGAGGTGAAGTATATGAGATGAATTCGTTTCGCATATTGAATTGTGGCGCTTATGAACAAAAAAAAATCCGTAATCGAACTAAAAGTCCTACAGTAAACACTAACATGACATTTAAGTAGTGAAGTTACCAGTATTAACGGTCTTATAACTTAAAAGATCTTTTTTTTAGAAAATATTAGTTTGGAATTACAACTTGACGAGTACGAAGTGGATGAGTTTGAACTCAGCTTTTTTTACCTGAAGGATGGCCGAGTGGATTAAGTCGCCGTTCCCTGATCTCAGAAAGTGGATTCGGTGATTTACATCTCGCAACGGCACTAATTTTTCTTTATTTTCCCAATGACCCTGTTCAAACCTTTTTTCTCTGATGACGTTGCAGTAATCGAAATAAGTGATACGATAGTTAAAGATGATACGGACGATGAAAGTCAACATCCCATCCAAGGGCAATTGTCATATCCTTAGCCCCACGAGACACTTATGTATTTCTGTCGTCGTGAATTAATCTCCATTATTGTTTATCACGATGACAGGCTATAATAATTTAAAGCTGAAAGTACAGCATATATGAACAGGGTTTCTTCCAGATAGTTTATTATTGGAAGATCTTAGAGTGTCCTGAAAACATCTTTTATACTTTATTTAAAACAGCAGTTATATCTTTAAAAATATAAATTGTTGTCTTGAATAAATTCGATGTAGTCTTAAAGGATTTCAGTTAAAACTTTCGTAAATCAGCTTGTAAGAAATACCTGAAAAAAATAGCATTAAAGTGTATAGTATGCAAGCTTAAGTTTCCAATTCCTATGATTGGATTGGCAAATTGGTTAGTTTAGCTGAGGTCTAGGCACTCGTTCTTAGGTTTAGACACCATTAAACCTCGTTGTCGCATGACTCAAAATACTTTTTATCGTTCATACACACTTAAAATTGTAGTTCCCAATTATTTGTTTCATAATGAGGTGTCGGAAATTTCCCTGCAAAATTTCATGAGTAACGTAAGAATGACGTTATAAAGGGCATTCACTCGGATACGTCACTCAGCCAAAACTTTGAAAATCAGTAGATAAACGAAGCCCATATATAAAGTGATCTCAACTATACACAGTAAGTGTTGAAATGTCGTCTTTGTGCGCATACACAGATTGCTCCTTCTCATTTAATTGACGAAGACGTTAGAACGATTCCTATTATTAATATTTTCTTCCCTAATTCTACGGCGGAAACTAATTTTATACTGAGGAGTTACTTTTTTAATACAATAGAAATGACGCCGGAAAAGACATCCAGTAAACACCTCATAGCAGCCTAAACAATAACAGTATTAATTATAATTAGTTCTCAACACGTACACACACAAGATAATAAGAATACATTGAAAATGATTTCAAAAATGGCTTCTAAACGTCATATTTAGCTACAAATCAATCAATTCATATTTTCAAATATCTTCCATATCATTAGATTTTATTAGAAAAATAAATATAAACGACTGTACATATGAAGAACCTAGACAGTTCCTAAAAATTGAATACATAGAGAGGAAGCATTCTTAGGCATAGGAAAATGCGGCGAAATTACTTTCGATCTCGAGATAGTTGAAGAAAGAAATACTTAAGATTAATTTCAATTAACAAGAAATATTTTGATTTAAAGAAAAAAACAATATATGTAAACATTCGAGAAAATTATATTTTTGTCAATGCCTTAGGGTAAGTCATCTATTTACTGTTTCATATATTGGCTACGATAAAATGCACTCAAGCTTGCAAATGATACCTGTTCACATTTTAGAAATCTGCATATTTTTTTAAAAACGTCACTATTTTGATGTTTTATTTTAATTTGCAAATGAAAACTGAAAGATCAAATATAGTAGATCAAATTGATTCATTATCTCCCATCTTTGACATCTTTTTTATCTTATTTTCTTCCTTAATTGTTTTTGTTATATTTAAATATTTAGACCTACCTGATAATAATGAGTTAATTTTGTTGTCGTGGGTTATCCGAGATTATTCTTTTTTTATTTTTATTATGATTAATAAAGTGGGTCGGCCCGTTAGTACTTCCAGTGATCGCTACAGGGTCGATCTCTAAGAGCGCTTTTCTTACTTTTATTCTATTGAATGAATATAAAGGGGAGTTTTCTCTTTAATATACTAAATACTGCCAACGAAACTCGTTCAAGGATAATTTAAACACTTAAACCAAAATAGACGTACAAAATACAACTTAAAAATGGTTCTTAAGTCCTTATGCGAACACTCTGTTTCTGGTTGCTTAAAGGAAAAACAATTTACTTTACAAAAATTCGTCTTTAAGATATACAAATAATCTACGTTAAACGCACGGGGACATGGAAATAAAATTGATTACTCACATAAGGTAGTGGGGTTTACCCAGAGAATCCAAACGAAATACCTTCATTCGAATATTGTCAGGAGAGGCGACGTGAGTGTAGTTTATTTTTTTATCAATGGAGGGCGTTATTTCGAACAAGGGGTGGACGAGTGACGTCACGCGGAACTTCGAGTGGTCGGAGAAGAAGGGATCCAAACAAAACGCCGATTGAAGGGGCGATGTGTCGGCCGTTTATGACCTAGAAAAGATTTTCTCAGGCGAGGCTTGACGATGGCTGTATGATTTTCAAGCGATTAGGTTTCGCTTGTAGAGCTTCTCTTTTGGGTGAGGAATCTATCGAGTTTGGGGTGTCAAACTCAGATAGGGTAAGATCGCTTGACGGTCTTTGGTAATCAAACTGTGTCGACGGTACTTGGAGGTAAAATCACTTGACGATCTTTGGTAATCGAAATTTGCCGATTATAGTTGGTGCAATCTGGTATTGCCTAAGAAAATGAAAGTCTTTCTTAACTTGCTGGGCGAATTCTATCCCGGCAAGTTCTTATCGATGTTGTGAAGAAACGAAAAGAGTTCTTTTTTTCTCCTGACGAACCATTTTATACTAGAATTACTTCCACGGGGAATGATAGAGGGAGGGGGATAGCAAGGAAAGACCTAAGGGGGCCGTGGCTTTTGAGCGTCTGTTTTTGCTCTTACTATACATTTTGAACTGAGGTAAACTAGATCTCATGTTGAATCGACAGAAGTGGATATCAATTCAGCCGTGCTTGGCGTCATGTCGCTCTGGGTAAGCGTAATACGAGATCGACAGTTTGAATTTTTAAATTGTTTATTTATAAATACACCCTCGTAGGGTAGGCCTTTTGAGCAGAGGTCAGAAATATCTGTCTCCTAAATTTACCATTTTTATCGACTTGTATGTTACCTGAGACTGGGTCGAGTGGCTTAGAGAAACCAAGGTGGGCTTTGTTATTCTTTCATTGTTTTTCTTCGCCATGGAAATACCTCGATATATATATATATATATATATATATATATATATATATATATATATATATATATATACTCGCAACTTCTTAACTACCTTGGTTAACTCGTATACATTTGTATTTAGCTATCTTTTCTCACTTTAGCTCCGAATATCTTTAATCTAAAGGCCGCTAATTAATTTTAAAAATGTATAAATTTGTTTTTTTAGGCATTTTCTCTTATGGTTCTATTTCTTATATATTATTACAGTTTCTGTTAATTTCCATCATTCCTTATAATGAAATTGTAAGAGCTTCAAAGAACTTCGAAACCTAGTTTCATTTTAAATACCCTTAGTTGCCGACATTTTGGCATCAGCAACAGAACTGGAGCCCCGCTCACTACCCCCGAATTCTACTCTATTCGAATACACTAAGAAAACAGACATTCACACCATAAACTCAACTTAAATAATATTTAAATTAAATATACAACGAACACCGAAAACCAACTACGTACACTGGAATCTCTTTATATTAGATTTAAAACCGCACTTTAAACTCCGACACAAGCTCATTTCTACTATTACTACAACTATAATCACCCACGAATTACACACGCCAAATCCACTCCCCCCAAAAAACAACCTCTATTTTTCGAATATTTCTATTATCTCCCTTTTTCACAACGAAGACACCCAAAACTAATTAATCTCAGTTTTATTTAAAAAAACAAAAACATATTTCACATTCCCTAATATTTAAAACCCTTGCAATTTTATAATTTGAAAATTACCACTTCTGATGCTGCCCATTTCCCATATAATTAATTTATAAATATCTGATAAATTCTCTAAAAAATTCTTAGGATAATATATATATATATATAATGTCATATCCTTGAGAATAAGTTTCTACCTGAAACGTCGGTACCAAGAAGTTAATATATAATAATGAACTTCCAAAATTTAGCTTGCTTATTTATCCTAAAAATGCCGTATACACCTGGCAACGCGCAACCCCTCTGCTCTCTTAAGATATATATATATATATATATATATATAAGTATACGGTATAAGAACACGAAAGAAATCTTTACTTATTGTAAACAACTTTTTTCTGATTATGCAATCCAACTTCATGGTAAAGAGTAAATGAGTAATTAAAGAGGAAAACCAAACCAATAAATACAAATTATAAATTTTCTATGAATCAAAGCCTAATTTAATTTACAAATTAAACTTTTTAGAATAATTAATTATACACATTGAATTTTATACTAATTATATATGTTGCAAGGTCACAAAAGAGAGGTCTCCTCAAAAATGGAAAGTACAGCATTTCAAAACAAGTGCAAACATAAAATTACCTAAAGTTAATGTTTCAGTATAATAATTAAAGCTTAAATTTAGAGGAAAATGATATCTGGAAACACGTTTTCTGCGAGTTGAGAGAATGACTGAGAAAGATAGAAAATGTGATAGGTTTATGGGTAAGTAGGTCATTGTGGTAACTTGTTAACAAGTTTAAAGCTGGTTGGTTGTTTTGGGAGTGTGTGATATATTACAAACTAACTCTAAATTCTTTAATGGGTGATGCTTGGATCGAAAATAAGAATCTCAAAATTTTCAAACCTTGCATTCACCTTGCATTTTATGATGTGGTCTTTGATGAGAGAGACTTCTTTCCTTACGAGAAATTTCCCCCTTATTCAATTAACACTAAGGTGTGAACAAAATCTTGAGTATAAGTAGCGCATGGTACTTCCTATATATGGTAACATCAAGGGCATGAAAATATGTAAAAAATACCATTACCAAACAAAGAGAGCTTGTTGTGAAAAAAGAAACATTTTCAAAATTCTTCGGGAAGATCATTCTAAAATGAACCTGAACGACAACTTCTTGATGCCACTCGGTTCAAACGACCAACATATGGAATGAGAAAATAAAGTGTACTTTTTGGGCCAATGATTGCTGTAATTTTGGGATGGAAAAAGGACATTTAATATTCTACCCATGCATCGGATAACTAAATCAAGGTGCAATAAATTGGTCATATTAAGTTTCTAAGAAAATCGACCTTCCCTTGCATTAAATTCTAAGAAGAAAGGAGAACAGAACATCGTATCAATACATACAATCTATTCATCTTAAGTGTTCGATTCTTCAAAGAACTAAAGAAAATCAAAACTAATCGTGAATTAATTGACCTTCGAAAAGTGGACCTTCAAAAATAGGTAGGTGTATTTTAATCCAGAATTAAAAAGATACACAAGAACCTTTATTACAATTACACGGAAACAATATTAGTTGTATTAGCTACGCCTACATGAAATCATGCAAACTACACACAATTTGCTGCACCATAAAATATCACCTTTTCATTGTCACAATGATTCTTTGATCTACGTTCATATTAATCAACAAATCACTGGTCATTAATAATCTAAATCAGTTCACTATGCTACGTGCAGCAATGCGAGTACTTAGATCCACTTAATTCAATTCAATAGATTACTTTACCAAGTAATCTATTGAAAATGGAATGGGCACACAAGTCACTAAACAGCCTCAAAATCCCGAGAAAAAACCCTGAAGATATGGGGTCATTAATCAAGGGGTGTGGTTCTAAGATTACTAACTATGCTGTTACGATTAGCTTCCAGGAATAGGAGCTACATTTAAATTGACCTTCAGAAAGATTAAAATTTGAAATTTTCCTATTAGTATCGAATCTACAATCTTTCTTTTACGGAAATCTTCACAATTGTATAAATTCGGGCCTTTGAAGACTCTATTTGGTGGTTGTAGTTACTAATGTGTTTAAAAATACTGGATGTAGTACTGCCTCACCTGATATCACCTTTATTTTAATATATTCGTTTTTTTTTAATGTTCTCCGAGTCTTTCCTATATAGAACTAGGGACACTCAGTGGATTCATATGAGATTAAATATACACCTGCCTCATTTATCTGATCCATGGGCTTAGTCGAAAGGGAAGATTTGAGGATGGAATAATGGTATTTAAACGTGGTTCGAACTGGAGAAATAACTGTTTACTCTTTGAGGAGGAGAGAAAATGTGAGGATAGACAATTCGTACTACTTACTTTGTTTTTATCCTTGGGCGGTGGTATGTCAATTTATCTTTAGATAAGATCTCGTTGATGACGTGAAGTGGATAATGTAATTCAATGAATCTGCGGATGGGAATATGTAATCTCGTCTTCTTAAAAAAAGGATCACAAATTCTAAGTGCTCTTAAGAGATACCTGGATATAAGAGTTGGAATGGGTCGGTTCACGGTACACAGTAATGCTCATTTGGTCAATGACTCTTATAATTTTGATATTAAGAAAGGCTATGCAATTATCTTTTCCTATCCACTTTAAAACTGATGGTGGGGTGGAAGTCGTTAAGATATTTAAGGAAATTCTATTTGATAAGAAGACCATGTTCAGATAAGTAAGGAAAGAATGCACTATTGCATTTACCTCTTTTATTATTATATTTGTGTTGGGACAAACAAACATTTACTGACTTTACAGTATCCCTAAAGTAGAACTTAGGGCAAACTGCACAATCGACGGAATAAATTCTACCTATATTTTGGCTATTATTGTGAACCAACACATTTATATAGTAGACTCATATTTAAATTTAACTGAAATATTTAAACACTTCAGGAGAGAAAAAAGAATGGAAATAGCCTCAGAAACAAAGGAATTATTAAAATTGAATGCGAGAGGTATTCCAATTCTGTAAAAGTTCTATTTTAGCCTAAACTAAGCACATGGCAAGAAAGATATGAAACACAAAGCGGTTATTACCTATTTCAAAGATCTTGAAACCTCAATATGCAAGAATTCTGTGCTGGCGACCCGCAACCCTAGCAGAAACAATGAAGTGAATACCGAAAGTTAAATTCATCACAATGACCGGAATAAAGGAGAATGTAGGACTCACGTGAATTAGTTGATGTAAAAAGGAAGGACACCATTTTGCGTAAATTCTAGGCTAAATTTAATTGAAGAAACCAAAGAATTAATTTCAGTCAGAAAACAATGGACATCCTTAGAAGTTGGCCATAAACATATGATATATTTTTATGTATCTGAACCAAATATAGGGAAAATCGATAATAGTAGGGGGAAAAATAGTGTTAAAAAAAACTTGATATATAAATTTGAGATGACGGGAAATATACAATTTCTCACAGTGATAAAGTCAAACGTTTGGTAGTCACTTCAATGTTTTTGCGAGGGGGCGGAGAAACATTTTGACATATTTCTACATTTCACACACTATCACACACGTGGATATTTTATTAAAGATTTTCATCTAGGATTATTTACCCTTTGTACAATCTTTTAATCCCCATTTTATGCAAATTTATTTATATTTTTTACGACCACTCTGATTTGTATCGTTTCGTTGTACATGGGCGAAGCGTCGCTTAGTTTTCTTCCATAAATCTACCATTCTTGTAAAGTAATTCTTTATCAATGACTTGGGAATGAGCTGACTAAAGTTCAAAAATACTTGGCTTCGACTTTACAGTCATTACTGAAGAATATGCCAGGATCAGACCTTTCAGGTGTAGTACCCTCGTATAGAGGATGCCTCAAAGAATAAAAGCTTTCATCAGCGCCAAGGGACTTATCGTGAGGCAACTGACATTTCTGTAACTGTTTGGTATTACTGTAATTTTCAGAGAGCTTCATCTTCTTCTCGGTTATATTTTGCTGATGTTACATGCGTTAGCACATTTTGTACTTTGTTAATTCTTGTTGATTTATTTGGGAATATTTAACTTATTGCTATATATTCCTTTTTCAAATAAAATTATATGATCTTGTAGTTATCTATTTTACTATATATTCAGAGTTATCAGAAATCTTTTGCCCTTGACTGCACATACTTTTCACACAATCCAATATTTTACGACTCAATCCATAGATTCATAGAATCTAGCTAATGCTTCCTTATCTACAAGATCGTAAGCTTTCTCCAGATCGATCAAGCCAGCAAATATTTTACATCCCTTTTACCTCTATTTTTTAACTAACTTAGTAAAAATACTTGATACCCACAGACTATAACTTTATAATCCGACCTTTTCCTCCTCTATCAATCCTTCAAATATCCTTCTTATACGCCCAATCATTATTTTCCGTGCACCTTCAATACAACACCTATTAGACTGATATAGTAGTATTCCTTGCATTCACCGCATTCTTCCCTAATAGAGATACTATTTTTCACCTTTTTACTTTCACTCTTCACCATTTCCATTTAATAAACATTAACCACCACTCTTTAGCATCTCAGCGACTATATGATTACTTCATCTGCCTTCACTTTCGTTACAACGTGCACGGCAGAAAAAAAAACACAGCAATGGATTTCTCTTCCAGAATTCTGAAACAAAACGAAGTTTGCACTTACAAGACTAAACATATTTACTCTCACATTTTCAACCATACTCATATTATATACAGTATTGGCCAAAGATTTGGAGAATATTATAGTTTTGCATATAATAAAATTTTTAGAGTGAATCAAACGTTGCATTTAATTTTAGTATGTTTGTATGATAATTTGAAAGTGAAATATGTAAAAAGTTAGAACATTTGCGGATTTTTTTAAAATAGACGTATTTATAACAAAGTGCCCAAGAAATTTGAGGGTGATGATAAACCGAAAAGTAACCCAACTAAAAACAATTTGGAAAAATTTCAGTGAAAGTCTCAAGAGGAGACTGTATGAGCTTGTTGAGGCAAAGCAGTGCTACATATGATTCTTTATTTTGACCGGAAGAGAGGAAGTTTATGGGCGATGAGTTACTGATTCCTTGGCTAAAGTTCTTATGTGGCTGTGCATAAAACTGTGGTGTAGTTAGTTCTGGGAAGATACGAAATAAGTAGTGTAATACATAAAATGATAAGTCAAATCCTTGAACAGGCTCGATAAGAGTGATCCGCGTCCCGCAGAATGAAGAGTGATGTATATAACGTTTCCAGACACTTGCTCCATGAGAACATAGCATTTTCAGTCTATGACCACGATGGCGAACCTTTAATATTTGCCGGGTGACTTTAAGTACATCGAAGAAATTGAGAAACATAAATTGGTCACATATAATTACCAATATATTTTTTTAATGAGACTTGTTACTGGTTTTAACAGTCAAGGCTTTAATTCGAGGTTCATATTTTGTCTTCATCTGAACGCAAGCAACCCTGGTATACATATAAAACGATTCCTGGTCATTGATTTTATATAATTCATGGATGAAAACAATTGCTCACATGAATAAGTAGAGCCAAACATTGCCAGTATTGCTAAGGCAAGTATTTTCATTTATGCAAAAGAGTTAAGAAAATAAATCTGTTCTGAAAGAAGGACACTGTCAGTCATGCTTTCTGAGGAATCGTGTTCACTTTATTCATGGTTTGATTGTTTTACTCCATTCTCTTGCAATTTCGAGTTTAGATTAAAACATTTTCTCTTCCACACATCAATTTCTATTAATGCAATTAATTCCATTCACAAGTTATTGAGATCGAGCCGATCAAACTTATTTAATTGAATATCTTGGAACTGATTTATATATCAGGGATTTAGATGTACTGTAAAGTATAATCCTTTTCTCGAAATTGAGAAAACCTCTCTGAACGAATAGTTGCTAAGTCTAATTTCTTTTACTCATCCTTTCTCAATTGCAAAACTCAAAGTTAACTGCTTTTCTAATTATGGAAAATATTTCATCTTGTTTGCTTCCAAATCATTGTAAAATATTTCTAATATTATTCCAAAAGCTTTCATATGGCAAAAGAGTGATGGAACAACACATCCACACCTTGTACTTTCTTATTTAAGTTATTGTAATGAAGTGTGAAATATGCACAAAAAGTGAGTGATTCAACCACTTAATATCCTTCAGCTCTGATAACAACTGGGGAACAATTTTAATAACATTTTCTGGTGTCTTAGGTTTATCTGCCAATTTTAATTCGTTTTTTCATGCTGCTTTCAAATATATTATCCATTTTTACCTAGCTATAATTATCCTGTAATTTCTATTTTTTGGTTTCCCCTAAAACTGCCCTTCAGACCGACAGAGAGGGTGCTTGTAGAAAGCAAATACTTCACAGTACAAAGTAGTAAGATAGTAATAAGTCTTCGAGGGAAGAAAATATTGGCATTATTGTTCCTTTTTTTAGATCTCATGTTAGAATGACGGCTTAGTCAAGAGAGGAAATTGCGTTAATGATCCAGAGACCTTCTGCTATATATGTGGCTGTTACATGCTTGTTCGCCAAAGGCGCAATATATCAAACTTTGTGACCTGCACTTATAAGGCATATTTAAATGTTCCTCTTGGCGATAAAGACACGAAGTGGGCCCCACATGCTGTTTGCCATAGTTGTGTGAAACATCTTCGTGAGTGGAGGAAAGGAAACAGAAATGGTCTACCTTTTATAATCTTTATGGTGTGGCAAGAGCCAAAGGATTATGTATCGGACTTTTATTTCTGCCTAGTGAATAATAAAGGGATTAGCAGTAAAAATCGGCCCAAAATCGACTACCCAATCATTCCCTTGGCGATCCGACCATTACCTTATTCTGAATCTTTGCCAGTTCCGATTTTCAGGGGATATGCTTCCTCCGAGGATCAAAATGATATACCTGATATGGACGTCCACGTGATGGATTCTGAGCCTACAGATTCATCCTCAGATGCTGAACAGTCATTAACTCCTCACTGTTTCAATCAAGACGATGTGAATGACTTGATTTTTAGCCTCCAGGTTGAGTGAAAGACATATGCTTGACAGGTCGGTAGGCGTATCATATTAGCGAACAAGGGAGATTACATTTGTTAAGTATTTCTCTGAGGACAAACAATTTGTATACTGAAACGATGTTCCTGGTTTGTTTACCAAGTTGGGACTTGGCATCCATAGCCCTGCTGAGTGGAGAATATTTTTGTATAGCTCCAAGCGTAAATTCAAGTCTGTCCTTTTGCATAAGGGCAATGACTTTGGAGCAGTGCCTCTCGATCACTCTCTCCATCTACGAGAAACTCACAAGGACATAAGAATGGTCATGGATTTACTTAAGTACCATGAAGAAAATTGGATTATATGTGTAGACCACAAAATGGTCAACTGGCTCCTCGGCCAGCAGAAGGGATATTCAAATTTTCCATGCTATATCTGTATGTGGGACACTCGAGCCCGTGACAAACACTGGTTCCAAAAAGATTGGCCAGTTCTGGAAACTTTGGAAGCAGGAAGGCCAAACATTTTTAATGAGCCAATCGTAAGTCTAGAGAAGATCGTTTTACTTCCGCTTCATCTCAAACTGGGGCTGATTAAGCAGTATGTCAAGGCGTTGAGCACTGACAATGATTGTTTCAAAACATAGTATCGGCTTTTTCTGCTTTGTTATACGAAAAAATAAAAGCAGGAGTATTCGATGGTCCCCACTTTCGAAGACTTCTGAGTGAGTCTAGATTCGTAAACACCATGAAAGAAAAAGAAAAGGCAGCCTAGCTCTCACATTCTGCCGTTCTTTGTAATTTATTGGGAAACAAAAAGGCGCATCACTACGAGGATATGTTATTAATATGCTTTTAGCATATCGTGATCTGGGATGCAACATGAGTGTGAAGCTGCATTTCCTAAATATTCACCTCGACCGATTGCCAGAGAATCTGGGAGCCGTAAGTGACGAACAAGGGTAACGCTTCCATCAGGATTTGACGTGGATAGAAGAGCGCTACCAAGGTCACTGGGATAGACACCTGATGGCGGACTACTGCTGGACGATTAGAAGAGCCCAGCTGGAAAGGAGCTTATCCATAAACTGTCATTTATCCTCGTCTTCAACAGCCCATTTTTAATATTTCCTACAAAAGTGAAGAATAAGCGTCTGGGTTGTCATGGTAAGATTATGCTTCTTCGCAGCCTTTCTCGATTTGAGACCTCTGTCAAAAATCTCCACCTCACTGAATCATTCACACCTGTTGCTTTACAATTGTAAGCAGGCTTGGCACTGGAGGTACCCTTATCCTTTAGCTGTGACATTACAAAAAGGCAATCTTGGAGTTCCTTTGAAGCTCTTAAGGGTCAAAAATACTTTTTCTTATTAGTGTAAACAGTTTTTATAAAGTCAATAATGATCCTTAAGATAGTGCTCCTTGATGCAATACCCTCAAAAACTATCGGCTTGCATTTCAGGCCACTTTGCTGCAGAGCAACAATGCTTGCATGCTTTTGAAAAAGAAAGAATCATTTCTGGAATTGAATTAATCAAACATTTATTTTAACAAAAGAATATTAAGAAATAAATTATAATTACACAAAATCATTTAATTAACCCATATTTGTAATCATTTTTACCCTTTTAAACGAATCAAAAAGATCCAAGGTCTGAAATCCACATCCGACAAGAAGAGGACCAGAGTGCGATTTCGGATTCAGCAAAGGAATGTACACTTTTAATTTTTGGAAATGCTGACTTTTTAGTTATTTCGCAATGATACATAACATTATACTTTATTAAGGCAATTTATTGTTATTTAAGAATTTTTTAAAGAAAAAGGAATGGTAAAAGAGAGATTCTAGGAGTTTGATATACTTGAAGCTTTTATCAAAGTTCTTTCTAAGATCTCAGAAAAATAAATGTAATTATTGAATATTTTAGAATTTAAAAATTAATTACAAATCGGTAAGATAGGAAAATGTATTAAAATTAGGGCATGGCTCTTTTTGGAGGTCTTTGACATATAAAAGCAAATTAATATTAAAACTTAGAGCTCTGCGGATTTTCAGAATATCAAAAGAATTCGAATAAAAGTTTTTCTTGCCTTTAGTCCTTGTAAGGGAAAGGGAACGCCAAGAAGAATACCCCCTTCTTTTGTTTCTTCAATTCCTTCCCTCCCTATCTCTTCTAACACTCTACTTGAAGTAAACGAGCTCTGTTTCCAAGGAGAAAAATAAAAGAAGAAAGAATTTGAATATCAATTAAGCTGAGCGCTAAAATCTTTCACCTCACCGATAAAATGGTAATCTGTGTAGTCGGGAAAAAGATAACGGAAAGTTCACACCCACATCGTTGGAGATGAATAAGACCGGGGTCAGTCGACAAAAGCTAATCCATCTCGGCACCGGAAGCTTTTTTCCGAGATATCTGTTGCTTCCAGCAAAGGAGCAACATAAAAATGGCAGTGATATAAATAAATACCCTGGGTTTTTCAAAGATCGACAGTTTTAGTTTGACATCTCGTCGCCTTGGGGTTCAGATCGTGTATCTATTTCCCCAGGTCCCTGGTATTCGCCGATACCATGGAGGTTGGATCTCACCAGGCAGATCCATCTCTTTTGTGAAGGCTTACTCTGTTCAGAGCGAAAACCTCGAATCGTTTTGTCCCCGAAAGACTGGCCGGGATTCTTTTCGTCTCATCAGAATCTCCCCTTCACGGATCTCCAGTTTCTCGTGTGAGATTTCGCTCCGAGCCGGGTCAGAGTCTTGATTTTTGGAGGTTGCACTTCTCTGGAGCAGAGGTTCCTTCCTCCGCCTTCAATGAGGATCGTGAACTCATCTTCTGCCCTCCCCTTCATCCTCATCACCATCAGGATATTCAGCCGAGAATCACGACCATTTCCGTCTATATTCCCCCGCATGGACTCTCTAAAGGAGTCCTCTTCCTCGAGGACTCCCTTTAAGGTAAAAAGATTGCATCTCAAATTAATCGACCGGCTTTCCGACTTTTGAATATTACTTCTGTATAGCTGATTTATAGTATCCCATTTTAAAGCTAATTTTCAAGTAATTAACGTTACACGATTGACAATTTTTTATAGTGTGTCAATATTATCCTTATTTACATTTCCATATTTTGCGTGTGTATATATTTGTTAACTGGTGACTTATTCAAATTAATTTTTTGTTTTCACTCTTTAAATATATCCTTGGACTGCAACTTGGTAAACTCATTAAACGCTATCGGCCCTTTATTAAAATTGCTCTCTTATACCTCGTAATCAACGGATTACTTTTACGAAGTGAACGTACTTGTACTTAGCGAAGGACACGTACGTATATTAGAGGATATATGTGTATGTAACTGTATATATACATATTCTCGTGGCTTTTATTTCTTTTCTCCAAACAAACAGATACGTATATGTATATATATATATATATATATATATATATATATATATATATATATATGTATTGTCTGAGCCTTCACGACGGTCCTAGATAAAAGGCATGGGTCTGAAACCTCCTAGATCAAGAGAAAATTATTAGCAGTTATGTAATGAAAACCTTTTAAGTTTTCTGAACCTAAAACCCCGTAGTTAATGCAAGATAAGCCACAGGTCACATACAGAAGCGTAAGAAGCCCAAGCTCTTCCTGTTGTGAGAAGCCGCATCGTCACTCATCTTGTTTTTAATATTAGAATACTTATTCCTAAGACGTTAATTAAAATAAAATAATGAAATAAATAAAAGTATTTATTAATCTTAAAACTTTTATTCGTTACTGTACATATTTTGCCCTCAAAGTTTATCTCCTCATTGCTCAGAACTACTACTCCATTCTTCTTAGCCTTGTTGTTCATACAACTTATCTTGGTTTAGCAGATACTTCCCTTGCTTCAAGAATGATTTCTTGGTCTTATAGGGAATGCAACCATCTTACCCCTAAAGAGCTTCGTTTGCTGGTTTCCTATTTTGGCCAATCGCTCCTATCACATTTTTATCCTTCTCCTATATCGCATCCTCTCACTATTCTTTCATTCATATATACTAAATCCATCAAGCGAAATCCATTCTCGGTTCTACTTAATAATAATTGCAATTATTCTAGAAAACTTCTTTTTTACCATCACTAATTTCATTACTCAGACGAAATACATTAAAACCAGACATTTTTACCCTAGCATATTTTAAGTTACCTACATAATTCTCAAGTAGCACTTTTCTTTTCCCTTACTACCATGATATATATTTTTCACTCCATCCTACACAAACTCTTCCTTTCATTTTACGTTTAGAATACAGCAAATATCTTAAAACTACCCCTTAACAACATTTACTTACTCCCCTCTCTCACATAGAACATTCTACATGCATAGTCATTCCATACATTGACACAAATTAATAGGCATGACTAGAAGAGGAGCGCAAGAACTCCCTCCCCTTTAAATCTATTGCTTATTGCGTTTCATGAAACAGAGCTTTCGGGCGAGAAGTTTCACACGTTTCATCCCCTCCTACAACACGCGCAGAGAAACGAAATGGCTTTTCTTCTTACCCTAAAATCAGAAGGATAGCTTTTAAAAATTAATAACCGAAGAGGTATTAAAAATACATAACGATTGCATATGTATTAATTTTCATTTGCAAGCGAACCTTATTTTAATTATATTCCAATTACTTATTCACAGGCCTCTAATTTGGATAATCAAGTCTGAATTCAATTGAAAGGTTATTGCATTTTGTCCTAACGTTTCTCTGCTCTCACAAGAACTCTATGTAGAATATATCGCATTCGAAGTAATAAGGATTATTGAGGAAACTGAGAACTAGTTATTAGAACTGTGCAATCATAAGGTCAATAATACCTTGTTGCCAAATCATTACATAGTAGATAAATGACCATATACATCCATTGGTTTATTCATTTGTTATCTGACATATTGGCTGTTAATCTTCTCCACACTCTATATTTGCTTTTGTATAAAGTCCTTACGACGCTTTTTTGGTTATAAGTTTATACATTAATTGCTCTATATCTAACTATTCTTATATACAGGATTACTTATATTTCATCCAGTCGTGACTTTCGGGAGGTTCGGAGGATCAGAGCTTCTTGAGCGAAGTAATGTCTAGTACATTATTCTTTAGGATTTAATGAACTTAACAGCGGGTTTATTTTAACTTTATGGAATAAGGAAGAAACAGAATGCGCGCATGTTTCTAAGAGATTGAATTATCTACTTAGATAATCTTCCGCGAGCGTCTACTTGAGGTAATCCCCCGAAAATAGTAAGATATTTATACCTTTCCTTTCCTTATCGAGGTGGTGCGACGCCCTCTGACCAAGACTTGTCAAGTAGGCTCCTCTTGAGTCTTCTCCGGTAACTAACGTGAATTATTGTGCCCCTAATGCTAGGATTCCATTCGTAGTTTCTTCCTAAACCCTATCGAGTTAGCACTTGGAGTATTGAACCCTTGCGGTATGAGTAATTATTGATAATTTTCCCATTGCTGAATTAATCAATACTAGAGAGTGTAATTATTTATATTATGTTTTGTTGTGTAATTAAGGATTATTTTTTCAATTCTTTTTCAAGTCCTCCAACCACCTCTAGGGACGGCCATGCCCTGGGATTATCTCTCAGACCAGCTACCTGGCTATTTAACCCTGAGTCCGCTATTCCTCGATGAGATTGAGAGTCCACCAGTCCATGCGTTCAGACCCTTTGTCTATTACCCAGCAAAGTCCCGCAACCCCTCTCCTAGTTTAACCTTGTCGTAAAATCCCCCAGGTAGATCTCCTTTCGTAAAGCTTTGGCCCCTGATTAGAGAAAAGCTATTGAGCCCCCTTCATTCTGGAGAATTGTGCAGGACCCCTCATCTCGGATCCCCTTCAAAATTCTCCATTCCGTCGAGTCTGAGACTCCCCGCTGATCCTCAGAATCGTCTTAAGTTGAGATTACATCTCCCTAGAGTAGACAAAATCTCATTCTTCAAAAAAAAGTAATCAAAACCCTCATCTACGAGTCCTCCTCGTTAGGACTCCATGAAGTATCATCTCGAAGACCTGTGCAGTTGGTCTCCCCCACCCCTTAGATCACCACCACACTTCCAGGTAAAGCCATCTTGTGTTTTAATCCTCTGATTACTCCCCGTAAATCATCACCCTCATCCACTTTTGAATTGACTTCGGGCTCAATCGTAATTAATATCTCTTGTGCGAGTTAACATTAATTTTGCTCCTCCCGCTTAACTCTCTCATATTATAAATTGTCAAACTTAGCTATCTTGATCGAGTAATTTGTTCCGTTTTTTGTATATATATATATATATATATATATATATATATATATATATATATATATATATATATATATATATATATATATATATATATATACAAGCCGCTGTTCTTTTCCTTAACAGGAAGAGGTTGATTACACAGGCACCCCTGCGAGGTGTGGCCTACGGCCTAATTTGCTAATCTTAACCTCCTTTTTTTAATCCCCTTTATAGAAATTATTTTAACACCCTTTTCTTCTTCTTCTTCTTATTCTTCATCTTCATTTTCTTCTTCTTATTTATCTTCATCTTCATCTTCATCTCAATTTTAATCTTAATCTTCATCTTCATCTTTAAAAAAAGCAGTTTAGAGGCGAGTTAAGCCGGCCCCATTGCAAAAGGGTCTCATTATTTTTTAACCTTTCTCCCGTGTAGCTATCGACCTAATTGGTCCTATTCACCCGCCATCTAGCGAGGGGCATAGTTAAATCCTCACCCTAGTTGATTTCGCTACCAGCCTTCCCGAGGCTTTCCCACTAAAAAGAATTGAGAGCGTCTCATGCGCCGAGGTACTCATTTGAATTTTTGCCTGCGTTGGATTACCCAAGAAAATTCTGTCAGTTCGCGGCCGTCAATTTATTTCTTATTTAATGGAGGAAGTAGGGAAACTTCTCATGATAAAAGCCTTATTTACTACTGCGTTCCACCCGGCTGGGAATGGAATGTGACAAAAGTTAAACGGAGATCTCAAGGCGATTCTACGAAAGTTGTGCAGAAAACAACCGAGTGAATGGCAACTTTATCTGCAGTGGCTCTTTTTGTACTTTTTAACTTGCGTCCTTTTAAATATTATATGGTAGGAATGTTCGTGGACCCTGAGTTTCCTTAAGGAGTTCTTTACGAATGTTAGTTTAGACCAGGAAATACAGTCCTCATATTCCTACTTGATGGAGCTCATTAAGAATTTGGAAGAATGCGCCGAGTTAGGCTCCTAAAACGCAGACGTGAACCTGGCTGTAAAGGGTAGCCCACTGTATTTCCATGCCTTGTTTTCCTCATCATAGTTTACGGTGGTTATCACAGGTCGTCCCACTTTGAGGCTACCATTTTTTGCCTAAGCTTCTGTAACTTACCAGCATAATTTGCGTAGGGGAGCGACTTATTACCCCTATTCCCCCTTGTGCCCAACTTCCTTTTTCCCCCTCCCGACTGAAGGATATAAATGGGGCGGTGAAGCCTTTCAATTTATTCTGTGGCGGGGATTCTGCCTTGATTGTTTCGAAGAATTGTTTTCCGTCACTAATTTTTGGCGTTGTTCATTTTTCGAGAACCGTACCGGATTCCTTCGTGCAGCGAGGATTTTTTGCCATTGATTCCTGGTAGCGTTATCGCTGCTCCTTGGTCAGCTGCATCGAATTGTGCTCTTCCATTCACGTTTGCAGGTGTTGTCCTTTGGGAAGCCGTTCACACTGGGCACGTGAAAGCTCTGCCCCAGTCACCTCGCTATCTCCTGTTTGTGGTATTCTGTCATCTCGAATTTCTTCTCTCGATCGTTGGGCTTTCGAGTCATCGTTCCCCGTGGTCTCGACGCCTTTCGCCTCGATTTCGCCTGGGTTTCTGACGTGGGTTATTGCTTCACTGCTCTGGTATCAGGTACTTCGGAGTATTTCTTTCTTCTTACCTCCCTTTTAAATTAATTAAGTTTTATTCATGTAACTTTGGGCCTTCGGATAAGAGATGTAAGACAGGGAGGTTATTCCGAAAACACCTATCACTAGATTAGCGTAGCCTATTTCAAATTCAACCCCGGGTGTCGTTTCGGCTTTAAGTAAATTATTTATAGAACCCAATTTTCTTATGCGCGAATAACTATTTGGTTAGAGCGACTGGTGGTCGTTAGATGCTGATAAACATTGAGATTTTTCTTATTATTTGATGTACCCCCGTATAATTTGTTAGCAGTCAATTTATTTCATTTTTTATATTAATATAAATAATACTGTTAATACTTTCATGTGTGTATTCATTTAATTCTGTGCGGATACCTAGTAATTTAGTATCGTCCTGAAAAATTCGGGACAATTTCTGTTAGGCTTTTAGATCCCTGGTCTTCTATAAATTTCTTGTGTGTGTTTTATATTGGCCATGTAAACCGAGTTTCGCGATAGCTTTTACACTGGCCAAGTATAAGGCCTACTTCGATGGAAAATCTCAAGATTGGAGATTAAAACCCGGTGAAGAAGTTTTGCTATTACTCCCGACGAACACTAACAAACTTTTGAGGCGATTGAAAGGCCCCTTTAGGATAGTTGAGAAGCGTGGTGCCGTAGACTATCGGATCGAAACTCCAAGCAGAAATAGGCTTTTATATATAAACCTCCTCAAGAGGTATCACCGGTGTGCAAGAATTCATTCCATTGTAGCAATTATTGAAGAATCTGCCCTCGAAGGAAATTTTACCCCTGTTTCCCTGGGTTTTGTCCAAAATGCCTGCCTCGAGCAGTACGAGGATTTCTCTTTCTCCGTGCCCAGGATAACGGAACCCATTCAAAGGAGCTCAAAATCAGCGAACAATTAACACCTCAACAGAAAGCTCAGCTCGTAGCCACCCCCGAGACGTTCCGTGAGGTCATCTCTGACGGACCTGGATGTGCTACCCAATTCGACCACGATATTCAGTTGATGACCCAAGAAGTAGTTAGGTCTAAGCCATACCCCATGACTTTCCACTTGAGGGAATAATTTAATAGAGAGGGTAAAAATTTATTAAAGCTGCAAATCATTGAGTCTTCCAACTCCGAATATTGTTTCCCCGTGGTCATGGTAAAAAACCTGGATGAGTCATACAGAATATGTATTGACTTAAAAAAATTGAAGGCAGTCACCGTGTTTGACCTGGAGCCTATTCCGCTGATGGACAAAAATCTGCACCTGTTTGAACGGGCGAAATATATTTCGGAACTGGATTTATGCAAAGCGTACTATCAGATTCCTCTGAAGGCCAGTGTAAAGAGATTTACTGCATTTCCTACAGAAAAAGGATTAATGCAGTTTAGAAGACTTCCTTTTGGTCTCGTCACTGCTTGTAGCAACTACAACCGGATGATGAGACAGACTTTAGATGGATTGCGTAATGTGTTGTTCTATTTTGATATCATATATGTTGCCGCGAACGATCTATCGTTTCAGTCTATTTTTCTAAATATGCATACATACATTTTCATTAATACAGGAACTATATTTAGTTTGAAATACGTTATTGTAATTTTATTTGTATCTCCAAAAAATTGCAATTATTCATTTTATTGATTATTTGAGATATTTTTAATTTTTAACATTAGCTAATCACGACTTGAAGAAATAAAATATACGTTTCTCGCAAAACTGGGGTGCTTTCACAACATTAAAAATAACTTTCTCTCCACAAACTTTATACTCTATTTTCAATTGAACGCGCCATTCCTAGTGATGGAGAGGGGAGGCTCTAGGCATTGTGTATCTCGTCTAGACAGGCTTGCTTCTTTAGAACTAGCTCCCTAAACCACCCCCTCTCAAATCCTTTCTATTCAAATCTATTATACACAACATCATCTACTTGCTGCTCTCTTATCACTTTTTATTTCAAAGACTAATAAGCAGATTCCAGCTCTCTTCAATCCTTCTCTCACAAAGGCACTCTCATATATTGTCTTCTCAAGGATATTTTCATCCATTATTCCTACAATTTTAAAATCACCCCGAAGAATTTTCGTCACAAATACATCCACACACCTCTTCTCGTTATAAACATCTCTTAAAGCACTAATAAGCTTTTGCCTGGGTCTCTGTCTCATACTCCGATATAGCACCAATTTACACCCCAAAAGCCAATCCTATTTAGGTTAGATCGTCTTCCATACCAACATTATAAAATCTATTAAATTATTCTCGTCATCTACTCTTTACCCACTCATTATTGACAATTAGGGACCTTGCCATTCTTTTTAATGACGATTCACCAGCTTTACTTTCCCTTGTACTTGGCCCTTTTCACTTCTTTTCAGACTATCTTCTCGTTCACATAAGTTTAATCATTCAGCATACATCAAAATTCTTCATTTACTGTTTTTCATCACTTGTTTCTCCTTGCTTTTGATATATTTTTAAGCATTTGAAGCCATCTACCTGATATGCACTATTAAGCATTTCTAAGTCACCTGCGTTTTGCTTCCCTCTATTCAACATTTTGCGTCCCCTTTCTTGTCCTGACACACCCGCAAACAGCCATGACACTGCGATTTACCACTTCCTTAAATTATTTATGCATTTTCTATATTTTGATGCTGGTACTTATTTTCTCTCTCTTACTCTCATTCATTTTCAAATTTTCTTTCCTTGCTTTTTAAAACAATAAGAGCTGACTTCTGATTCTTCTTTCTTTTCCACCTCCCTCCGCTTTTTCATCCATACCCTTAACAATTTATCCTTACACACCACAATCATGAGCTCTGATAGTCGTAAACTCAAGCCTCTTACAGGTTTCACATCAAATACTGCGTACAACATATTATTTCCCTCCAGACAAAGCTTATTTACTCTTTTCTCTCTCTTTAGCTTAAACCATGAGTATTAATGCAGAGCTTTAGGCACAGAACCTTGCCACACAAACTCTCTCTTCATATCTATTCTCACAAGTTGTACCTAAGGTTCCAGTTACCTTTTCTCTCATTTTCTCACAATTCGTCCATTCTTATCTCGGACAAGAATAAATCGATAAACTTAACAAATTCCATTCATCACTCCTCCTATGTCATTGCAGAACCCCTCTTTCTCAGCTTTACTTCTAGCATTACTAGTTCCATATACTATAAACACAAACAGTTTCAGCATTTATAGCTCTTGATTTCCTTTCGTGTTTCTCTCCCACTGAGCAAACATTCGCAATCAGAGCTGAAAATTCATTGATTACCACTTCCTTCTCTCAACAGGATATACACGGGGTCAGCAACAGCCCTCCCCTTTGGCATCATTGCTTAACGCTCTTGGGATAACACCTTAAGCAGCGCGGAATCCTAGGCTAGTGTACTCCTATCTGGGTTTAGTCACTTTAGGAACGCACATACGAGGGGCTGTCAATAGGTTTTGCAAATCGGTAGGGCAAATGAGAGGAAGGAGGATGACTGTTCGTGGGGGTGTTAGGACAAGTTATGAAAAGTCAGGACCCGCAGCCGCACGCTTCTGCCTCGTATATTTAAGAAGCAGTAGCTGATCGCAGATCGTCAGTCACAAATTTTTCAACAATGGAGAAGGTTGAGCACCGTGCAGCGATCAAATTTTATGCAAGGAAGGCAAGAATGCAAAAGAGATTCATGAACGCATCGTTGCAGTGTACACCGACACCGCTCTTTCCTATGCAACTATTGCTCGCTGGAATAGGGAGTTCCGCCATATCATATGGAAGTGTTATCAACAGAATCCACGACAGTTTGGCTATGTCCAAGGTCTCTGCCCGTTGGGTCCCTAGAAACCTCACGCCCCATGATCGACTTAAACGTCGTCAAATTTCACAAGGCCAAAGTTGTACAAGCTACCCTGCACGAGTACGGAGTCGAGGAGCTCAACCATCCCCCCTACAGTCCAGATCTGGCCCCTAGCGACTACATTTTGTCCAGCTCGCCGTCCAGGAGTGAATTAAACAGCAGTCGGGAATTCGAAGCCTCAGGGACAAGTGGCACAAGTGCATTGAAGTCGAGGGTAGTTATATTAAAAAATAATAAACACTTTTCCTCATATCTCGTTTCTTTATATCAGGATTGCAAAACTTATTGACCGCACCTCGTAGATCAATCTTTGTTTATATTAGCTTAAAATATTTATTAATTTTGGGAATTGAAAAAGGTCGAAATATAAAGGAATACTTGATTGCCTTTCCTCCGATTTATATAATGTCCAAGAAAATTAGTAATTATATTATATTAGAAGATTGATAGATAAGATTTATCGAAGAATAATATGTATTAAAAAAGAAAAGGCATAACCGATCTGAAGTAGTAGAAAAAACATTTATGCTTTGTCTAGGCATAGCGTTAAATAATTGAACTCGATTTGCGGAGACAGAAACCTCATAATGAGAGAATAAATCCTCTCAACATAACATAACTTACTTTCACGGATGACAAAAGCCACAAGGGATTATCAAAGGTCATTCGCAGTTTTTCAAACCCACCCATAAAATGCATCCATAGGATTGTGCCAGATCATGCATTTACAATATAGAATTTGAACCATCCCCAGGAATGTGTCAAAAAAAAAAAAATCACATCAAGACTCATCAAAATCCAAGTCAATCATAATATACAAATATAAGAAAGCTGCATCCACAGGAATGAATCCCAAGCACCCCCCCAAAAAAAAATTAACCCTCCCTCCCCATATAATCATCACATCTGCGTTTGAAAATATTCAAATTTGGACTGTCTACTGTCTCAGATGGCAAACTACTCTAGTAATCTACCACTCTATTGGTAAAAAAATATTTTCTAACATTCAACCTAAACCTATGTGTTTTAATTTTTAAATAGTGACCCCAAGTCCAATTACTACCTTACAACTAAAACAACTTGCTAAAATCTAACTTATTCATCCCAGAACAGATCTTAAATAGCTCACTCATATCTCCCCTCACACATCTTCTTTCAAATGGGAACATATTCAATATCGTCAGTTTATCTTCATATTGAAGGTGCTTCAGGGAAGGTATTATTTTTGTTGCCCTCCTTTGTACTGAATCTAGCAGGTTGATGTCATATCTGAAATGTGGTGATCATGCTTGTATACAGTGCTCTCAATGTGGTCTTACATATGAGTTTTAGAGTTTAAGGATAACCCCATTAATCTTGTAACACAAATTCCTAGCACCCTATTTGCTCTATTTTTAGCTCCAATACACTGCTTCAAAAACTTCAGTGACTTATCTACTACTACGCCTAAGTCCTTCTCATCTTCAACTAAATGCAGCCAATGCACATCCATTTCATAGCTAAATTCACCATTTTTCCTTCTCATATTAATATCTTTGCATTTTGTAAGGTTAAAAGACATGTCCTTCTTTTGAGCCCCCAAAATAACTTATTTAAGTCACTCTGCACTTTAAAGCTACCTTCAACTTCTTTGACTACAGCTGCCAATTTAGGTTCATCAGCAAAAATTGACACTTTGCTATTTACAGCCTCCACAATATCATTTATCCAAACTAAGAATAATAAAGGGCCTAGAACGGATCCCTGAGGTAAGCCACTGATAACCTCTCTCAGCTCTGACCTCATCTCATTCAGTACAACTCCCTGTTTCCCTTCTTTCGGCATTTCACCTATCGAATTTTAAACTTTACTACATATCCCAGGCATTTTTAATTTGTGAACTAGTCTCCTATGTGGAAGCTTATCAAAGGTTTTGCTAAAATCTAAGTAAATTACATCAACATTCTCTCCCTTATCTAATTGTTTAGTTACATAATCCATAAAATTCAGTAAATTTATCAAACACTATCTATCTTTTCTAAACCCATGCTGAGCATAACTGATTACCCTATTAGTCTCTAGATGGTCAGAAATTCCATTCTTAACTATCTTTCTTTAGAATTCTAGAAACTATAGAAGTTAAGTTTACCGGTCGAAATTTATTTGGGTCCTCTTTATTTCCCTTTTAAAAAATTTGTACTACATTTACTAATTTCTAATCAATAGGTATTTCTCCAAACTCTAGTGATCTAGTATATATCTTATCAAGAGCTACTGCAATACTTTCTACACCTTTGTGTAATCTAGAATGAATCTTGTGTGGGACTGATGCCTAACTAGTATTTAACTCTATCTTCTATTCACCCGACGAAAATATATCTCTCTATTCAGCCGACTAAACTTTGTTTGCAATCATTTATCGTAAATAACAGTATATAATTTTAGCTCACTGTTGGTCAGAGTGAGAGAACAGTTTATACACAACCATAAACTCTCTTTCCTTCAACATCGATGTCATAACCGAAAATACATATTTTGCTTATTCATAATCCTTTAGAATATTCCTTGAGGAAAACTAATACCCGAGTTAAATATGGGCCTTATCAAAGGAAGTTCTTCTCGTGCATTCGGTGAGAAATCAATGGCATAATGCATTCTTATAAACCTTATAAACCTAAATCAGGCTATCACCAAAGATTTTACTCTCCTAATTTGCACCGATGTGGTGCTAATATATATATGGAAATAAATTTTACCCATAAAGTAAGAGAAGAGAAGAGTATAAATAATAATTAAACGTGATATAATCGATGATAAGTATTAGGAGAATATGAAAGTATAGAGTTAATGAATGAATAGATATCAAAAAAAGAAAACAGTTTCTATAGTGGCCTTCATCGAATAACACTTTTTTAGGTTACACGAAAATATTCAGAATGAAATATACCTAACTCTCTGTTTTAGGTCAAAAAACATTAACCATTCCTTGTTTTAACACTATTCGGTGCAGTTGGAGTGCTTACTAGATTAAGAAATACTCCAAACCACTCCAAAAGGTTTGAGGGTACGTAAAACATCAAGACAAGTCATACTTCGTAGCACCAAAACGTCCAATGTGTCACTTTAAAAAGAGAGATATCTAACACCAATTCTTCACAACCATGCCTTTTTATGAAAAGGAAACTAGCTTTGGGGCTCTGTTTAGCCACTATAATATTATAAAACATATAGAATAAGTTCTTTCTGTGCTTAGCCCTCCCGCCCCCCCCCAAAAAACAACACGCCAAAGGTTCAAATAAAGCTTAATGAATGGAAATTCGTAATTGTATCCCCCTACTTATGAAAATACAAAGAGGAATAAACTAATATTAGATAAGCTTTAGTACTACAAAGATAACAAACAATTACTTCGAAAAAAATGTTGTAAGCAAAATAAAGCGAATGAATACTAATGGATTAAATTCCATTAACAATGAAAGAATTAAGGTCAAGGGCTGATTGATACCCTTAATGTTAAGCGACATAGCTAAGAACATTTATAATAATAATAATGTTATTTCTCTTTTGTTTAGAGTATGAAGTGTTTGTGGACTTGTTTTATGGCGTTTATATAAAGCAAAAATTGAAAATTATTGATGACAAGACCGAGAACAATGAAATTAAAAGGAATGTATTGCCGAATCAATTCAAATAATATTTGCTGTGGTACAAACAAAAGATGAGGAAAAGGTAAAACTCTTTTAGAACCTCATAGCATCTTCCCCACATTTTGGGTAGCCATCTATTAATCTTGAATTGCTAGGAAGTACTGGAGTGCATGTTGTGAGGCATAAATTTACCTATTCCTTTTCTAAAAACATCGCACCAATCATCGCTGCTTAGATGGACTTATGTAGCTCTCAAAGAATTGGGAAATCTTGATGACGAATTAATACAATTCTATTCTACTCAGTGATTTAATTAAAATTATAGTGAAATAATAAATTGTTACCAATGGATTATGTAAAACAACAACCTCACCCCCCCCCCCCCAATTATTAGAGACCACGTGCGATTATATCCCGCCATGGACAATTTCACTTCCTGTTCAAACATTAACGAATTTTCGACTCCTGAACGCATTGGGGAAATATCCCCCAATCTTGCAAACTCGTACAAAGCCTCCTCTCCCCCCCTTCCCGCTCTCCCCACCCCCCGGTGAGGAGACAAGGAAGAACCGCTGTTTCTTGCATCTTGCTGCTAAATGATGAATCGACTTCGCCTCCAGATTAAGATGTCTGGAGCTTGTGACTGCTTTCTCCAAACTCTCCCTTCCCTCTCAGAATCGGACGTACAAATACTCGGGTTATACCGGGTTTAAGTATGGCCAAGTGTACGGGAATATACGTACACAGGCTCTAAGGTTGACTAAGCAAGGCAACAATGGTTATTGTTCTAAGAGTGCGACAATTTCAGCTGTGTGACCAAGGAATATTCCAAACATAACGACAAAAATAGATTTTAATATACACTAGATAAAAGGTACACAATATATATCTATATATATATATATATATATATATATATATATATACAAATAAGACAAAATTAGGTTCCGAATAATGATTAGATAACCAGGGTCATCAAATTGTTATATTGGAAGATTTAGGGTGGTGACAGATTCAGTTCCTTTGAACTTCGAGAGTAGAGCGGGGCGAACTTGGGGAAAGGCCTTGGTGACCTTGATTCCCTACGGGTATAGACGGGAACCCCAAAAGAGTGATACTAAGTTATCTAAACTCTGATTAATTCAGATGCGGGCCTCTTGTCCTCAAGAAGTCACTGGATGAACTGCGGAGGGGGCGGGGGGAGGCGTCTTCTCCAAACTCGGATTGAGCGAGCTATTGGGCCTCTTGTCCTAAAGAGGTCAGCAGAAGACCTTCGGAAGACAGCTTCTCCAATCCTTGATCCAAAGGAGGTTGAGAAATGCTGACGTTGCCTCAAGAGAATTTTCTCCCTGACCCGAAGTTACGAGTGTGATGTCCAGCTCTTCCGTGGCCTGCGAACGTCACTAAACACTTCTTGGTCGAGAGCCTTTTTCAAGTGAACCTCGTTTCGGGGAAGCTTGATCTAACCGAATATCCATGCAATCCTTGAGAGGGCGCATATAAACCCTGATTTCTCCAATACAGGGAGAAGGAGAAGGAGCTCATCGAACCTTCATTATCAACCGGGGCAACAGAGCGTATCATTACGGAAAAGTGTGAGATGCCCGGATCAGCGAGTCTGAAGGAACAACCAGTGGCTGGAGCCAGAAAAGTTGTCTCGAGGCAAACCTACAAATATCCGAGTAATTTCCCGACTCGGGGGGGAAGGACGATTCAGACGGCGGGGAGATAGCCTTCAATCATAGCGTCACGCCTTGGTGTGAATTTCACAGTGACCTGGTGGAAAGTCCAAAAAGGGTGAAGTCGAAAGGGAGGGGTGGGGGGAGTAACGGCTTGCTTTCTGTCTCGAAGTAATATCTTAGGGGGGGGGAGTGGGTTATTACTATTTTAGTGGTTTCCTCTACATATTGTAGCTCATGGAGTCCTGCAGTCACCTCAAGTTCGTCTTCATCGTCTCAAGTCGTAAGTCTCGTGAGCGATCGTCAGACAGTAAGACTTACTCCATCGTGATTCTACACAGTGAATTGGTAGTTTTTCTGAATGGCCGCTGTTAAATTTGCACAACAAGCTCCTTTCGTTTAATTGAGCCGAAGAAACTCTCCATCGATTCCCTTTGAGGAAAAGAAGTTTCCTTTTCCAGTGGAATTACGAGTTATCCCACCTTTTCCGTCGAACGTCATCTTTGAAGATTGGCTATCTTCATCGGAAGGATGGTTGGGATAGTACCACACCTGCCTCATTCGGACCGTGCCCCACTGCCCAATCGGATTGTTTTTCTTTTCCTATTCTTATTTTAAAGTAGCCTAGAGCTAGGCTGTGTGATTGCGGCGACTTATGCCCAAGTGGGCAGTCGCCAGATAGCCTCCTAAAAAAAAAAAAAAAAAAAAAAAAAAAAAAAAAAAAAAAAAAAGCCCAATTGGATTGTGCTTCACTTGCCTCATCGGATCGTTCCCCACTACTCTCTTCATCGCAAGAAGGACCTTCCTCGAAGTCACCCACCCGTAAGACTGAATATCCCTCCATTATTAGTATTGTCAAGTTTCCATTTTGATCTGAGCCTAGTAACATTAATCAACTAATTCCATTTGAGAATCCTTCCTCATAATAATTATCAAGAGACTATTTTAATTTCAATTTGTAAATAAAATAATATTTTTGTTGTTCCATCTTTAACTAATCTTGAACGATACTTTCGGCCTATTCAACTAAATCTCCCAAACCATTTATGCACTCTCTCTGATTATTAAGGATTTGAAACTCAACGCCTCAAGTTTGACCTAGTCGGTCGTTAATCCCTGCGAACAGTCCTCTAACGGTTCGCGTTGTAGTAGGTGATTAAGTCACCCTCCACATAATATAGGAGTAGTGTATGGTATAAACTGTTGTACCACGGCAGATTACTAATTTAATGTTCCATATATGCTTGAACAAATGCCTATAAATACAATAAATAATCTGTTCTAAACAAAAGAATCGATAAGGGTGGCCAATATTATGCACCCTAGTCGAAATTATGTGCTTAATAATAGTACAAATTTCAATATAAATTATATTCCAATAGTAGTTTAACAATTCTATATGGTTGAAAGCCTCTTATATGTTAAGCTCATTTATATTTCGGGACTAATAAAGATATGGCAAACAGTCGTGAAATTTCTTAAACGAGGTGATATATTCAACGACCGGCTTAATATCAGTGATTCCTGTCGTTGAAGATAATATAAGAATAAATGGGTATGTTTAATTGATACTGAGGCTGCTGTATCTATAGTTTAAAAAATCTTGTGTAATTTGGGAAATCCATCATTGAAATGTAAATATTAGAAATGATAATATTTTAGCTATAAAAGTACATCATATTTAAAATTATTAATTGCATTAGTGTCTTCTTAAACTAACAAATCTTAATAATAATTGTCGGTCAAACTTCAGAAAACCCACGCCGTATTTTTAGCATTAGAATAATACTAATGGTCATTTTCATCATTCTAGTCGTCATATAGGGTTGCGATTTAGTGCGGAAAGTACATATTGATGGGATTAATATTAAAATTAAAAAACGTCCCCTTACTTTCTCCCGATATGACCAGAAACTATGAATTTAACACATTGGTAACATTAAATTCAAACTTACATAATTCACACATTGGCAAACTGTATGCAAGCACTTATAACAGCGCTGATTTCGATTGTAACGCTATAACTCGTTTGTCAAGCGTTCGTGATGATAATGTTGTGTGCTTTTTGCGTATGTAGTTTTGTTTGGAGCCCTCTTTATAACAGCAACACATAACACGGCTCGTTAACGGATTCTAGTAACCAAACGTCATGATTTTAGCAGTAAAATACCATACTAATGGTGTTTTTAGGCATTTCAGTTATCATTTATAGCTCCGTTTTGGCGCGGAAAGCATTTATTTTTAAGATAGTGTTAGTGCAAATAGAGCCTTCCTGAGAATGCAGGTATCTTAAAAATAATTGCTTTCCGTGGCTAACCGAATCCATAAATAACGACTAGTGTGCATTAAACGCCATTAGTACTGTGTTTACTACAAATGACACGGTGGAGGTTTCCTGAGGTTTCACCTATTTTTATATATTTAATTCAATTTAAATACTTAAAGGAAAATGCATGCATATGCATGATAATTTATATTTCTATGTCCATATATACAAATCTTTTAAGAAGTAATGCTAACTTGGCCTATGTTGCTAAACAACGAATTCTCGTCATATTAAAATCAAGGAAGAAAAAAAAAGAGGTTGTCTTGATTATAGTATCCTCGAATACGTTCATTACCATTTCTAAATGAAAAGAATTCTTCCAGCTGAATAACTGGAGAATAGTGTGTGAGAATTTCATTAAAGATAAGTTTAATATCATACTTCGAACTGTATTATCAAAAATGTATAATTTCAATTAGCATTAGAGGACCGTTTAAAATTGTTTTAATGCACATGTGGAGTCTGTGGGGTATGTCTCATATCCCAAAATAAACGGATTGTGTGGTAGCCACGGGTTCGGTCTCGCCAGCGACCTCATTCCGATCTCCATGGGAGTCTCACTATTTAGTGTTTCTTTGATTGATATATATTCTCCTTACTGAGTAATCTCACACAGTATGGTAATATATAATTCTAGGAGAAGCAGAGACAAATATACAGACGAGAGAGAATTACATTTCTACTAGCAATAATTTTAATAGTAAAATTAATAACATTTAGGTCGTAGACAGTAAACCCCCTCCCAAACTAGGAGCCATACAGGGTCGGCCAAGAGTCCTTTACCTTTCCTCTTCGATCTATATCTTGCTACTCTTAATACCCATTATCGCTTCTATATGGCTCTTGACCCCGTCAATTTTTCTTTCCTATATTTGTCTACTTTACCCAGCAGTTCCATGAACTCGTGACAAATGGGGCATTCTAAAATTTTAACAACTAATATCGTAAAGTTGTATAAGAGTTTGTAACTAGATGCTTGAGTGAAAATGTGAGTAACAATCGTTAAAATATAATATACACTTTTACTAGTCTTAATGAAGCTTATTATTATATTATTCAGAAGAGCCTAACTAAGAGTGATTTTCGTCCCTTCAACAAACACGGAGAAAATGCATCCAGGCCTCGACACCTTTGATTTTTATTTTATTCATTTATCACGAAATATCCATTTCGCCAATTTTTCGTATTCTTTTGGATCGTAAATACAAGTTTTTGATTCTTTACCCTAAAATGACGAAGTAGAATTATTGATAATGGAGGCAACTGATTCAGAACTCCTAGAATTTTAACTTTTCTTGTTTGAAAGATCTTAAACATAACTAAATATAATAATATCATTGGAGAGAACCTCCATTTTTCTATTTCTTTACGAAAATTTTAGTTTCTTTGCTTTTCGCACAAGTTAGAGATATTTTTATAATAACTTCTTCATAAACTTAATTTAAAGTTCTATTTGCGATATTTCTCCTGTTTATGATTTATTTTGCATGCGTTAACTAAATCTATCGGATTAACGCTATTAACCACTTCGGGCACTTGTTATTGAGATGTTTTCCTTTAATGTTTAACTTTAATGTTTCATTTAATACTCGTACCTTCCCTGTTTTCATCATATTTTATGTAAAACTAAACATTTTATCTTAAGATTTAGCGAAATCAACTCTCCTAAAGTCTACTACACAGAAGATAGGATTGATAATGACGTAAGTGGAGGGAGCAGGAATCAATATAATAATATTTTCATGAGTTAAAAAGAAAAGGAGGGAACATTCCATTAAAACCAAATGAGATAAGAAGTAAACCTATTTTTGGTGCGACCTAAAGCGTCGACAAATGAAAATGCAGAGTGAACATATGATTACGCTACCCATCAAAATTAGAGAACAATTTTTCTTTATTAAAATCTTTTCATAAATATTAGTAGTAAGTAAATAAAGTATTCATGATACAAAAAGGCATGCAGTTAATCTATTTCCTGAACATTAATATGATAAAATTGGATATTTTTGAAATTAGACTAAATATAGTAACAAAAGGAAATATTTAACGAGCAAAATTAGAGAAATATCATTTACAGAAATGCATTGCAAGCAAAGGCACTAGGGACAAAGCAAGATTTAACAACAATAAACCTTTAAAACCTCAATATGAGGTGGTGAAACTTTTTTCTATTACATGAGCGCAACATCGACTAGAGTACCTCACCAGTTTCTTGCAAATATCTTAATTTTCGTCCATAAATTGGTTACTGTTGGAACTTTGCTTCCAATGATATGTAATGATTCTCGAATTGCAAGGTGAAGAAGGTTCAACGAGGAACCTCAGAAGTAGTTACCCGGTGGAACCTAAGAAATCCTGAAATTGCGCAGACATATTAAATACTGAAATAATATGCCTTGCAGTAGTAATGAACCAATGTAAAATAAAGTGAAATACTTATATATATAAAGTTAAATCACAATTTTACATGTGTAACGACACCCGTATTTCAAGCTGGAGTAGAAACCCAACAAATGAGCACCTTGTTGGACCTATGAAATCTGTAAATTGGGCACACATATTGACTACTGAAATAACATGCCATGCAGTAGTAGTGAACCAATTTAGAATAAAGCTACATAGTTATATTCCAATCCTACATGTATTAAGATAAACCTGAGTGTAAGAAGGTAAGCGAATAGTTGGAGGTTTCCACGCAAACACACAAACATAAACACGTGAGGAAACAGCAACGATCCGAAAGGTCTCGAAACAAGATAACGAGTCAGCCGGAACGGAGTCGGGTTTAACCAACTAAAGTTGATTTGAACCTGCGAAACGACAAAATCAACTTTCCTATCACCTTGCTATCGATTCCTGCCCTAATGGGCCAAAGTGTTTACACACAATCACTTTAAATTCGCCAGCAGGCTCAACAGAGGAACAAACGGACATACTTCTGACATTATAAGCTCCACCCCGAGTCCAAATTAGGAGAAAAGTAGTCACAACCCCTTAATAGGAGGTTGTATAAATTGACGGATTGAAACATTTTCATTATCATTATCATTCATTTTTTATTATTTTTATTCTGTTTTTTTTATTATTAGCATCACGAGTCCGTTCCCCGTCCTAAAGTCAAGCCGTCCTCTCCCCAAATATTTAACGTAAAGGAAAATTTACAACAAAGCCGAGTAAGACTCGACTATCTCGTTTGCCACAACTAAAGTAGACCTAAGCCAAGAAGAGATCTTACAAAACACTATTTTCCTTTGAGTCCTTTCTCTAATCCAGTGATAAGCAAGTTACCTTTCGAACTAAGCCTATAAACGGATTCTCTGTAAGACCTTTGGGAGTCAGAGCAAACTCGATGGTGAGACCTCGAAGGCCAAGGTCCGACATCCATTTACGGGTAGCCTTGCCTCACCAATAAAAAACTCCAAAAGCTGGTGACTCTACTAACTCTCCGAACACCTTTATATCTTCCCAATGTTCTCATTTGTGTTTATCTCCAGGCTCTTAGCAGGTCGCTTCATTACTAAGTATCCTCTTGTTCGAAATGGTATTTTATTTGCTTTATAGTATTGCATAGCATGTTGTGTTGCATAAATACTGCTGGCTTGTACAGAGATGCTCGGAATGAAGGGAGAAAATGTTGTTGTACAAGGTTTTGGTACAGATTCGAAATTGGCATTCCAATTATTTGGACTCGCGCACCATAAACTTTAGACGAAAATATTACAAACGCTTCCACGGTCTTCTCCTAGCATAGCAGGCTTTTTAACACATTTACGGTTGATCCTGTCACCTACAGCACTTCTCACAAAGCTGCATCGATCAAACCAACTCAATTAAGTTTACTTTCATTGCTGAACTTAATTTTGTGCCAATCTTAATCTTGCCCCCCAAAAAAAGAAAGATGAACTTTAGTATAATTGTGTCTCTGCATCTGGTTCGCATTACTGATAATTGGTTTGTTTTCAGGAAATGAGGTATTAAACCACATGCGTTGAGACGACGGGACATTGTAAAAAGACCTACTGCTTTGCCAATATTAATCTTAATTTTTTGAGAAATTCCTCGTTCGTGCATTCTCGAAGGGATGCTTAATAGAGAAAAGCCTAATATCTCTGTTTTTCTGGGAGAGTGGTTATGCGGGCTCGACCAAATTTGGTAGGATATATATAGGTGTTGTTTTCATGATATAACTTTAGAGCACGCGAAGTCACATACTTGGGCCTTCTCACCTTTCTTGAAATCGCAGAAAGATTCCTTTCCGAAGGCTTCAAGCGAACAATTCCTGACAGAGCTCAAGAGTAACTTTACCGTTTGTGACATCTCTGAAGAGTAGATAAGACTATGATATGACTTTTATAAAAAATGTGCCAGATGATTTCAAGATCAATTAGAGACTTCGTGGAAGATGAATAATTAAAATTATATTATAAATATAATTAAGAAATTGAGGTAAAAGAAGTTGAATAGCGCTCTTTTTTACTTCGAATGATGAGGTTGGTTCTAAAGTTTAAAGTAGTTTGTCCGTGGGATGCATGCGCAGAAGTTGGTGTATGCAAGTCAAAAGATCGAGGAGCTTTAGCAAGACTGAAATGTATCAAGAAATAAGGCTGACAGGATGAGTTCAAGGAAAGATGAAAGAATGATAGAAAAACTGTTGGAGTTTGGAAGCAAAAATTATGTTTTTTTGCTACAAGAGCATAGGCTTCAAAGCGGTGACAACTTCGCTTTCGTTCGAGCAAAGTTAATTCAATAAAATCTGACTTAGCTTCGAGAGTGAAAGAGATCTGTTGTAAATTCATCGTAGTTGGATGTCGATTCGCGCAAGAATAGTCAACAAATTGACTTCAATTCTGTGTAGAGTTTTTTTTAGTGAAGTCTGAATCCATGCGATAAGTGTAACAGCAAAACCTTTCAAATATTAAATTTAACAATATTGGTTAAATTGAGACGAGTATCAGGAAAATTGGGTTGAAACAATAGTTATATATTGTGCTATATATTCAAGATAGAAAATATGATAAACTCAAAAGGTAGGAAGCGAGGGAGCAATAATATAAAAATATCCCACAGGAAAAAAAAAATAATTCCAACACACAGGATGCAATATATATATATATATATATATATATATATATATATATATATATATATATATATATATATATTTATATAAATATAGATATATATATACATATATATATATATATATATATATATATATATATATATATATATATATATATATATATATATATATATATATATATACAGGGGGGCCATAAGTTTCCATACATAGGAAAATTCATATTTTTTTTTGTGTTTCAGATACCCTATAATAAACGTTTGACGAAAGAGTGACGAATTGAAATCATCCTGATGGCTGGGTCGAGGAGCAGTCGCATGGTTGCAATGAACTTTAACAGATAACATGGAACGAACATCACACACGACCCCCTAGCGAAACTTATTATCATGTTTCAGAAGTCTGTGAATGTTAAAGACCAACCTCGAAGTGGTCCTAGACGTACAACCACCGATGAATACACAACAGCTACAATACCTACAGCGCTTACATGGAGTCTAAGAAAAAATACGCAAGATTTTCTGCAGAAAGTTGTGTCAGCAGATCGCGTATCAGGCGCATTTTGAAAGCAAACATATCGCATCTAAAGGAACGTATCATCAGCGCCATTACAAACATAACTTCAACTGCGCTAATGCGTGTTCATCAACGGTGGTAAACACATATTAATATGTGTTTTCAAAATAATTGCAACCATGTCGAGCATATTATATAAATAAAAATGGTTGTCCATAATAAAAATTTTATTTTTCCTATATATGGAAACTTACGCCCTACCCTATATGTATATATATATATATATATATATATATATATATATATATATATATATATATATATATATAATTACACTAGCGAGTAAAATAAATTTTCTTTTTTGGAAACATTTTCAACGATATGTTCGCTTAGTAAATGAAATTTTCGAGGTACATAAAGGTATGCATTTAATATCTTAAATGATACAATCGTATATTCAAGAAATTATACGAAATAAACTAACAAAATAAATTATTGAAACGTGCAAAATAAGTGAACGATCATTCACAGAATTGTTTATCCAGAAAATACATTAGAAACTAAACAAGCTTTGTAACTGATAAAATTTTACGCTCTTACTATAAATTGTTAAAGCCCTTATTTCTAGTACTTTGGCGTAACGATGACCATAGGACCTAACCAGTTGCTTGCAAAATTCATTAGGTAATTTTCGTTTAAGAATCACTCACAATTTAACTATGTTGTCCAAAATCTTTTTCTTGAATAGTTTTCCAAAGGTTTTCAGTTGGGTTCAGGTGCCGGCCTTTAGTAGGCGACTTCACTCTTTAGATATTTTTCTTGTTTGAAGTTATATTTTACTCGCTTTGAAGTATAGCATAGCACGTTGTTCTGCATAAATACGGCTGGCTTGTTCAGAGATGTTCAATGTGAAGGTATAACATTTTGATGTACGAGGTTTGGTACACATTTATATTTACCGTTCCAATTATTCACACTAGCGGACCAAGCCCTTCAGATGCAAACATCTCCTTTACCATGACGCTTGTCATCAATGCTTGGCAGAAATTTGAATACATTTTCGGTTAAGATCCAACTAAATTAAATTTAATTTGTTCGCTGAAGTGAATTATATGCCAATCTTTTTCCATAACAACAACCTGTCAGCTTCAGCATATTCGTGTCTCCCATTCTGTTTCTTATTACTTATAATTGGTATTGTTGCTGAAGAATGTATTTTAGAATCCTTTAGTTTAGAGTAAACCTATATGGAAACCTTCAGTATTGTCACTGTAGGAATGAAGGCGCATATAAAAATGACATTACACCATTAGATAGAGGACTCATCATCGCAAATCAATACCTGATAATTCTGCAGCAACAGATATAGGCATGAAGACTATAAAGAGAATAATTGCACTCTGCAAATAAGTTAGCGAAGTTGGTTTATCTCGTAGCAAATGTGTTAGACATCAAATTCTATACGAAAGTACAGGCGCTCCTTGAAGCGTTTGGTAAAGGAAAATCGATGTAGTCGACCGGACAGTTAACCTGCCTGTTCTGTGAAGGCCCCAAATCGATTTCAATAAGAACTATGCGTTGTGAACTGATAAAAATGCATGTACGTAGCTTCGCTTCAATCACGAAGCCACTTGGGACTGCAACAGATCAGTTAGCCAAAAAAATAAAAACTGGAGTGTCGAGGATTGGAAACGTGTCATGTGGTTTGACCAATCTAGATTTACCCTCTTTCAGAGTAAGGCGCGCGTTAGATTATGTCGAAAACTTTATGAAGCATTGGATCCATCATGCAATGTCCCTTCCGTGCAAGTATTTGGAGGTAGTGCAATGGTCGGGGGCTGTTTTAAAAAGACGAAAGAAAGGCCATATTATATATAAACGGCCAAACGAGAGACTTAATCGATTTACAAGCGTGTGTTGCCTAGAAAGGAGGCCTCTTTCCAACGTTGTACACTATATAGAACAAAGACCTACCTAATCCAACACCCGCTAGTACAGTGTACATCCTAGTAGAAAGTGATATCAGACAGATAATCACTATCGACAGAAAAAACCCAGATACATAGCACAAAGGAGGACGGCAATAGAGATAAAAACCAGAACAATTACGATAAAAAGAATAAAATTAAAAGAAACAAAGACAAATTCAAATTGAACCGAGTAAATCGAAGAAAAACAGCCGCTGTACGGATAGATGGGGAGGCATATCCATACTCTACAGAAGGATGCGTCCTCGGACTGAAATTAACAACAACCTGATATATCTCACATCTGACGTAGAAAATCTCGGAAGCCAAATTGACCTTATCAGCGCTGTTAAGATCCTGCAATCTCTCGGGGAAGAAAAACGAAAACTATACATGACCCTAGTCGCTCCAAGATAATTTATCCAATAATACTGACGAATACACTAAGTAACTGTCAATTAAAAAATGCCCAAAGATTACAAAACCGGTCCACAAGATTTATAACAAATAAGGGGGCGGCAGAACCAATTAAGCAGTTTTGAGGAGTCAATGCTCGGGAGGAGGAGGGGGAAGGGAGGTGTTCCCTTGCCGGTTTCCAAGGAATGGCTCGCTCCCCTTGGCAAAACCCCCCAGGGCTCCCCTCGGGAATGTACCCCCGAATATGGTGTACCGTCTCTATGTACCCCCCTCACTTTTTTATTACTCCTTAAAACTGCTCAATCGGTTCTGCTGCACCCTGTATAAGAAGACAGGGTCATCTAACATCAGAAAAACTTTATCGAAGAACCGCTATGAAACCCCTAAATAGAGTCCTACAGGACCGCGCAAGGAAGCTTTGGGAAAATCTGAAAAACTTGATACCACAAAATGAACTAAATAAAATCACCGTACCGGGAAATAAAATCCAATACAATACAAGCAACGATTTAACGGAATCCTTAAAAAAACACTAAATGATACCAATCCGATATACAATTAAAAAGAATTATAAAATACGAACGAGACTACCAAAAATGTAATCACATCTAGAGAAGAAAACCCGGAATAAAAATAAACCTAATGTGACAACATAAAATACAGACAAAATGAGAAACCCGATGAAAAAACAAGAGAACAAGAGAATAAAAAATAACAAAAAAACACAAGATTAAATATTTAAAAAACTACTGCAAAAAGTGCGCAAGAAGCGCAAAAAATAAAAACAAGCAAATTTATAAAGAATACAAACGCTCAAATGAGCATAAGAAAACAAAAGCTTGAATGCTGAAAATTACACTAAATTACAAACCAAAATTCCAAAAAGAAATAAAAAAGTAGTGTTTGCCAGGTAACCTATCACAAATCATTATCGTCCTTACCGTATCACCGTCATTAATCATCCTCTACTCATAATCATCTCATACACAATATTTTCTTACTATCCTATCATTCTTTTCCAAATTCTAAACTTAAGCTATCTTTGATCTTTGATAAATAAGTCCGAAAAGCCATGATTAGTTTTAATTTTATTAGAACCCTACAAGAAGTGACCCTGGAAAGACATGGTTCGAACCTTAACGGACTCAATACGATGCCTTAAAAAACGTTTTGTCTTACCATCTCCTTACGGCCCAACATACTAAATACGGCTTGTTTCTAACATGTTTACCCTCTAGCTTCGGATGCCCTAGGAGAGCCTAGTGGACTAAATACGGCGTGCTACGAGTACCATCACTATTCGTGAGGTGACTGCACACGTCACACACCTTTTTATATAACTGCCTGCCTTCTGGTCTTCCGCCAATGCACTGTGGTTCATCCATTGCTGAATCACAATTCAATATAGCGAAAATATCATCCAGCAAGACAAGTTTTGTCCTCCATACTCTCCTGACGCCGCAGTCATCCTTCAGGATACCACCAGAGCTCCTCCGAAGTCGCCAAATGCTGGCCCCGCTACTCCTCCCTTCATACCCCCAACGGACGTCTCGGCTTAAGATGTTATTTTTCGGCAACAAATCATCGAGAACTTCCGCACAAATGTTCAAGCCTCTTGCTTTGAAACTCGTGATAGGGAGAAAATTAATTCTCTACTTGCACTTTTTTTCATTGAGAAACAATCTCTACAGAGAAGATTATCATCGTCTAAATCAGCGTTTTTTGTTTGGTCAACGCCCTCAACTCGGCTGGATAGAAGAAGACCCTGCCTTTATTGTTTTAAGTACAAGAAGTATCCCAGAAAGAATACGCAGACAAAAGGCAAATTACAATGATTATCCCGGAAAGAATACGCAGAAAAAGAAAAAGAAAGAACAGTGGGGAAATACAATGGAAGAGGAGGAAGGGCAGGAGAGGAAGGGGAATCGATGAGAAGGTCTTGAAGCTATTTACGATCAGGTTCTGGGAATAGGAGTTACATTTAAAATGACCACCCGAAAGATTAAAATTGGAAATTTCTATTATTAGTATCGATTCGACAATTTTTCTTATTACGGAAATCTTTACAATTATATCTAATTTGGGCCAGTGAATTATCGATTTGGTGGTTGTAATTGCTAATGTGGTTAAAAATGCTGGATGTAGTACTGCCTCACCTGACATTACCTTTATTTTCCTATATATATTTTTTTTAATGTTCTCCCTGTCTTTCCCATATGAAACAAGGGACAGTTAGTGGATTTACACTAGATTGCATATAATAATAATAATAATAATAATAATAATAGGTAACTATAATGTGCCCTTCATGGCTGTTAGACCCCGCTCCCTCCCCCAGCACAAGCGAGTGTAGAGAAAGTTTACAGCGGAGAGAATGCAATTCTGAAGAGACGTTTAAAAGTAGCAAGGGAGGCGGAGGATCGGACTTCGGCAGGAAGAGCATTCCAAAGTCTAGAAGCACAAACTGAGAAGGAACGGTCACCCACCAACCAGACGACGAAACGAGGAGTGTTCAGGAGTTGAGCGAAGTTAGACAGGAGTGCCCGATGGGTTTGACAAAGGAAAAGGGCAGACGAGAGATAAGGTGGAGCCTCGAGGTTTAGGGCCTTGTAGGTGATGAGAAAAATTTTACAGTGGGTACGGAAGCGAATAGGTAACCAGTGTAGTTCCTCTAACAGAAGCATGGAAGGAGAGAACTGGGGATGGCGAAGGAGGAGCCGGGCAGGATAGTTTTGAACTAGTTGTAGGGGGCTAAGTGACGAAGCAGGGAGTAGTCTAAGCGTGAGGTGAAGGCATGAATAGCAATCTCAAGGCTTTGTCGATCAAAATAGGATAGAACACGTGAGAAGTTGCGGAGGAAACCGAAAGAAGACCCACAGATACGATGGTTGTGTGGTTTAAACGAGAGTTGCTCGTCGGAAATAACACCAAGATTACCGACGGTATCAGAGAAGGCGATATTGCTTTCCCCAAGGTTAAGGGAGGGGAAGAAAGCTATAGATTTCTCCACCATCGAAGGGGTGCCACAAGGAGAACTTCAGCTTCATCGTGGTTAATTTGAGAAAGTTGACAGCCATTCGTTTATGGAGGTGTAGTCTGAAAGGAGCTTAGTATTCGATTGAGAGAAGGACACATGGGATGAGGAACGGTATTTCTGAGCGTCATCATCAAAAAGTTGGAAGGGCAGGCCCAAATCACGAAAAAAGTAGCCAAGAGGAAGAAAGTAGATGAAAAATAGGAGGGGACCAAGGACTGAGCCCTGAGGTACCCCCAAAATGAATGGGCGCGGACACGGAGGAGAGGTTATTGAGCGCGACCCACTGAGTGCGGGAGAAGAGGTATGAGCGGAACCAATCAAGGGCATTGCCCGTGAGACTAAGGAAAGTGTGAGGATGATCAAGGAGGACAGTGTGGCCGATGGTATCGAAAGCAGAGGAAAAGTCTAGTAAGACTAGAATGGACGTACAACCTCTATCGACTGCCCTACGTAAACCATCTAAAACCTTAAGAAGAGCAGTCTCAGCAGAGTGCTTCGCTTTGAACTCCGACTGGTACATTTCATCGATATTGCAGTTAAAAATATGGTCATTAAGGCAAGAGAAAACCACTCTCTCGGGACCTTAGAGAGGAATGGAAGCTGTGAGATAGGGGGCTAGCTATATGGTTCAGAGGGGTTAAGGTGTGTTTTTTAAAGGATAAGAAAAATTGTGGCATGTTTGAAGAAAGAGGAAACCACTCCTGTGGCAAGTGAAGTGTTAATGAGATCAGGAATCAGTGGGAGGACAACAGGGAGAATTTGGTAAAGGAGAATTTGGAGTGGAAAGACGTCATTAGGGGATCCGGATTTGTGAGAGCGTGAGATCAGGGCAGTTACTTCCTCAGAGGACGCCCGACTGAGGATGTTGACCGGCAATGGAGTATGGTTAGGGAGAACAGCATGGGCTTGTTTAGTCGACTGTGGTAGTACGGTGCGAAGGTTAATAACTTTATCAGAGAAGAATTTGAAAGAGTAGAATGGTTGATGGTTGAAAGGTGGGGGAAATGGGGCTAGGCAAGGAAAGAGGAGAGAGGAGACGAAAGATAGTCCGTGGGTCATTCTTGCTCAAAAACAAAAGTTGGCGTTAATGAGCCTTGCGCGCTGATTTTAATTTGGAAGAATATGCCGAAGTAGCAATGCAAGGGGAAGTGAGAGGGAAGTCGTGTCCTGCCCACAGGAGCGTGCTTTATGAAGGGTTCGTTAATGAGCACGTGGACTACCTTGAACGAAAGAGTTCCATGGTGAACCAAGAGGCACAGTGATGGTAGTTTGAAGAAGGAGTGATAAGGGGGGCATGCGCGTTAAGGCAGGCGAGTAATAATTGGTGTAGAAAGTTTAAGGTTTGCTCAGGCGAAGCAGTAGTATCAATAGGAGGTAGAGCAGTAACAACGTCGGTATAGAGAGAAGAAGTATTGTCAAGGTATAGCTGTGTACACTAGCTCGGCGTTCAGAGTTGAACACAAGCACGGGCAGATAGATGACCACAGGCCATCTGAGATAGTTCGGGGCGATTAATAAAGAGTGGGAATTACGGTTGACCGGGTTTAGATTAATGGCTTGCAAAGTTGAAGTTCAAATGATATATAAAGTCTTAAGAAATAATATAATTTTAATATATATAATGAAAGGAGGGGCAATTTATATTTATATATATACAAGAGAAGGAACAAATTACTTATGGTAGTTAAATTAATTTAAGTAAAGATTAAGGAGGTAATTTAAGTATGACCAAACAAGATCGCTCAAACCTTCAAGCGAGGGGAATTGAATAGGAGGTAGAAGATAACAGTACAGGTGTTCAAGAAGATACTTCGGGGACTCCTGACGAGGAGAACTCGAAGATGGTATTGGATCACTTTGTGATAAGATTTTCTGTGCTCCAGAGAGACGTAATCTTAACTCTCGAGGATTCTCTAGATCAGCTGGGAGTATCACTCTCGAAAGAACGGGAATATTGAAGGGGGTGATGAAGATGAGAGAGCCGCATAACTCTCCTCGAGGAACTGGGCTCGATAGCTTTCCTCTGAACAGCGGCCAAAGCTTAACGTAGGTAGATCTGCTGACGAGATCTTCGACGACGTACGACGATGAGTTCACGGGAAACAAACGGCAGTCAAGACAATTGGATGGTGGGCTTTCAATCTGCTTGAAAAATGGTGAGCTTCTGGTTAAATAACCGAGTGGCTGATCCGATAGACGCCTCTAGGCCTTGAGGTTCCTAGAGGATTCTTGGCGCCAGTCAAAGCAAACACAATTCATAATAACACGTCGTTCCAGGCGATGAAACTTGCCTCGCGATTTGGGGATAGGGTTATTGTGGCCACGACCGGCGTTATTAAACGGGAGGGGGGGGGATTGGTGTCTAAAGGCAAATACAGCTGGGACGGATGATTAAGCGAGTGGCGGATTCTTCCTTGACTCTTGAAAGTTCTCACGCTGGCTCACGTGGTCTTGAAATAATAGAAGGGTATTTCCAAGAGGCTTCCTTTCACGGGAACCATCAAGGGCATTCCCTCACACGTTCCCTTTTTCGAAGATAACGTTTTTCTGATACTAAGAGGAGGAAAAAGGGCATCCCCAAAACATAGGAGGAGTCGTGTATGTGAAGAGTTTGACCTGAGTCTACAGGTGCACACTAAGTGTCGACATTTAAATTTAAGTCGACACAGCGGTCACTAAATGAATGAATGACTTTTGTTTAATACCTGCCATAGGGTATACTTAAAAAGGGTATGGTCGATAATCAGCGCCCCCCCCAAAATCCTACTAAATTAATAAACGCTATATTGACGCAATCTTCCAAGCGGTTCTGAAGATCTATCGCGTAAGAATATCAGGACTTAATCTCCTCATCCGGGCAGGAATTAGAAAAAGGTTAATTTAATAAGGCTCATTGTTCAGCGTACATTTTGGATATACAATAGCTCGAAGGGGGCAAATCCCAAGGGTATGTGGGAGATTTCTTTGCAGGCGAACATAAGGTTGAGCTGAGCATAGCGTAACTTTTTCAGAATGGTCTTCAGAGTGCCATTCAACTTTTCACAAACGCCGTTAGCAGCAGGGTGAAAATGGGACGTGATCAACCACTTAATATTAAAGAGCTTGCTGACCTGTTTCATTAGCTCAGAGGTGAACTGTCTACCTCTGTCGGACAAGATCTCCTTAGGGATGTCGAGGCGGGGAAAGATATAAATAAGGGTGTTATCGCAAGGAAGGGTGTGGGCAATTAGCGTATTAAAGCAAAAACAGCTGGGATGGGTGATTATGCTAGTGACGGATTTTTCTTCGAGTTTCTAAAATTTTCACGCTAGCTCACGTAGTCTTAAAATTATAGAGGTTATTTTCAAGGGGCTTCCTCTAACGTGGGTCATTCGAGGGCATTCTCTCACACGCTTCCCTTTTCGAAGATGATGTTTTCCTGATACGAAGAGGAGGGAAAAAGGCATCCCCAAAACATGGGAGGAACGTGATTGTGAAGAGCTTTGACCTGAGTCTACAGGTGCACACTAAGTGTTGACATTTAGATTTAGGTCGACACAGCGGTCACTAAATGAATGAATGACTTTTGTGTAATACCTCGCATAGAGTATACTTAAAAAGGGTATGTTCGATAATCAGCGTCAAAAAAAACACACGAAATAAATAAATGCGAGTTACAAAAATATAAAAAGGATTCATTCGTAAAAGGGCATCTCCACAGAAGTTTCCATTAATTATAGTCGCCTGAAAGGAGTAGGATCTCATGACGAGCGAGGAGATAGGTGGTAGGCAATATAGAATTTAAAATTGATCAAGAATGTTCCGAAATCGTATTAGAAAGCTCAGTTACAGTTTGATTAGAGATATGGGGGTTTGAGATGAATAAGTCCCGGGTATTACCATGTATGTGTGTTGGGGATGATACACGTTGTGTAAGAGAGAAGAGGTCGATGATATCAATGAATCCACGAAAAGTCTCATTGTTGCTAGGAAGATTAAATTCACCGAGAATAAGGAGTGAACCAGTAGAGGATAGGTCAGCGATTTAGGTTACTAGACTCCTCGCCACATAAGGCCGGAGATGAACTGGGGATACGGTAAAGGACCACAATAGTCAGAGCGGACACAGCTCGTGAGACAGCAATGAGACCGTCATTTAAGGCTAGAGGGGGGGAGGGAAGAAGATTCATGGAGATGGATGAGTTGAAAATCACTGCAACTCCCCCTCCACGCTGGTTCCGAGGAATGTACAGGAAAGAATGACCATGACGGGTTGCAAGGGCAGTGCATGAACCAGAATCAGACTCGAGCCAAGTTTCTGTAAGGCAAAGGAAGGAAACCACAGTGCGAACAACGAGGTCATAGAAATACTCCGACTTATTCGTCATGCTCGTATTGTTAACAAGAGAAGCCAACAGCACCTGCTGATGAACAAAGGAGGAAAGGGGAGATTTGGAGTTGTTGGGTTAAGGAAGAATGGTAGGGCGAAAGAAGTTTGTTCTTAAGGGACGCCAAAGTCTCGGCCCCCTCCTAGTCGGGTGATTTCGGGAGATACTAGCCCTATTTATCTTCGGGAAAAAGCTCGCGAAAGATGATAGTTTGAAGAGTTGAGTGAGAGGAGTGAGTCCCTATCATACGTAGTGGAGGAGAAAGGAGGGTGCAAAGGCGAGAATTATGAAGCCTGCAGAAGACGGTAAAATCTAACCCTAACATGACTCATAGAAAGTGGGGGAGGGTTCGCGTAGGCGAAGCGTCGGCGTTGGGGCGGTTTCGCCGAAGCGAGGCGTGGGAATTAGGGAGGGTTAGCCAGGGCGATGTGAGTTAAATAAGGAAGGAAGACAAAGAGCAGCACGTAGCAACAAATGAATCAATAAAGTAAAAAGGAAAAGGGAGGTTAATATTTAAGCAATAGAAATAAATGGCTAAATATAAATAAAAATCAACAGCGATATACAAATGCAGCAAAAAGAAAAAAAGAAAAATAAGCGAGTTTATTTTAGGGCAAGTAAAACTAAAAGCCGATAAACATGCGGGTAGGACAAAATAAACAAGCAAAAAGCCATAAATAGAATAAGGCAAAACTTAATTGAAGTCGAAATGAGCAATGAGTAACAAATAAAATTTGGTACCTACAAGCGAGACTGCCGGTGAATGTGAAACACAGTCCTAACTAATTGAAAAGCATTAAATACAATGCAGTAATTATAGGTCACACAAGGAAATTGTTTAAAAAGCACTAAGATAACAACGCGACAAGACTAATTAAAGAGCACTTAATAACAGAAGAACGATGAATGACGAGACGGATAATAAGAAACCGATCAATAGCTTTGGGAATGGAATTGATCGTCGGGGCAATCAAAAATGCTCATACAACAACCTATCCCTACAGCGCTGACATGCTTCACATGGTTGATCCATCGGCTTAGTCAAAGAGAAAGATTTGAGGATGGAATAAGGGTATTTAAACCTGGCTTGACCTTAGATAACTACTCTTAGGTTCACTCATTTGAGAGGAGAGAAATTGGGAGGGATAGACCATTCGTGCTACTCAATTTGTTTATATCTTTGGGGCGGTAGTGTGTAGATTTAGCTTTAGATAAACACTCATTTATGAGGTTGAGGGGATAATTCAATTCAATATATCTGCAGGTTGTATATGTACTCTCGTCTTCTCAAAATAAAGGATCACAGTTTTTAAGTGCTCTCAAGAACATAACTGTTGTAACACTTTTTTAATGCTAACATCATGATGTTAAAAAAAGTAAATGTAAGAGTTAGAATGGCTCGGTTTATGGTGTACAGAAGCCAATTTGGAAAATTACTCTTGCAATTTTGACATCGACAAAGGTCATACAATTAACTTTTTCCACTTTACTTTCAAATTGATGGTGGGATGGAAGTTGTAAATATTTTCCAAGAAATTTTCGAATGAATTTAAACATTTTATGGGCCACATCAATATGGCATTGACCTCATACCTAAGCCATACAAAATTTAGATGTGGAAAAGCAGAGGGGAGTAAGGTAACTTCAAAATATTCTATAAAAAGGTTAAATAATATGGGCAATAAAGGATTGCTCATGCTAATTCCATATTTTGAACGGAAGAAACACATTTCACTAAAGATTTCATTGTCGGTAACACAGTTTTACAAGATTTAATATTTTATTTTTGCCTAGTGAGACGTATAATATCGGTTTGGCTAATAGCTAATAACATCATGGGCTTCATTAACAAGGACATTGGTGAAGAGGGTATCTACGTAATCGATTATCCGCTTACTACACTTTAAACTTTACCCTTTTGTATAATTCTACTCTCACTCGGCGGGGAGTTAACGCGCTTTTTTCCCACCCCTATGACAGGGCTCCAAGTAAGGAAAAAGCAGCTTCAGCAGGATCTGTGTCCAAAATTAAGAAGATCATGGCTGCCAGTTGGCATGGGGGAGGGTGGGGAAAGAGGTACATCCTCTCCTTGAGATTCTTCATGGGCTCCTGCCTCCTGAAGAGGCAATTGCTTAAGGATGGAGCTAGTTTGGGTTTCTAAAACCAACCCCAAGTTCGCCACGGAGAAAGACCTTAACAACTAGAAGTGGGAAACCTCTGGGACCATCTTCACCTCAGGAAGAAGTCTAAGTGACTATTCCGCATGAGGTGCCGGTATCCTGCTGTCATAGAATAGGGTCAAGTCAACCCTTTCTGTGTTTCTCCGCCGAGGTCGATGACGGCTATGTGCGTGGGAGGTTTATAATACAAGCAGAGTGCAAATTAACTTAATTTTGGTTGGCCAAATAGTCGACTATCTTGGAGGTTCTGTGACAATGGAAAAATGGACACAAAAATATCTTTACTAATATGCAAATTAATATTCTTTTACAAGTTTAAAAGAGGTTTTAAAACAAGCTATATACATATTAAACCTACACGAGTCTCAGCTGCTAAAATGGGTTAGACATGGCGGGGACAATTGACGTACAAACAAATAAACAATATTGGCCGAGGGGAGCTCGAATAACCTTGAGCATACACGAATCCGACGATGGAGGTTTACACTGGGAGAGGGGGGGAGTAGTATAGATAGCACTTGTACATGAGAGATGCACGTTGCTGTTACCTCGGAGATTTGCTCCGAGGGAGAGTAATCCTTGCCTTTGAGCAAAATTCAAATAATAGTGTCTTGACAATGACTATTACGAGATGAACTTAGATCGTGCTTTCGAGTTAGATCACGAATCAAGACTGGGCGCGTTGCATTCGAGGAGCAGGTAGAATGAGTATGGGGTAGATTTACCTGAATTAATCAAGAATACCCGGAGCGAGATGGGTTCTGCGAGAATTCTGCAGAGTTTAACGCGACGCGAATAGCGGGCATTGAGGGGGGGTGGACAGAGGATACTGACGGGCATGCAGAGGCGGATACTGACGTGGCGGGCACGCGGTGGATACTAACGGGGCGGGCACCGGATGAGTTATAGTGGGGTCGAATGGGGTTTATACCCCTCCGTCCGAAGCGATTCCATGGTCAGATGCATCGGTAGACGAAAGTAGTCTCGCCCTATTAGCACGAACGCAAGAAGGTTCCTAAGTCAGCGAGGCGAAACTTTGTCCGACTCCCGATGGGACCTTTTTGGCTCTTAAACTTGTCACTACTTTCTACGATTGCGCGCTTTCATGCCACTAAGCGTCTCATAATTTTGCAATTCCATTAACACAGACAAAAAGGCTCGACCAAGGCCTGTTGTCTCTCTTTACATTGAAGGCGGGACAGCGCGCATCTTTCTCTCTGACACCTGCCATGGGATTCTTTTTAATAACTACTATGATAAGCAATGTATAGTACATCAGTTACATATAACTGCACCACTAAAATATTACGTGAGTACACAAAAATTTAACTTTCTTTTTTCCATTCTTCTATATTTTCAGTGAAATTATGTAAATATCTGACCATGACGGCTCAGTCAGTTTGAAAGCTTTACGCGCTATACGCCCTAGTTAAGTAATTCACCACTAAATGAGGCAACACCAAGGATAATTCCCCTAAATAAAACTGCTGATTTTTGCACGAAAAACCACGTTATCAACAAAGACAGAAGTCATTACTCAATAAGAAGAGACGGAGAAAGAATACTAAATTAAGAAGAAATGCATCTGCTTCACTGTGATGAATGGAGATTATACCTGTGAGCGAGATATGGCGCTAGAGGTGCCTACTTTTACCAAATCTATTTTAAATAACTTTTACCTGAACTTATTATTCACAAACATTACATAAAGGCAAGGGTTCAGTTGCAGTTGGTAGTTGAATATAGTGACCCGCTTCTTGCTAGACAGTTAGGGCGACAGAATGTGGGCCTATTATCGCCCGATATACGTTGAACAAGGAGTGTGCCAACCTCGGAAGGTAGACGAAATAGTATTAGATGGTATAAAAGGGCTCTCACACTTGAGTAGCAGGACAATCTTTCCTTTTAAAACATAACTAACTACTAGGTGCCCCACACAAAGTCGAGCACATTAGATCTCTAGAAAACGAACATGGATCACCCTAACAAACTGAAAAGACTGCTACTCCGAATAATTTCCATTCAGTAAAACCAAATCCCGCAACTAGTAGCACAGGTGATATTTTCGGATACTCAAACTCCACTTATAAAGTACATCAAGACGCCAAATGCGGTTACGGTAATCTTCCAAAAGACAAAGATGTGGAGCAGCTGCTTTCGATGGCAGAAAGCTTAAGACTGAGGAAAATGAACCTCACAGCAAAGAATCGAGTGCAAATCACTAAAAAATGGAGCGTCATATATACGTAGAAGATGAAGCATGGCTAGGAACTCACTCGTGCGATGAAATAAGACAAGAAATAATGGAAAAGAAAAGATGGTAACCCCAGTTCTTCCCAATGTGCGATATTTTGCTTTGATTTTTATTAAACTTAATATTCGAAGGATTTTGGATAATTTTGATTAGCTTTAATAAATACGTTTTAATCTTTGATGTTCTAATAAACAAGGTGCGATGACCAGAAAGTCGCGTCTCCTCACTTATTCTGATTTATGTCCTTACGACTTTGAAAAGTTTCAATAATTCCAGGAGGAAAATGGAAGGACCTTAGCTATTTTATCATCCCAAAGAGAATGTAAACAACTTAAAGGTTTCAAATTTCGTTGCAATCGGCCGAAGTGTTATGATGTTATTGCCAAAAAAATATTTCCCTGGCTAGCGTGGGAGGACTTTGGCAATTATATGAATTGAAAGAATGTAAAACAACATAATGGTTTCAAATTTCCCTGGCTAATCTTAGGAGAACTTTGCCAATATATATTATTACATAGAGGTACTTATCATAATATAGCATAGTATAACATGGCATAGTATAGTATAGCATAGCATAGCAAAACATAGTATAGTAAAGTATAATATAGTATACTATATCTAGTATAGTATCTTCTAACATAGTATAGCTAGCATATCATATCGTAGGGTAGCCTAGTATTGTCTAGAATAGTATAACATTATAGCATAGCTTAGTATAGACTCGAATAGTATCCAGTCACCAGATAGCCCCTTAATTAAAAAAAAAAAAATCGAATAGTTTCCTGGCTAAAGCTAGCTTATCGTAGGATAGCCTATCATAGTATTACCTCACCTAACATAATAAAGACTAGCATAGTATAGACTAGCCTAGATGACCTAAAATAGTAAATCCTGCTTAGGCTAGCATAGTATAACATATTAGATTATGTCATAGCATAGCCTACCATAGTATAAACTAGCCTAGCACCGGGTAACCTAGTCTAGCCCAGCCTAAGTTAGTATAACTATATCTAGCCTATGATTCCCTATAATAGTAGAACTTACCATACTATACGCTAGCGTTACTAACATAGTAGAGTCTAGTCTTATGTAGTATAGCTTAACCTGGCATATTATCACTTAGCCTAGACTAATCTAGCCGAACCTAGCAGAAAATGTATATTATGGCCTATATTAGCCTAGAAACCATACTAAAGCCTAGTCTAACATAGACTAGGCTAACCTAAACTAGCCTAGCATATCCTAGTACAGCCTAGCATATATAGGGTAGTAAAGCTTACCATAGTATAGCTTATCATAGTATAATATATCCTAGCCTAGAATAGTATAGTATATCATAGCCTAACCTAGTATAGTTTAACATAGTATTGCGTAGATTATCCTCATATACAGTGGACTAAGCTAAGCTAGCCTTGCAAAGACTAGTATAGTATAAGCTCTCCACCATAGCCTATCTTACCCTAATCTAGCTTAGTATAGGATAAGCATAGTATAACATATCCTAGCATAGTTTACACTACTCTAGCATAGTATAGCCTAGCTTAGCATAGTATATCTTATCTTATTCTAACATGTTATATATTGGCTTAGCATACCCAACAATAGTCTAGCCTAGCCTACTCTAGCCTTTGCTAGCTTAGCATGGTACACTATGATCTAGTCTAGTATACCGAAGTATAGTCCAGCATACCCTGCATAGCATAGTAAACTCTTCTATAGCACGGTCTATTATATTATAGCAGAAAATGGCCTAGAATCGCATAGTATAACTTAGAGTAGCCTAATATATCATAGCTTAGCTTAGTGTTATGCTGCCCATGGCCTCGCTCTACAACTGAACGAATACACATGTGAGTATAAGAACTTTCATTTTTATGTATAGGATATTTCACATTTATATATAGGACGTTGTATTTTTTATATTGTATTTGCTTAAGCTAGGAATAAATTGTGTTGAATTAATATAACGGAGTTTTGTATTTGTAACTAACCCATAAACTGCCCTAGCTGTAACGTTGTATATATATATATGAATATAATTTCTCAGGAACAGAGTTTTGAAGGTCCCTCGCAAATGCGCAATCAATTTCCTCCAAGTAATTGATTCAGAATTCCTATTTCCGCCAGGTAGTTCTTTAGCATTCTCCCCCCTCCCCCTTCATAATCCCTGCAAGCCATGACTCGTTTTCACGGGCATCTTCACCGCCATATTCTCAAGATTTCATTAGTTCCGCCGGAAACCATGTAATGTCGGGTATAAAAGACAAGCCCCAACAATGGAGGGTCGGTAGTTGTGTAAGAGTCTCTCGACTGGCCACCCATTCGCTCGAATCCCTTAAGATAAATTCCTGATTAAATCCCGATGAGATTTTAGTCGAGTAACACTGATTTTAGTGTGAGGTTCCCTAAGTTTTGAAGGTGACTTAGACTCCCTGATGAGAAGACCCCGTCTTCTCACACTTTACCTTTCCCGTGTTGGTACTATCAAAATTCTGTTCCTCGTACCATTGAACCTCCCCAGCTTGTGCCAGTATTATAAGATTGAATCTCATTAAAGTAAGTAAATTCAAGTAGAAGCCTGCCTCTCTATATCCTCACTCAAGCATCGCAACGGCACCTGGATTAACGAGCGTCTAAGGAAAGGTAACTGTGATAGAACGAGTAAAGCTGCGTTTAATTTCAACTCCTATCCCGTATTATTTAAAACCACGATGCTGCCCACGTGCATCTTCGATTCGAGGCTTGGAGTCTTATCACAGCTACCGGATGTCAATGTTTAAACAAGGAGGTTATCGTCCCCCCCGTTCGCCCCCATACGCCGACTTCGCCAGATCGAGATAGGCTTATGAGCAGATAAGGCATTGTTCTCCGGCCCGGCTGTGCGTTCCATCCAAGCTTTCACTCCATTTTCTCCCACGCCAAGGAGATGTCCTGGCTATTTATATGGAAACTTTACCACTAAGATCAGATTGGAGATCCAGATTTTCGTCGCGAAACATCACCACGACCCTCTCTCCCTTTGTGCGCCAAGGGACCTCGACCTCGAGATTCACCATCACTTGTCCAGAAGGAGGACAATATTCCTTGAGTGCCAAAGGTTAGAGCCTTTCCGACGCCAAGTCCCCAAGGCTTCCCCCCCTGTTGTTCAAAGGAGAACAGCATTAGAACAGCCATTGTTCGTTTTGAGCCCTTCGCCAAGAAACGGTTCTCATCCCCCCCTGTTGTTCAAAGGAGAACAGTATTAGAACAGCCATTGTTCGTTTTGAGCCCTTCGCCAAGAAACGGTTCTCACCCCCCACCCCTTGTTGTTCAGAGGAGGACAACATTAGAACAGCCATTGTTCTTGAGCCCGTAGACAAGAGACGGTTCTCATCCCTCCCCTTTGTTCAGAAGAGAACAACCTAGAACAGCCATTGTTCGTTTTGAGCCCTTCGCCAAGAAACGGTTCTCACCCCCCCTGTTGTTCAGAGGAGAACAACATTAGAACAGCCATTGTTCTTGAGCCCGTAGACAAGGGACGGTTCTCATCCCCCCCTTTGTTCAGAAGAGAACAACCTAGAACAGCCATTGTTCTTCAAGCCGTTCGTCGAGAAACGGTTCTCCTTCCCAAGACGCCTCGTCAGGATCCTTTTATTCCCCCCCCCCCCTTCGGCTGGAACTCGCCAGCGGACCGAAACTCCTTTGCGCCACCTTCCACTGCACCACTAGTGCAAAAGTTACGTAAGCCAAACGTCACCTTTGAGTATTGGTCCCTTTTGTCAATTCTATCCTGTGCTTTAAATGGTTTATCGAACCATCCCATCTCTTTAACTCTATATTTGTTTTACCTTTTTAAATCCTTTAAATCCTCGGATTAGCCGAGCCCCCACGACCCTTTCAATTCTCTGTTTATGTCAATATTTTCCTTCTTGTGTTTGTTGGTAGTTATTATTAATAAAACTCTATTTTATTAATGATAGCAATATTATTATCCTTGAGCTCAGTTCCACTTCTTAAGCATATCGAAGATACATAATATCGTCCGCCAGACAGTAACGCACTCTAAAGATAATTAAGGAAGTTCCCTCAACGAATAGTGTTATATATGGTATCGTCGGGAGTCATTCTACGACATATATATATATATATATATTTATATATATATATATACTATTTTAATTTGGTATCAGGTGTGTAAGGTTTAACGCTATATCTTTGCAAACACTGGTCTCAGTCGAGTAAAGCATAGTGTTATTCGTTATAATAATAGAATATAGTAGTTCCCTTTTGTTTTAACGATTGCTATCCCCTTTTTTTGGAAACTTAAGAAGCTGGAGTAGCTCAAGGAACGGTTATAATAATTTGTTTGTGTTTTTTTTGTGATTTTAGTCAGTGGTTATCCAGATTGAGAAACCAAGTACGAATAGGTCAGTGCCCATATTTAGGTAGGCTAATTCTATAGAGGCATAATTCTTGTTGCAAGGAATTTTAGTTGGTTGACTAGTGCGCCCCCAAGTGCAAAGATGACTCAGTTTGAAATCTTTAAAGCGCAAGGAGAGTCCTGTGTTCTTTCCGGAAAAGAACTAACTGAGTACATTCAAGAGGAGCAAAGGAAAGAAAGAGAAAGAGAGGCATGGATAAGACAAACTGAGCTTCTCCACCAGATTGAATTAACTCGGATTGAAGCAGAATTTCAAAGAAAAATGGAAGTAACAGAAAGGGAAAGAGTAATCCGACGAGGGGAACGAGAAAGAAAAATACAACGAGAAGAACGAGAAAGAAAAATACAACGAGAAGAACGAGAAAGAGAAAAACAACGAGAGGAACGGGAAAGAGAAATACAACGAGAAGAACGAGAAAGAAAAATACAACGAGAAGAACGAGAAAAAGAAATCCAACGAGAAGAAAGAAGGAAGGATTCGCGCCCCTTCACAGGAAAGCTGACAAAGTTTCCGAGCCCCGTAAAACCCCCAAACTTATTTCCCCAAAACCAACAACGGGACTCCAAACCTCCCGTTAAGACTTCTCCTCCATCTCTCTTCCCGAAGCGACCAACCATATGCTTCACCTGTGGTGTAGAAAAACACATGAGCTGCAATTGCCCCCAAAATTCTAGGCTTAAAAGCGGACCAGCCCACCAAGTTCACCAGATTAATGCAACCCCGGCTCCCCCGGTGGTGCAGACCCAAGCAGAAACTTCTCCCCCTCCGTCAGGCCACCAGGTAAATTTTGTTTTTGGTAAAAGTTCATCGGGAACTTTGAAATATGAGGAGGGCAGCGTGGACAGCTGCCGAGTATCGACTCTCGTCAGGGACACAGGATGTACGTGTTTCATCGTGTCCGACGAACTCCTCCCAGTGGCCTTTAACCACGAAATATTTGCGGTGGTACATGACCACCTTGGGCGGGCGAACCGATTCCCCGTCGCTAGATGTTACCTGCAGTGTCAATATTATAATGGCTGGGCTGAAGTCATTGTAGCACCCATACAATTCTGTTCCGTACTTATAGGACAGAGCCCCCAAGTAAGTTTCGACCCTGTGTTTCAGGCCGCCCTTCCTCAAGGCCGAGATAAGAAAGAAGCCCAGGAGCCCGTCCCCATCAGAACCCCGATACCGTCCGATTTCTCGGAGACCCCTAACTAGGACTTTAGGACGGCAAAAGAGGAGTGTGAATCACTAACACCCTTAGGTGATAAGGCCCAAGACAAGGACACGGAGACTGTCCGTGGACCCCAAGAAAAAAAGAACCCCCAACGCGCCCATGGAGATACCTTCGTAGAACTGGACGAAACATCGGCGCTTGAAGAGGATTGCCCCGCGGAGTCCCTTAATGTAATCCAGACAGTGTGCATCCAACCTGATGCCGATTACCCTCCTCCTTCCCTACCAGGCGAGTCTTTAGAACCCTCTGACCTGGATAGTGACGCGCAGCTGACACCACGTCCGAAGAGTCAGCTACAAGAACTAATTAAATGGAATCACCATTTACCCGCCCTATTAGCTCTTTTTGAGCGACTGCGTAAAAATGGCCTCAGCATTGGCCCCAGCAAATGCCATTTTGCTCACGAAACCATCAAATATTTGGGTTTCAAAATAGGACAAAGCAAGTTAGGTCCCCACGAGAACAAGATTAAGGCAATCGGCCACATGCCCCTCCCGATTACAAAGAAGCCATTAAGATCGTTCCTAGGATCAGCTTCTCCCTATCAGCGATTTGTTCCGAATTTCGCTGCAATTTTGGCCCCCCTATGCCCCCTTCAGGAAAAGAATTTCCCCGATCGTTTACGTTGGAATGATGTCGCTGTTTCCCATTTTAATCAGCTCAAAAGTAAGTTCATTTCTGCCCCCATTTTAAAGTTGCCCAACCCGGAAAAATCCTTTGGGATCAAGACCGACGTGAGCAACGAGGGCATTGGAGGTGTACTCCTTCAATACGTGGATGACGGAACGAGTCATTCAGTTGCATATGCTAGTCTTCAACTATTACCACGCGAAGAGAGATATGCCACTAGAGAAAAAAAAGCTCTATCAATTATCTGGGTCATAGACAAATTCAAGCTGTACTTGATATGTAAAGAATTTCAAATAGGAACCGACCACCGTCCGTTAGCCTATATTAGGAATTTTCCCCTGTAATCTAAAGATCAAAATAATCATATGTATTGAGGTAATACTAGTTAGGTGCAGGAAGGTACGGTTGGTACAAGAAAACGAGTTCCCCACAACGGAGCTCTATCGTTGTCCCTTCTCTCTTTTTTTCGAAGTGACAACTTCCCCTGGAATAGAGGGGTGTGATAGAACGAGTGAAGCTGCGTTTAATTTCAACTCCTATCCCGTATTATTTAAAACCACGATGCTGCCCACGTGCATCTTCGATTCGAGGCTTGGAGTTTTATCACAGCTACCGGATGTCAATGTTTAAACAAGGAGGTTATCGTCCCCCCCTTTCGCCCCCATACGCCGACCTCGCCAGATCGAGTTAGGCTTATGAGCAGATAAGGCATTGTTCTCCGGCCCGGCTGTGCGTTCCCTCCAAGCTTTCACTCCATTTTCCCCCACGCCAAAGAGATGTCCTGGCTATTTATATGGAAACTTTACCACTAAGATCAGATTGGAGATCCAGATTTTCGTCGCGAAACATCACCACGACCCTCTCTCCCTTTGTGCGCCAAGGGACCTCGACCTCGAGATTCACCATCACTTGTCCAGAAGGAGGACAATATTCCTTGAGTGCCAAAGGTTCGAGCCTTTCCGACGCCAAGTCCCCAAGGCTTCCCCCCCTGTTGTTCAAAGGAGAACAGCATTAGAACAGCCATTGTTCGTTTTGAGCCCTTCGTCAAGAAACGGTTCTCATCCCCCCCTGTTGTTCAAAGGAGAACAGCATTAGAACAGCCATTGTTCGTTTTGAGCCCGTAGACAAGGGACGGTTCTCATCCCCCCCCCTTTGTTCAGAAGAGAACAACCTAGAACAGCCATTGTTCTTCAAGCCGTTCGTCGAGAAACGGTTCTCCTTCCCAAGACGCCTCGTCAGGATCCTTTTATTCCCCCCTCTAAGGCTGGAACTCGCCAGCGGACCGAAACTCCTTTGCGCCACCTTCCACTGCACCACTAGTGCAAAAGTTACGTAAGCCAAACGTCACCTTTGAATATTGATCCCTTTTGTCAATTCTATCCTGTGCTTTAAATGGTTTATCGAACCATCCCATCTCTTTAACTCTATATTTGTTTTACCTTTTTAAATCCTTTAAATCCTCGGATTAGCCGAGCCCCCACGACGTTTTCAATTCCCCTATTTATTTCAATATTTTCCTTCTTGGGTTTGTTGGTAGTTATTATTAATAAAACTCTATTTTATTAATGATAGCAATATTATTATCCTTGAGCTCAGTTCCACTTCTTAAGCATATCGAAGATACATAATATCGGCCGCCAGACAGTAACGCACTCTAAAGATAATTAAGGAAGTTCCCTCAACGAATAGTGTTATATATGGTATCGTCGGGAGTCATTCTACGACAGTAACGTCAGGTCGGTGAGAGTGAAAGAAGCTGTAATCAGGTACTTCCTACACAGGCAGGACAAAGGTGGCCTAATCAACGAGCTACGAGTCTTCAGCTTGACAAACCCAGATCCATAGTAACCTAGTGACGCAACTACGAGGAGTTGTGCCTTTTTAAATAGTAAGATAGGGGCACAACTTCAACGAGGGTAGTGTGCCGTAATAATTCTTGCGACCGTGACAGGACCTGTAATCGAAAAAAGTACCTGAAAGAAAACTGAAGAAACACCCCAGTGCCAAAAAAATCTACTGATCGAACAAGCCTGAAGAAGACATAATTTTAAAGTAAGTCAGTTTAGACCCATGTTTTAGCTATTGGAGTATAAGTGCATTGTAGACATAGGTTTTAAGCGTTGGCCTCTGAATTTAAATAGTTAATTGGTGCCGTCCACAGGTAACGCGGTATTATACTGCTAAATTGAATTAATCCCGTGAAAATATATCGATTTATGGTATTTTCTTAGTAAAATATCGTGAAATTTATCATTTGATCATCTCAGATATGCCACTGTGTCCCCTTACCTTTCTTCATCTCTAAAATTGAAGTGAAATTAAGTAAACAATTGAATTTCAAGTGAAATTTTGGCATCTGAGTAACATTTAAGATATTCTTGAGTAACTATGAGTATACTTGAGAATTTGAGTCAAGTGTAAGTAAGTACTTCGAGTAATCCTGAGCAGATTTTGACGTAAATTCTGAGTTACCTTTGTGCATCTAACTATGGCCAGTGAGGAAAATCAAACCATACTCCCGCGTGTCTGCCAATACTAGCAATAACTAATCCCCTTCTCACCCCGCTTTTATAAATTTAAATCGGTTGATCATCCTGCCCAATACAGTCGTACCATTTAAGGGTATAGTCGACGGCAAGATCGTTGAACCCCGAGCAACCCCTTGGTTAGAATCCCTGGAACAGCACTTCCATCGTGAATACATAACAGATACATAGCAAAAATCCGAGAAGCTAAAAGATTCATTCATGCAACAGAGGGTAGTGCCATATACGTAGTTACCTATACCCCAGCCTTGGCCGATGCCAAGACATGGCAACAATTTAGGACACACCTAAGCATTGCATTCAAGGAAAGAACTAGGAACCGTTTCACAGCTTTAAATGCAGTCCACCAGGCCACGTGGGATAACAAAGAGGATTTAACGTTGTTCATAGCAAAGGTACATAAATTGGTACAGGAAAGTTGCAAAACTATTGATGAAAGATGTCAAGTAAAATTTATACAAAACCAGCAAGACTTTCTCGTAGCTACTGCCATTTTTAATAACCTTCGAGCCCCGTTTGATAGAAAGTTTCAGGATGTGTATGACTTAACCAACGATATATGAAAATATTTACGAAGTTAAGAGTAAATGTTGGCTGATAGTAAAGGAAACAAAAAGTGGAAAAGTAAATATTGTTCAAAGGACTCAAGAAGAATCTAATATATACATATTTCGTGATAATAGGAACATTATGTATAAGTCCCAATGCCACAATTGCGGGAAGTTTGGCCATTGAAAGAAAGAATGTAGGTCTCCCTCATATTGCATTGCATGTAAGGTAAAAGGTCATAGTTTAGGAAACGTTCCCCATTGCAGGAAATCCCGCCCTAGTATCCCTCCCCAGCGACATTCGTGGTATAAGGGATCCCCTAGACAAAATTACCCAGGTAATGCCACTTCGCAGTCTATATCAAACCGAAAGTGGAATTACGGACCTCCTTGGAATCGATGTCCTAGTGTATCTCGACGATATAGTAGTCTTTAGCGATGATTTCGAATAAAATTTTAAGAGACTATATAAGGTATTCGCTAGGCTCAGGGAAGCAAATCTGAAGATAAAACTAGAAAAGTGCCAGCTCCTGCGAAGCGCACTTATCTACTTAGGATTCCTACCAGCGTCTGATGGCATTAAACCTCATCCCTCAAAAATGTTACCTCTCCAGACATACCCTCTCACTAAAACCATTCGCGATGTTAGAGCTTTTAGTGTGTTTGTAAAAATTCTATCACCATTTCATTTCGAATTTTTCGCCTATTGCTAACCCCTTGACAAAATTGTTCAAAGCCAAAGCCGAGTTCATGTGGGAAACCGAACAAGAGATAGCCTTCCAAACTCTCATCGGGAAACTATGCGAAGAGCCCATATTGCAATTTCTGAACTATGAAAAACCGTTCATTGTAGCGACAGATGCATCAGCCTACGGGATCGGAGCCACTCTTCTTTAAAATCATAATGGTGTTAAGCTCCCCATTTCTTACGCAAGCCACCTCCTGACAAACGATGAAAAGAATTATTCAGTGACGGATTGGGAAGCATTAGCAATAGTGTAGGCGCTAAAGTAGTTTCGAAATATCATTTACGGATACGAAATCACCGTCAGAACCGATCATTAGCCTGTAACTTATCTCTTCTGAGATAAGCTCTTGACAGGTAGGATGAGTCGTAGGCTTTGCTCACGTAAGATTTTAACATTAAGATTGTGTATAAAGCCGGAAGAGACAACATTCTTCCCGATAGGCTATCAAGGTTGTCATCACCCTCCATCAAAGGAGTCTCCACCACAATCGATAAAACCACGCTTTGGAAAGCTCAACAGGACGACCCACGAATGAAAATCATTCTGGATGCTCTCAGGAATCCAGATGAGAAGGCCAAGTATCCTGAATATTACCTGGAAGAAGGGATCCTTAAGCACAGGATTAAGCATGACCATAGCACCATCGAACTTCCTGACGTCCTCAAACGGCCTACAATTGGCCTCTGCCAAAATTCCCCGTTAGCTGTCCATATGGGCCCGGAACGAACGCAGAAAATGGTGCAAGAGCGCTTTTATTTCCCCTACATGAGAAAACATATTGAAGAATATATTCCAGAATGCTCATCATGTGCCGCTTACAAAGGAAGGACACACCCTGCCGCCCATATACATAGTATTCGGTGTGTTCCCGACCTTGGCGAAGGACAGCCATGGATATTCTAGGTCCCTTCCTAAAAACCATTGCGGGAAACGGGTATCTCTTGGTATTTACAGATCATTTTATCAAGATAAATTGAGATTGTCCCGATTCCTAACCAAACTTCCGAGATTGTCGCTAAAGCATTTCTGTATCGGGTTAGCATCAATCACACCATCCCTTCTATCTTGATCTCTGATAATGCGCTGAATTTTACATCAGAACTTTTCTAGGAATTGTGTCGTTCGTGCCGCCTGGACAAAGTACAAACAGTCCGATACCAGCCGCCAGCAAACGGCTTGGTCGAGCGGCAAAATAAAAAGATCCGGAAGCCCTGCGTCACCTGGTCAGTAGCTCTTCCAGAGACTGGGATACTACACTAAGTTTGGTCTAAACTGTGATCAGCAAGTGATAGAACGCGTCCATCGGCGACCCCTCTCACTTTGTCCTTTATCACTACGATAAAAGGATGCCTTTTGACTTACCTTCCACTTCTGAGCCTACTAAATATATCGCCCCCTGTCGAAATTTCTAATAGCTTGAGGAAATTCCGGCGAATACTGATACGCCTTAGGACCCAATTTCAAGTCATAGTGTCACATTACAAAGCAGAAAACCCATTCATACCCAAGGACCTACACACACTGCATGTTCGCAACACCCAGAATCACATAGATTACACCCTCCACACCCTCAACGCCCTCATAATTTTACCATGGGTCAGAACCCCTCGCAAGAAGTGTGGCCTCATTAACATCGGAGGTCAACTCTAAAATGGGTTATTTGGATTAGCCACCCATAAACAATTGGATCGCATGGAATTAAAATCGAACCTTTTGACAGCTAACCGACGAACGCACACTGCTCCGCTGAAAGAAGCTATTCTCACCTTACGTCATCATAATCTCATTTTACAAAATGTCACTAAGGAAGTAGAAAACATCCATACACACTTAGAAGTTCACGGTAGAAATTTGCAATACACTGAATTATTAAGTAATATTAACACACAAAAAACACTGATCCAACATTTTGTTAACAATGTCAAATTTCTAAGACAACGGGTATTGGATACTATACGCCTTTCCCGAGAGCACATCGCCCCCTCTGACCTTCTTGACAAAACCACTTTAGGAAATCTAATAAAAACATCAGAAGCCCGTCTAATGCTCAACCCTATCTTTCCCTTGAATTAGTCTAACCTACCCTTATTCCTACATTTAACCTGGACACTTCCCGGCTCCCAGCAATAAGCTATTCGATTAATAATCCCATTTTTCGACAAATCAGCTTACGGCCTATATCTCTGTACCTAGTTCCCGAATTATTATGGTAATAATAGTCACAGTGGCCAAATAGTCTTCATTACCTCACGCGCATATTTCTTCCTGTCTCATGATCAAAAACCCCAATTCTCGTCAACTCCATCTGAAATCCAGCACTACAAAAATTTAACTCCTCTCAACCCAACCATAGACTGCTCCCAAGTCAACCCATAATCCCGGCGCATGCGTTGTCGTGTCAAGGAGACCTTTTATTATCAAAATTCAAACCATATTGTTCCTTTAACCAGTTTCATTTTGACCAGCCCATTCTGTTCAAAACCCGCGCTGACTTACTTGTCTCACTACCCCAGACCAGCCCTGATAAGTTAAAATGCGGAGAAGAAACAAGCCAAATAATTGCTCAAGGAGTCATTAGGATTGCCGAAAGATGTGAGTTAATTTCAGACAAATTTCACATCCAAAACCTCTTAGTCCTCCACGTTCAGAACCTAACTTTGCCCGTAAGGATAACCCTACCCCGTCAAATCAAAGCCTTTAATATCTCTCTAAATCCTCTAAACATATACCTGCCCTTACCTCCACCAAAACGGATTGATCAACTCGATAAGTTCTTAAATTCTAAGGATGTTCCTTCTGACGTTGGATACCTGCACCCAGTCAATGTTTTCTCGATTTTAGCCACGCTGGTTATGATAATTGTTCATCAACATCTACGCACTAACCCACATTAGGATGTCCCTCGCCACCTCACAGTACACAACGATGCTGAACAACAAGAGTTAGGACAGCATTTTCCAAAAGGGAGAGCAATGTTATGCTGCCCATGGCCTCGCTCCATAACTGAACAAATACACATGTGTGTATAAGAACTTTCATTTTATGTATAGGATACTTCACCTTTATATATAGGACGTTGTATTTTTTATATTGTATTTGACTGGGCTAGAAATAAATTGTGTTGAATGAATATAAGGGAGTTTCGTATTTGTAACTAACCCATAAACTGCCGTAGCTGTAGCGTTGTATATATATGAATATAATTTCTCAGGAACAGAGTTTTGAAGGCCCAACGCAAAGGCGCCATCAATTTTTGCCAGGTAGTTGATTCAGCATTCCCCCGCCCCCCCCTCATAATCCCTGCAAGCCATGACTCGTTCTCACGGGCGGCTTCACTGCCAGATTCTCAAGATTCCATTAGTTCCGCCGGAAACCATGTAATATCGGGCATAAAATACAAGCCCAACCAAGGGAAGGTAGGTTGTTGCGCAGGAGTCTCTTGAATGGTTACCCGTTTGCTCGAAACCCTTAAGATAAATTCCTGATTAAATCCCGATGAAATTTTAGTCAAGTAACACTCTGATTTTAGTGTGAGTAACCCTAAGTATCGAGGGTGACTAAGACTCCCTGATGAGAAGACCCCGTCTTCTCACACCTCACCTTTTCCGTGTTGGTACTATCAAAACTCTGTTTCTCGTACCATTGAACCTGCCCTGCTTGTGCCAGTGCTATAAGAGTGAATCTCATTTAAGCAAGTAAATTCAAGTGAAGCCTTTCTCTCTATATCCTCCCTCAAGCATCGCAACAACACTTGGAGTAACGAGCGTCAAATGAAAGGTAACGTCAAGTAGGTGAGAGTGAAAGAAGCTGTAATCGGGTACGTCCTACACAGGCAGGACAAAGTTGGCCTAATCAGCGAGCTACGAGTCTGCAGCTGGACAAACCCAGGTCTATAGTAACATAGTGACGCAACTATGAGGAGTTGCGCCGTAATAAATAGTAAAATAGGGGCACAACTACGACGAGGGTAGTGTGTCATAACACTAGTTGAAACTCGCATTTATAGCCTAGCATAGTATATATTAGAATAACCTAGCTTAGTATAGTATACCTGAGCCTATCACAGTGTACCTTAGCCTAGCTTATCAAAGTATAGCCTAGCTTGCCTAGCAGAATATAACCTAGACTAGCTTAGCGCAGCCTACAATTATATATTAAAACTTAGTCTAGCCTAGCTTAGCTTACCCTAGTCTAGGATATCTTATCTTAGTATAGCCTAGCTTAGCTTACCCAACTTTAGGATAGCGTATCTAGGTATAGTCTAGCTTAGCCTAGTTCACTGAAGCCTAGCCTAGTATATTCTATTCTATCCTAGTTAGCATATTCTAGCCTAGACTGGCATAGCCTAGTATAGTACCTTACCCTACCCTACCTTAGCTTAGTTAGTAAAGTATAGTATATCTTAGTATTGCCTAGCCTAGACTAGACTATTAGATCTTAGCCTAGGCTTGCATAGCCTGCATAGCCTAGCCCAACATACCCTAGCAAAGCCTCGCTTATCCTAGTCTAGTATAGCAATTACTTCCTTAGCCCCTCATCCCTTGCCTAGCCTAGTATTGCTTAGACTATCATAGCATATCTTAGCCTAGCATTGACTATCCTAGTTATGTATTGACTATACTATACTATTATACCCTAGTAAAGCATAGCTTATTATTACCTAGCCAAATATACCATATGCTATCCTAGCATAGCATATTATAGCCTAAATTATCATAGTATATCTTACCCTTGTATATTATATCTTAGCATAACTTAGCATACTATAGCTCAGCTTATAATATCCTACCATAGCATAGCGTATTCTACTCTTGCCTAGCAGAGTATAGCATATATAGCCCGGTGTAGTCTAGCAGAGTATCGGCTGAAAAGATATGATGTTATTGCATAAACAAAATAATTCCCTGGCTAACCTTATGAGGACTTTGGCAATTATAGCATTCGAAAGAGAATGTAAAACAACATAAGAGTTTTAAAATTCGTTAGAATCGGCTTAATAGCTACAATGTTATTACAAAAATAACAAACATCTAAACGGGGACCGACCCCAACCGTACGACCGACATAGGGAAATTTAGAGTCGGTCTCGACCTGACTTGCACGCTACTAAAATTATAGTTATGACTGATTAAGGAGTGAATGTGACACAAGGGTATAAGGATTAAATGAAAATGATCAATTTCAGATTAATTTTATTTCAATGCTATTCTTACATGTTTTTATTGATATGAACATGGCAAAGAAGTTTATTAGCTTTCATTGCATACATATGCACACATATATGTAAGGGCATACATGCACACACGTGCATAAGCACTCAGGAGGGAAATAAATAAACAGTAAATAAAACAAATGCAAAGTTCTAATACTGAGTAAATAATCATTTTTTGTGTAAAAAACAAAAAAAATGTTCAATTAAGAGATGAAGATATGAACGAGAACAAGAAAATTGTGCATCACAAAAGAGTATGTGAAATTTAGGCTTTAGAATTCTCTATTTCATTAAAGTTTGGGCGGCATGACTTCAAATGAAGCACGGTGACATAAAATTTTGAGCATTGAATTTTCCCATTCTTTTTGTACATAACACATCTTCTTGAAGTTGAGAGTGATTCAGTACATTTGTTGGTGTTTTCTGTCCTTACTTCTCTTAGTGAGAGAGCTTTTTTTCCTTTTGGGCCTGACTTAGCATCTTTGAAGATATTTTTTTAGGCCTTGCTCTTTTGATAAGGATCTAAACCATGGACCTTTTCTTATATTTGTTAGGAATTGAAGTTCTGAAGCTAATTTCGTAAAGACGCAGGCAAAACACCATTTCCGTGCTCAAAGTGGCAATAAAAATTGGAAATTACCACGTTTACCTTTAAATACACGGTGAACATCCTACTGAGAACTATCAATTTTTTTTTATTTTTTTTTTTTTTTTAAGAGCTCATCTGGCGACTGCCTACTTGGGCATTAGTCGCCGTATTAAAACTGGCCTAGTTCTAGGCTACTTTAAAATAAAATTAAAGAAAAAAAACAAAAACAAAACACCCCAAAATGGGGAAAGGAAGCAAGCTGGTGCGTCGGGGAGAGGTCCCCCCGGCGCAGGAGCGTGCAACCAAAGGAAAAAAACAAACAAAAAACAAAACAAAACAAAACACAAACCTTGCTTAAATAATAGGGAGAAGGCCGGCCTCCCCCAAAAAGTCAGCAAGTCCACCAGTCAAAGTGCACGCACTCGTCCCGAGTACAAGGGACAGGCGATAGCGACCCCGCCCATCCCGGTCCCGGGACAGGTGTCGTGCGCGAAGATCACCCAGACTGGGACATTCGACAAGAATGTGCCAGTTTACATTAAGGAAAGAAAAAAACCCACAGAGATGGACCGCACGATCAGCAAGTATGAAATAGAACGAGTCAACAGGAGAAATTGACTATGCCTACTCTAGAGTCTCAGATACTCAACTGGAAAAGCAAAAGGAAATTATCTAGTCGGCAATAGTATATTCAGTTATACTTATGTACACGATTTCGAAATCAAACTTTAGTAAGCTCAAAAGAATTAAAAAACAAGGTAGTAATAGTCACAATCACAAGAAAAAAGTAATGAGAAGACAACCAGACATACAGAGAGAAGCTTAGATTAAACCAGTGAGTTAAATAATTGAAGACGAAATAAGAGAAGAGATTACGGCATTGATCTCCCGGAGGGAGGCGTGCAGATTACACCACCTCTTCCTCATCTATACAGTAAATATTGACCAACAAGAGGAACAAATTTTCAATTGAAAATTTAGAAAGTTAAGAAAAAATCCCTGCACGGATTTTTTCAAAAAAAGGGAATAAAAATATTACTTCAAGGAAAAATTATTCCGTTTTCACTTTCCATGTGGTTTAATAAATTCATTTTCATCATTCTCTAGTGCTATTTTGAGATATATATATATATATATATATATATATATACACACATATATATACCTATAGACAAAAAGCAAAAAAAACTATGAGAAAACTATACAATTAGTCAAAAGAATAAAAACAAAAGTTGGAAAGCCTAAACAAGAAAGAAAGACCATCCCATGACCTGCTGCGTTTTGTGATAAGATGATAAATGGTTATTGCATTGATGATTTCCCATGGTTCAAAACACTTATACAAGTGCCTTTGAATGGCTAAATGAGTCTTCTGCCACTTGATAGCGCCATCCAGCGCCAAATACGATGGCAGATTTGAAATCTCCAGTGTGAATGTCCCTATGTCCCATGGTCATATGGGTAATTTCATGGCTCTAAATGGGTACAATTAAACTTTACACATATTTTGAAAAAAAAAAGCGACGCCCAGATCTGGTGCTTCGCCGCAGATAAAAAACAAATGCAATACAAACATAAAACAATGAAGAAGGATAGCCTGACCTCGGGCAACAACTAACTAAAACTATTTAATTTCAAAGTATAACATACTAGAATTCATTTGCAGACCTACTACTTCCTTCCACTTATTACTACACTTTTTCCTTTATCCTTTATGCTTGGGATGAAGGCACAATAGCAACATGAATATGGAAAGGAATTAATACACACCATGGTTCGAAACTCACGTAAAGTTGTTGGTTCACCGACCAACAAGGTCAACTTTCAAGTGTACTATGTTTTTCATGCTTTGCCATTACTACCATTTACTCTTCTTCTCCCTCTCTAAATTTTGAGGCCGGGTCTCCCCCCATCCCTTCCCCCTCTGGTCATCATTTCACTGAGCCTCAACCGATCCCTAATTTTATTCCATATTTTAACGAGTAAGAATAATTGATATGTGAAAACTCACTATACCTTCAATAATTGTCTTTCACATAGCTTGTTTTAGCACTAAACGTGTTTCATGGAAGTCGAATAAAATATCTGAAAGTAAGACGGCTTCCTTTGCTGTTCATAAAAACTCACCAAAAAAGGCGGATGCGTTTGAAAAGAAAAAATCCCATGACGATAATTTATGGCTTCATTTTTCACTTGAGATTGAGATTCACGACGTTACTTTTTGCCTATAATTTTATACGTGATTCTTCTTGAAATTGCCCTCATTGTGAGCAGAACAGCTAGGATATACATTGCTATATTATTTCAAAGCGTGATTTGGCATATTAAAGTTGATGAGTTTTAAAGGAAAAGGTAGATACATAATTCTCATCTACACTAAACCGAAAAGAAGAGGCGATCTCCTACAATATGAAGGTTTCATGTATTTATTCTTTATCAAGAATATTTTCTAATCCATGGATTTTCCTAAACAGAAAAATTTCCGCTTCAAATCTTTTGTTAAAAACAAAGCTAAAAAGAGCTTAACTATTAAGATCAGGTTTTAAATAAATAGATTGTAAATAATAGCTCTTGATCGTTAATAGAGAAAGAATTCGCCCTTTTATTTTCCTTGCCAGACCATTTTGAAGATAGAAAGAAAGATGCTGAAACCTTGTATTCCAGACTATATTTCAATATAGTATACATGAAAGGGAGAAATTTGATGCGAATGAGCAATGAGACAAGAAACAGGAGTTTTTTAAAGGTAAGAGAAAGGGTGATTAGAAAAACACTAAGATAAAAAAAAGCAAAGGGCGACACAATGAGTGCAATCCTTACTGAGAAGAGGGAAATAACGCCTGTTTCTTCTCTCATCGCTTATTCGCGTGAAATTTCTCTTGCTTTTGGAATATATTGATATATAATCTGCAATAAAAGGGGTCTGCATCTCTCTTTTTGTCTTTAAAATGGTTTTGAAAGGCAGAAATGAAATATGGCTAAAGCCCTGTGGTGGTTGTTACCACCCGCAGAACTTGTATTTGCTCTTTCTGTGTATGTGACATGGGGTATGAGCTTTTAAATTGTGAGCGGGTAAGAAGATATGGTATAAAAATCCCTAGGAGTTTTCTAGCTTAGGGAAGTACTGGGTTTGATGGAGTAACGCGTTGAGCGAAGTAGAGTCACTATGCCTCGTAGCTTAACGGTAATGCATCTGACCGGCAATCAGCAGACCCGGGTTCGAGTCCCGGCCAGGAATTTCACCTTTTTATCCCTTGGCCTTATTTCTGTCTTCTCAGTAATTGTCGAGGGTGGGGGGTATAAAACAATGCGGATACTGCAGACGAAATAATGTTTGGATGATTTTGTTGATTTCATCCTGCAGGAAACAAGGATCATATATACTCTCAAGAACAGGAAAGAAACTACGGACCTTTATTCAGAGTCGTTGTTGCAAGAGAAATAGTGAATATAGGCATTAGAGTTGGTTGGTTTCCGGAAAAAAGAACAATATTATTTGTTGTTTACTTTAGATAATTTGACATCATGTAATTGCAAGGACTTGTTTTATTCCCATTCTACGTACTTTAAATGTAATGTTGGGGTGAATGTTGTTCAAATCTTCAAAGAAAGACCATGTAACACATCATCCACATAGCGAAACCAAGTTATCGGATTCGGTAAGATAGGGGGGAGGTGTTTCTCAAAGTTTTCCATGAACAGATTACATAGTATCAGAGAAAGGGGAGTACCCATGCTTAGGCCATATTGCTGTTTGTATAAAGAATCATTGCCCGCTTTAAACACATTATCTGTAACCCATAAACGAACCAACTTCACAATTTTACCACAGGGTAAGGCTAATGGTAGGTTAGACAAACGCAAATTTCTAATGATGACATCGAGATCTTCGTCATCAGTTACTTTAATGAAAAGGCTATTAGCAGCAAAACTTAGCAACTGCTCATTACATAGGTCAACCTCTTTAATTATATTAACAATATCGGCAGAATGGATAATGTGAGCTTCAGAGATGCTCACGATCGATAGTCTTGCAAGGCAAACGTCATATACTTTTTCCTCTTTCTTCCTTGTGGCTTCATTTGATATTTTAAATTCAGACATTTCCATAGTTCCGTTGTGTTCATTCTGATTTATGTATAGGGCAAGGTTGCACAGTTGCTTTTGATGGAAAGTATATTTATAAACGAGGTTACTTTTGAGAGAATTAAGAGTGATGTGTTCCCTTTGTTGTAGACGCCAGATATCTCGAGGGCATCCTTGCACATTTCAGTGACAAGGATTAAATTCGATACCTTCAAAGACACTTTCAGGATATTTTATTACTAAGCCATAGTGTGGATAATAGCTCTTAAGGAAGCTTAACCTTTCTTGATGTCTTGACAAGTCAGCAAATCTGAAAGTTCGTTATTGGTGTCTACTGCAAGCCAAAGAAATCAAAATTTTGTCTTCAAGAAAGAAGTGAGTTTCCAGACAGATACAATTGCTCCAATCTAAAAGCATACATAAGGAGAGCCCTCACCAACAGCAAAAATTGGAAAGATTTACGCTAAGAACAAGAGAGCTACACAGATTTAAAAAAAAATAATGTATATACCACTGAAGGATACCAAAGTATCAAGGAACACTTCCGAACCGGAAGAAAGAAAAAATACATAACAAGCTAAACCTCACCCGTTAAGTCTTTTAATGTGACAGTGTCTTTAGCGCATTAGTTGACCAACTGCCCCAGATATTCTACTTCCAGAGAGGTGTACGGCCATTCCCGTAAAGGTTTTTTATTCGAAGAGTGCCCCCACATCTTCGCCAAGCTAAGCCTGGAAAGCATATTCCTTCAAGTATTTGCCTCAGACCTCAGATCAACCTGAAGGAGATGCGGAGGCACGTCTCCTCTCGTTCTCAGTTAACTATTTTCCTGCAGGAGAACATACTGAGCGCTTGTCCTCTATCCACCATCATGAGATATAAGAGTTTGGCGACTCGAAAAGTACAGGATGTGCCCAGACAGAAAGATGCACGATTTATATTAGGCATGATGTTTCCGTTCTTCTATTTGCTACTAATACACCTTTTGAGGTTGTGGCAGTGCGGCTACACTTGGATTGGAGATATACTGTAATATTTGTGTCATAAATCTGGATGTGTTTATGCATCATTAATCTGGATGAGTTTACGCATCATTGCGCGAGAACCGCTTCATTTCCCGATCTAGATATGTTCCTCTCTTTCCGGATGCACACCCTGATTTTGACTGGGAGGTGCTCGATGACTTTTTGTATAGGTACTTACTACTTTCGCAGTTAACTATCATTTTCTGGGCAACTGATACGTGAAAAGTCTCCCCAGTAGTGTTTGGAGTTGGCGCGCTCTTGGTCGTTGGCCGAGTGTGAAAGAGCTATCAGCCAGAAGCGATATAACTTCATGTGCTCTAACGCCGGCAAAATATTTCACTTTTATTATATTTAATTGACCTAGGGCTAGGTACAAGCTCTTCTCTGGCGGACATATGCATGTACCTTCACTTAACGCGAAGTCCCCTCTTGCAGATGTATAAAAGCGAGTACAACAGATTCAGGGCGAGTTCTCGCATGATCCCTCTTCTGTAGTTTAGGAGAAGACTATCGTAATCTTACACCTAACCTCAATTGCAGAGTCTTCGGCGACCACTTTCTCCACATTTTTTACCTTAGATGCTACTCACCAACCATACAATGCACGCCGTGATGTCACTGTGGGCTTCCGACGGGACTTTAACATTCAACGACTGATTAACATTCAGTAAGCAACTATTCGACTCTTGTTTCATGGAAGGACACCAGACCAGGTCCGCACGATGTCATATCTGCCATGATTTAATTCGACACTAAGTGAGGGAAGCATAGCATTTATGTTAGATCTGTTCAACAAGATCTGGACGAAGGGTACCTGCCAGACTCATGGAGAATTGCTACCGTGCTCGCTTTTCGTAAACTGAGGGGAGATTACTCTTACTCGGCAGGTTTTCGAATAATCTTTCTAACCTTTTGCGTGTGCAAATTGATTGGGAAATTTGTAGCATTTCCTGGACAGTGCAGGCCCCCTTGATCTTGCAATGTGCAACTGACGCAAGTTCCACTCCAAGTGGGATGTTCTACTTAGGCTGGTAAATGCAATCTGCGAGGTTTTGATTCTTATACAGCACTATACCACGGTATTTTTTTTATTTTAATAAGGTCTATGTTACCGCTTGGCGATACGGACCAATACGACAGGAACACGACGTTTTGCAAGTAAGCTTCCTCAGTGGCACACTCTTTGTTATAAGCAGATTTCACGTCGGTGCTACCGAAAGTTCTTCTCGTTTCTCTCTACGTAGGAGAAATTTTGATCTCTTGTAGTGTGACTCAAATACCATCTTAGAAGCGTCTATTAAAATAGGCATTTAAACGAATCTCGCATTGCTGAAACGCGGAAGGTTTGGTTTTATCTTGTCAAGACTAAGTTGATGCATTTCTGCGGCCATTCAGGAATCCACTACGACACAGAATTGTTGCTAAACTAGGCTACTATGGAAGCAATGGATTCAAATCGTTTTATTGATCTTGTTTTCGACTGACCCCTGAGCTTGTTTGTTCATATTCGCAGCATTAGGGTCTTTTGTCTCGGTCTCATGGGCAGTCTTTTTGCGTGACTTTCAGCACTTAGGGTGCTGATAGGGCTACTTCATTGGTATTCTACCAATCCTTGGTTTATTCGAAACCTCAGTCCGGATGCGCAGTTTACACATCCGCACCATAGTATGCATTGCGGAAGGTTAAATCAACCTACCACACCTGTTTGGCGAAGGGAGCCTTACGCACATCTCCGATTTGGCAGTGCCTATACTGCCGAAAGACGCACGGCATACAATAAGCCCTTTGTATCTAGGCATAAAAACTTCTTAGAGAGCTTGGGCCTGAGTCACTTCTGATTCTGCATAGGACGCAACCATTTCGTATCTTCCTTTTTACAATTTGTGAGCAGGTCTCTACTGGCAAAGCTTCAACAACCTCGGTTGTATTGCCCTTAACATATTTAGAGCACAATTATCTCACGCTGGATCCATGCAAGTGTAGACTGATCGTTCATTGTCGCAGGATTGGGGCGGCTTACACGCCGTATCCCCTCTATTTGCACTCAGCAGGGTTCTACCAGTTCCTTCGTCTGTCCACGGCCAAGAAGGTTGCCATTCACCACTGGTGACTGGAGAAAACGCATTGTGCCATTTTCGGAGACCGGATTGTAATCATGAGCGACTTAGAACCACCCTTAGTGCTCTCGGCTTATTGGAATCTTCACACACCATGGTTGGCTGTATGAGTGACGCTACGCTTGCCGCAACCGGGTCAGATGTCGAGATTATCTTTGGCTTGGTTTCTAGACATGTGAAATTTGCGGCGAATAACTGCGCAGAGGAGAGTGCCATAGAGTCCGCGAAAACTGGGTGACAAGAGCAGCGTTTTGCTCTTCCTCACACTGACTAAAAAGTATAAATCTTTGCAGCCTGAGGACTCTATAATAAAGAATATGGAAAAAGGGTCAAGGGGAAGTTAAATTAGCGTGCTTTTGCACTGCGACCTTTACCAATTGCTCTATCCCTCAATGACACATTTATCTTCCTTTCTTCTTCTAATTGGGCACCGTAATTTGATGGAGCTCTCCCCAGCACCTTACTGCGAAGACTATGTTTTACCTTCAGATGTTTGGCACATTCTTGTTAAATGTCTCAGTATGGGTAATATTCGCACAGGTTACCTCTCCGGTTACCTGTTTCATATTGTTGTGGGGCTTTTGTACATAGGAATAACAGGCACTGCAGAAAACATTTTCATTAGATGTGTAAAAACTAATGATAAAGACGACCAAATAAACCTCAGCATATTCTATATAAATACCCCATCTCTCCATAAAAGTCACCTCGTTTATGAATAGAAGTTGCCCTGCTCTCTAAATACAGCTGGATTACCAGAACAGAACTATGCCTACCTTTGTCACTTAAATTATCGAATGAAACCCCAAGAAAGTATGCGAAAGTAGTCCATGGTCTTTGATTTACAAGTGAAGCTATCGTTAGGGTTTCCAATTTTAGGCTACTCAATCCACTACAACTTCTTCTTGTTGTAATAGTGTCGAAGGAGTAATATTTTGATGGCCAAGAGGTTCTATCATCCCTTATAAAATCACGAAACGTAAATATTTCAACAAGATTCTGCAATGCAGAATTCTTTCATGATGCCATCTCTCAATGGCATGAGATGGCATTAGTTAAGTTTGCGCGGTTGTTTTTAATGTTAATATTAGTTAATTTTTTTTTCCGTGCCACTATTTAGAAGCTACTGGCTAGTAAGTTTTTTAAACAAGTTTATTTCCGTAATTCTACCTATTAATGCCAAAAAAGTACAAATGCACGCATGCGTTTTCTTTACTTATTTTACCACAAAGCAATGTAAACGAAAACAGTTTCTTCGTCATGTCATTTTAATCTCGGTCTAGTATCCTAAACTAGTAAAATAGTACTAACTCACAATTGCAGTATCAAAAGTATTTTACTTTGAACTGTAGAAATACCCAAACTAAACATGGTTAAATATAGTATGACCACTAACATTCGGCATTCGGGCTAGGAACATAATACATTCAAGTGCTAATAACTTTAAAAATATGTTCTCTGTGCCAAATAAATAGCAGTGGACAATTCAGTTCAAAATTGAGAATAGAATAAAAGTAAATTTTCAGTAAAGATAGTGGGATAATTTTCAATATGAATGGCACCAGCTTTTGTTTAACATAAAATAAAACAAAACTAATCATCAGTATGCAATAAAGACCGTATCATTGCAATTAAAAATGAAGTCTAAGTAATACTTTCGTAACTTCAGTAGGATATTTACGCCCTTGTATGACATCAAAATCTTACTACTAGGAGACTAAAACTACGATAGAAGGAAGCATTACTGGATTTACTAGCCTAAAAGACGTGCACTAGTCTTATTAAAAATTTACGGGTTTCTTCCTTCTTCAAATTGCGAACAAGACATACCTATCACAACTCCTTGAAGCACGACTAAACCGATTGTTGATTGTCCCACCTCATACGCCCACACATTTTCCAATATAACTTATTTATATACCTGCGATACGTTAAGCTGGAGGTCCTCCAACCACCTGTCAAATCACCTTAAATATTTTCAGAGCTATGATATATTTACTCTTTATTCATTCTCTTCCTCTCTGCCACAGCCTTCTCTACCGCTTCAGCGGGAACCATAAAACATCCTGTGGTAGCGGTGGAAAGGATGTTAGTGCTGGGGGGGTGAATCGACGAAGCATTCTGCATCTCACCATCAACCTTCAATTTCATTACATTAGATGTGTCATTGCCCAAGGAAAACCTGTGAAGGTGGAAAGAAAGCATGTAAAAGTACAAAAATAAAGAAAATATTAATCTTTCAATATTAACTTAATCACTCTCATGAGAGTTATTTACTGTACATCGTACCATTGTAGGAAGACTTGAACAAATCAACAAATCAACAGGACTTCCTTCCTACCTAGATAAACTATAGATATTTATATATAAATATATATATATATATATATATATATATATATATATATATATATATATATATATATATATATATATATATATATATATATATATATATATATATGGAATAAATAACTCACAAATTAACACGTGAGGTTTGCAGAGAATGCAATGTTCTGCAGGAAAAGTGAAAAAGCGTTTGCGAATAATTTTAATTAACCAAATACAGTTCCAAAGTACTCGTAAACAGCATTTTAATTTTTCCTGCGGGAAATTGCATTTAAATATATATATATATATATATATATATATATATATATATATATATATATATATATATATATATATAGTCATATGAGTTGCTGCTGACCAGTCTAATCTTCAATTTCACGGTGAAGGTAAGGACACATAGGAGGCTGAGGTACATGACAACGTTTCAGGTGTATCACCCATCTCCAGGTTTTAAAACATAAATTAATCTAAGACAGTTAAGGAATATTAAAAATATTAAAAAAATTAGGTTAAGACTATGTAGGTAATTATATATATATATATATATATATATATATATATATATATATATATATATATATATATATATATATATATATATATATATATGCAAAAAGACCACAAGGAAATGAAAAGCAGATTCCAATTACTTTCGAACAAAGGAATAACGAATTCCCTTAAAAATGTCTAATATATGTATATAAGAGAAAACAAAGCAGTACTCCGCCCATGTACAGTGAGAGGACAAAAAAATAGCCCATGAGAAGAGTCATATATTTCCTCTCGCAGTGCATGGGTAGAGCACTGCTTTTTTGTCTCTTATATATACGACATTTTTAAAATAATTGATTATTCCTTGAGAACAAACTGAACAAAGTTCGAAAGTAATTGGAATCAGCTTTTCATTTTTATGTGTGACTTTTTCCATTTATTGTTTTACTCACGTGCTACTTTGTGAGTTTCTCATATCCATATATATATATATATATATATATATATATATATATATATATATATATATATATATATATATATATATATATATATATATATATATATATATATATATATATATATATATATATATATATATATATATATATATATATATATATATATATATATATAATTACGTGAATGGTTATGTTGTATGCAGGTTCTATTGAAGTCCACAGCTGTGGCAGCGTTATTAATTTTAACTTGTATTTTCTTAATATTTCATACGTCAGGATGTATCCGTTAAAAGGTCTTTAGTTTCTTCTGTGTTCCTGAGAGCATATCGCATTTGTAATCATTGAGCTGCAATATCCCCTTTGGTTTATATAAAGTCTCACTATAAAGCCATAACCATCTATCACTCACCAACTAATTATAACGAAAACAGATGTGACAAATATTATGTTATCTTCCCATACTCCCTCCATTCAATCAATTTCAAAAAGTTGCCACGGACTAACAACATCAATGTTGCCTTTCAGTACGAGAATATGGGCAGAAATACCTTATCCAAAAATAGGTCAATCGATAAAGAACATGAAGTTTACTTTGTTGCCTTCAAATCATGTAATGAAGTATATATCGGTGAAAGCAGCAGATTTTCAAAGAGAATGAATGAACATAAATGCGATATGCGACGTGGTGCCCTCTCTTCGAGTTTATTTCTACATATGTCCAATGAAAATCATCAATTCGATATTGATAATGCTAAAATAGTTTATAAGTCAGACCATTATATACATCGACGCTTAATTGAATCGACACTTATAAAAGGAATTACCAACTGTAATACTTCTGACGGCCAATTTAAAACTAAAATTTAATAAGCAAGAAATTCATATTTCCCCCGCTTAAAAAGGCGACTACATTTCCGCATCATCCACGCTTAGCCCCACTGATTTGTGTGTTTGTACATTAAGAAATTTTGTATTTCACTTGTCCACGAGCGACTGACGATGACGGATGTTTCCGTCGAAACCTGGTTTCGCATATAAAATTAGTCCTATTAATGTGGGGTTATCCCTATAGTTACACGAACGATACTGTACTTTTGGGTATATATATATTTATATGTATATATATATATATATATATATATATATATATATATATATATATATATATATATATATATATATATATATATATATATATATATATATATATAATGTTTAACAGAAATCCCAAGGCGAGGAAAATATCTGGTATGATCCTTTTTATTTACCGGTGACGTTTCGACCACAATACGGTCATCTTCTTAGGCCTAAAATACAAATAAACGAAACAAAATATTTTGCACTGTTAAGAGAGCACACTGCTAAATGTACATCTAGAACTTCAATAGCTAGTATTAGCTTTGAATTGCAAATTTAGAGTTAAAGGGAATATTTCCAAATGGGGCTCAAATTTACAATAGACTAGGGAAGGATTTTAAATATTTAAATTAGTTAGTGGGTGTATAATTGCTAAAATCTATTAAGGTAGGGGAGATTTGATTTATGAATCTAATGATTATATAAAACTGTTTTAAAATGAATTTTAAACGAATAATTGAAGGAAAAATTGGCAAAAACCTAATATACAAAATCACGAACCTTGCCAACGAGCGCGACAGCAATGCGAACTGCCTCACCGAGGAGCTGCGCCAGCACGCCCTTATGGCCATGTCTGAGGTCACGGAGCCAGGCAGCGCAGTGTACTTCACCGACGGCTCCGTCGACCCCGACAGCGGGAGGTCCGGTGCCGCCTTCGTCACGAGCGGCTTGACGCAAGCGTGGAGGACATCAGACCACTGCTCCACCCCCCAGACGGAGCTGGTAGCAATCCTGCACGCCCTGCAGCACGCTCTGCCTCGCCGGGAGGCCACTGTGGTGATACACACTGACTCTCGGTCGGGACTACAGGCGCTGCAGCACGCCCACGCCCACGCCCACACCCGGGACAACATCAACCTCACTACCACCATTCTGTGCACCCTGCAGGACCTGGCAGCTCAGGGCAGGCGTGTCCGGCTCCACTGGATTCCCAGCCACGTTGGCGTGCGCGGCAACGATGCTGCCGAAGAGGCTGCCAAGCGAGCCGCCCACGGCCCCACCATCACCTGGACCTTGCGCCCCAGCCTGCAGCAGCTCAAGGTGCAGGTTAAACGCAGGGCCGCCCACAACGCCGTTAGCAGAACCAAGAATGGGAAGCAATCAAGAGGCAAGTGGCGTGGTATGCTGCAGCCACAGCCTATCGCCCACTGAACCCATCCTTCCAGCAGCCCAGAGCGAATGGCGTGCTGCTACAGCGTGTGAGGCTGGGCTACTCCACGCAGGAAGAGCTGCACGCCGACTTTGTGGCAGGGAGGTGCGAACACTGCCGCGGCTGCTCCCGGCGCCCTCTGGTGCACTACCTCCTCTCCTGCCCAGCCACCGCCCGCCTCAGGCCAGAGTGAGCGCCAGCCCCTTCCCCTGTAAGAGGCGCCCTACTGAGGGCGCGAGAGGCAAGAGCCGCCTAGGTGATCCGCCACACCCCAACAAACGAGCTGCTGGAGGTGCTGAGAACAGCACCCCCTCCGCGCTGATCGCCACTCGCGCCCAGCCGGGCGACAGGTGATGAAGACCGACGCCACCCACTTGCAGCAGACAAGAAACGCGTGGGACGCTCCACCACGTCTTACTGCACGCCAACACTGACGGGCTGTGTAATGTGTGCATTTATACATGTTTTTATATTATTGTATCATATTATTACTGTATTTGTCTTTACTTTGTTTTTTTTTGTTGTTTGTTTGTTTTGTTTTTATTTTATTATTATTTGTATTATGATCATGTATAAATGTACGCTATTGCACAATAAACCTATACAATCAATCAAAGAGCGTGTTACGTGCTTCGGCCGACCCACAAACACCAAAACTGCGCCCCGTTTTCCACATCCAAACGAATTTAGGGAACAAGGAGGGGAACCGACGAGAGATCATTATTAAAATTCGGGGAGAGCTCTTTTATATAAAGTGTTTCTAAGATCGAAGGGTAATAGTTCATTTGTGCGAATTCAGAATTTCAAAGTTTTCTAAGGACATATCACTTTTACACTTTATTATGTGATTTCTTATCGCTGAATTTTCTTTGGTTTCAAGTATCTTACCGGTTCTATTACTTATACCCATATGGGAAGAGAATCTTGCCTTCAGAGTTCTCACGAGAGCTTCTAATATATTTGCCTTGGGAACACCCAGGACATTTAAATAAGTATATAATCGAACTCCGAAGACTCTTTGGAAACGGATCCTTTATTGTAAAGAAGGATTTTATATATATTTTGTTGACAAAGGCAATTTGAAATTTTATTTGACAGAAGTATTTCCTTAGCAATATGTGTAATTTTCGGCTAAGGACTTTATTGTGAACACCCAGCTCTGGCATTATTAAATAATGTTTGTCTTTTGCCACTGTTATCTCAGGGTGGCTTGGTTGATACAATCCACTCAAAAATGTGCGGATTGACTCTTCTACAATAAAAGAAGGAAAACCATTGTGCACAAAGAATAATTTAAGGGACTGAAATTCTTTGTCTATAAAAATGTAGGATGAACAGAGATTGTATGCGCGGTGAAGAAGGGTCTTAATGAATGAGGTTTTGTATTTCAAATCTAAGCAACTAAAAAATTTTAATCCTAACCTCGTTTAGTCGGTTTCCTATATACTGATGTTTATAGATTTATTTTGTTTTTTTCTTATTAAAGATCTAAAAAGGTGAGGGTGTTATCACTCTCAGTTTCCATTGTATATTTAATACCGGGGTGGATGGTGTTTAAAAAATTAAGAAATTTTAAAGCTTGATCTCGTTGTTTAAATATAGCTATGGAGTCATCTACAAAACGTCTATAGAAAGTTGGCCTACATGAATCAGGAACTTCAGAAAAAAACCTTCTCCTGCAAATGAGTCATGAAAAATTCGGCTGCCAAAGGGGCCGATTGGGGACCATATACCAACTCCATCGATTTGTTGGTAAATCTGGCCATCGAAGGTAAGCATCGACTCACCAAAAACAAGGTCCAACAAAGACTTGAATTGTGATTTACTGAAACCATGGAAGGTTGGTAAATCCTTAATAATTCTGTCTAAAATAATAGTCTTGGTTTCATTAACTGGTATGTTTGTAAACAGTGACTAAATATCGTAACTCACTAAAAAACTATTGGAATTTGCTTTATATGCAATCAATTCTGCTTAAAAACTGTCCGAGTTAGTAATTGTATATTCATTCCTTGATAATGTGGATAGTAATTCCACAACGTATTTTGGCAGTTTGTAGGCAGGTAAGCTATACGAGGCCAAAATGGGGCGTAATGGGATTCCAGGTTTATGTATTTTGGGTAAACAAAAAAGTTTATCTAATCCAGAACCGGCGGCATGTAATTTAAAGTAAAGTTCATGGCTAATAATTGAGAGAGATTTACAGTTGTTAAGAAATCAATTTACTTTGTCCTCCAATTGAGTTATAATTTGCTTTTCAGATTTTTGCATTCTTTGGAATTTAGAGGAGTCTGCCAAAAGAATTTGTGTTTTTTCTATGTATTCTTGACGATTTAATATTACTACTCCGTTTCCTTTGTCTGGTTTTGTAATTATAAGTTTTTTTTCCCCCTCAAGTTACGCAAAATTCTTACGTCAGACTTCCGAAAAATAATTGAAGTGGACTCATGTAACCTGGACTTCTGATATATCTCGTGAGAAATATTTGAAAGTTCTGTCAGAAATCTATTGAAAAAGCCATAGCAATGGCTCTTTCAATAGATTTCTGACGGAACTCTTGCCTTCAGAGTTCTTACGGAGTTTCCGATATATTTGCCCTGGGAAGACCCAAGACATTTAAATAAGTATATAATCAAACTCCGAAGACTCTTTAGAACCTGATCCTTTATTGTAAAGAAAGATTTTATAATTATTTTGTTGAGAAAGGTAATTTGAAATTTTATTTGACAGAAGAATTTCCTTAGCAATATGTGTAATTTTCGGCTAAGGACTTTATTGTGAATACCAAGGTCTGGAATTATTAAAAAGTGTTTGTGTTTTGATAGAAACACTTTATATAAAATAGCTCGCCTCGAATTTGAGAAATGATCTATCGTCGGTTCCCCTCCTTGTTACCTGAATTCGTTTGAATGTGGGTTGCGGGGCGCAGTTTTGGTGCTTTTGGGTCGGCCTAGAGCAAGTAACCCGATCGTTGTTGTTTGTTTGTATAGGTTTATTGTGCAATAGCGTATATTTATATATGATCTATTACAAATACAATAATAATATGATATAATAATATATAAATACACATAATATAAGCGTAAACATTACACAAGGCACTGCGCCCGCCAGTGTTGGCATGCAGTAAGACGCAGCGGAGCGTCCCACGCGTGTCTTGTCTGCTGCAAGTGGGAGGCGGCCGTCCAACTTGAGCTGCTGCAGGCTAGGGCGCACGGTCCAGGTGATGGTGGGGCCGTGGGTGGCTAGCTTGGCAGCCTCGTCGGCAGCCTCGTTGCCGCGCACGCCAACGTGGCTGGGAATCCAGTAGAGCCGGACACGCCTGCCCTGAGCTGCCAAGTCCTGCTGGGTGCAGAGGATGGTGGTGGTGAGATGGATGTTGTCTCTGGTGTGGGCGTGGGCGTTGGCGTGGGCATAGGAGTGCTGCGCTGCCTGTAGTCCCGACCGAAAGGCCGTGCGTATCACCACAGTGGTCTCCCGGCGAAGCAGAGCGTGCTGGAGGGCGTGCAGGATTGCTACCAGCTCCGTCTACAGAGTGGAACAGTGGTTTAATGTCCTCCACGCCTGCGTCAGGCCGTTCGGGAGAAATGCGGCGCCGCACCTTGCGCTGTCGTGGTCAACGAAGCCGTCGGTGAAGTAGACTGCACTGCCTGGCTCCGTGACCTCAGACATGGCTCTGAGGGCGTGCTGGCCCAGCTCCTTGGTGAGGCAGTGCACTTATGGCGGGCAGCTGTGTGGCGCTAAAGTTGGTGACGGAGGGGCTACCATGCTGGTGGTGGAACGTAGACGTGGTTGGGTGTGTCGGGGTTGCGCCACAGCCAGCTCCCTGCCTGGTTGCGGGTATTGGTTGCTAAGCTGACGTTTACGAGCCACCTGTTGTTACGCAGGCACTCGATGCCCTGCACCACGGCCATTCGGAGTCTCCTCTGCGCAACACCCTCTGCGTCGCGTTCGAGCACTCTGGCCACCCGACAGGCCACATTGCAATCCACGCTGGCGGTGAGGGGGACCAGAATGGCCTCGCTCTGCATGACACAGACACTGCACCACCTCGGTTTTCCCAACAAAGTCTTCATGGCAGTGTTTTGCACCACCTTCAGGCGCTGCTGCTGCCGGGGTAGCGTTACAAGGACCGGTGCACTGTATTTAAATAGGAAGCGCACTGCCTGCAGGTAGTAAGGGGGGAGGACGGGAAAGATTGCACCAGCGCTCGGCAGCATCATGGCCCTCATCACATTCAGCCGGGCCTGCGTCCGCTCCCTCCGGTGCGTGACATTCTGCGTGAAGGACAGCCACCTGTCCACCCACACTCCGAGGTACTGGTAGTAGTCGGTCCAGACAAGCCAGACTCCTTGGACGTGCAGCTGCTTGCCACCAGGTGTGGAAGTCTAGATGGCCATGGCCTTGGACTTCTCTGACGAGATCTTGAGCCCAAGCTCTTCGCAATTGGCAGTGATGAGGTGCAGCGCTTCTTGAGATCTTGAGCCCCAGCTCTTCGCACTTGGCAGTGATGAGGTACAGCGCTTCTTGAGACTGTGGGAGCTTGTCGCCGCATCCGGTGACGACAAGGGCCAGGTCGTCGGCGTAGCTAAGGAGGATGGTTCCTTCCCGATAGGGGAGCGCCACTAGCAGCTCCATCAGCATGTTGAAGAGGAACGGGCTGAGGATTCCACCCTGGGGCGTACCGTTCCCGAAGGTAAGGTATGGAGACTTGTGACCCTGGAACTTTACACGGGTTTGGCGCTGGTGAATGTAGTCTTATGGCCAGCCCAGCAGTCTTCCTCGGATGCCCTTCCTCACAAGGGCAGCTAGTATGGCGCGGAGGCTAGCTAGCTCGAAAGCCTTCTCGAGGTCAAGGAAGACTACGATGGTGGGCTGGTTGTTGGTGTAAGCCAGGAGGGTGATGACGCAGTCCGCCGTGCTCCCCCCCCCCTGGTGTCGGTGAACACGTGGTGGTGAAGGCTCCCCACGCTCCACTGTAGGTGACTCAGCACAATCCTCTTCGCTGTTTTTCCACGGCAGCTCAGAAGGAAGATTGGCCTGAAGGGGGGGAGATCCTTCGGCCTGGGGATGGGCTGGATGTCAGGTCCTTCAAGGAGGGCGCCAGACGGCCTGCCAGCCACGACGCGTTCAGAAGAGCTAGCAGCGCGGCGTCCCCAGCGGGCCTAGCATGCACCAGCATTAAGGAACGCACTACGTCGGCCCCCGCCGTTGTGTCACGCCTACGCTTCGCCCTGGCCAGCTCCTCGAGCGTTAAAGGCTGTCGGGCGCGTGCAGCTGGCCCCGCGCCTCCCTAACCTCTTTGTCGCGCTGTAGGCGTAGCTGCTGCTGGAGGTGGCGGGTGTGGGGAGGGAGCTGCTCGCTGGAACCCCTCGTTGTGAAGCAGTTCACCAGCCGATTTGCCTCTTGCTGTGGGCATGGGCGTGGCGGATCGGTGCAACGCTTGAGGCCTTCCTGAAGCATCCTCACAGCTGGCTGAGGAAGGTATGTTGGCTGAAAGAGGCGCACCACTCTAGCCACTTTGCCTTTCTGTCGCTCAGGACCCCTTGTCGTGCGCGGGCTACCACGTCCTGCAGCAGCTGCAGGTTGATGGCGGTCAGGCGCTTCCCGTACATCCTCTTGTGAACGTTGACGCGATGATTGTGCTTCCGGACTTCCTCGTTATAAAACCACCAGTCCGAGCGCCGGCAGCGGTTAGAGGCTCTCCTGGGCATAACCGCGTCTGCTGCACTCTCTATGGCTGCCGTAAGGTCCCTCTCCTGCTGGTACAGGACCGCAGGAGGCACATACGTTGAGAGCTGCAGTGCCCTGCTGTCGGTCGAGCAGCCTTTTTACAAGTCGCCCCACACACACGAGGATGACGTTTACAATGGCTCCGTCTCTTCGTTGAGTGCCTTGCCATAGCTAGAGGGTCCACGTGAAGACTCTGTCTGAGGTTGTGCATTGGGAAGCGCAGTAGGTTGCTTCTTAAAGGGGCGGGCGCGGTGTTCCCGACGACAGTGTCCCCTTTCCTCTGTGGCTTGGATCCCCTGGAGGTGGGTGGCTGTGTGGCTTGGTGTAGGGAAATAGCGTTTTCACTATGGAATGCACCTGATCAGCCAAAATTAGCAGATAATTGAGAGGAAGGTTCTTACTGCCTTGCATTACTACTACTGAACCCAGGAACCCCATGATGGTGCAGCTTCAATTATTCCTCATCCAACTTCAAACTTAATTCAGATTCCATCATCAAGATAATAAACATCTTTATTCGTCCTTCACACGTAAACTCGGCATAACATAAAAAAACATAAAGGAAGATTCGTCCTTATATATCCCATATGTTGATTGATCCATTGAACAATTCACAGGGTTTATACATCACCTTTTACTAAATTTATGCTAATTTGTTTAAGCAAAGGCTTGACAATCCTAACATTTCGGTAATTGCTTACTTTGTGAAGTTCTTAAGAAACAGTATTGATTAAAGCCGGTGTGGGCAAACTACGGCCCGCCGAATGTTAGTGAATTTGAAAGAGAAAGCTACCAAACAACGCCAAATAATATTTTGAGCATTAACACTTCACCCGCAAATGGTGTTATGCTACCCAGCGTGTATATATATATATATATGTAAATTTATTTGTATGTGTGTATTTTAATTTTATAAACATATTTGTCTGTTTGTTTTGGCGAAACAGTGTGTGGGTGATGGAACCCTTAGTTTTGCCCTCCCTTTGTTTTCTTCCCCCACGTGTGCGTATGCGTAGCAAAGTGCGAATCACAAGGCTATAGACACCGGAGGTGTTCACTAGGACCAGTGACTTACAACTCAAGCTTGAGTTCAAGTTCGTAACAACAGATTCCTTATCTGGCCATCTTATACTGCGCCAATAATTTTATCGCCTTTCATTTGAATCATTTCAGTGTCCTGGCAGATGCCGAAGAGTTAAGACGTGGTTCATTTTATTTCAGCGTAGATTTTATTATCTTAAAAACTTTACACAAAATAAAATATTCGAAGACATGTAAAGAGCGAAAAATTGAAGACGAATGCCGAGTGTTTAACAAAGAGTGGACTGAAAGGTATTCATTTCCTTACGTTGGAGTTAAATCTATGCTTGATTTGACAAGAAACAGTTGCTGTGTTCAAAGACTACAATGTGAAACGGCACTTCCAAACCAAGCATGCCAACTTTGGACACAATTTATCAAAGCATTAACTGCAAAAAAGGCGAGTAATTTGGTAAAAGGTTTGAGGCAACAGCAAACCTTGTTTGAGAAAACTTCCTCTTTCCCTAGGAACGTAACAAAGGCAAGTTTTGAACAAGTCATTTGCAGAAGCAGAATTTATTAAAGATTGCATGGTGGATGCTGTCAGTGCTGTTTGTTCTCAAGTTACATCAAAAGTAGAAGACATATCTCTGTCAAGAAGAACTATTGTTCATCACATAAATGCAATTGCAATTAATATTCAAGAACAGCTGTTAAAAGCCTGTAGTAGATTTAAGTGGTTTTCTATTGATTTACAAGAAAGTACTAACGTTTACGATACTGCTCCGGTACTTATTTACATCAGAAGAATTGACGAAAACTTTTAGATTACAGATGAATTGTTATCTATGGAGTCTATCGAAGACACAGTGTACAACAATGTGATTAACAGTTTATTCTGGTCTAGATTAAGCCTGCATACACTGGCAAGTATTACAGCTGATGGTGCTCAGTCACTCATAGGCAAACATTGTGGCCTTGTGACCTTGATGAATGATAAAATCAAAGAAGATTTTCCATCGCACAGTGCGTTGACTTTTTACTGCATCATACACCAAGAAAGCCTCTGTAAGTCTTTTTTAAAACTCAAACACGTTATGGATCCAGTGCCACGTGCAGTAAACTCAATAAGAGCCCGGGGACTGAAACACAGGCCATTTCGAAGTTTCTTGGAAGACATCGAAGCAGATATTACTGATGTGTTTTACCACAAAAGTATCCGCTGGTTAAGCATGGGAACAGTACTAAAGAGGGTGTTGGACGTTAAAGCAGAGATTGTTATGTTTTTTTAATATGAAAGAAATCTTTAGTGACCTTGCAAAGGAAATATAAAATGACGAATGGATTTGTAATTTTGCATTTGCTGCAGACATTATGCAAAAGCTGAATGAGTTAAAAAAAAACTACAAGGCAAAGTTATATTTGCTCATGAATTATATGTGGAAGTGAAAGCTTTTCAAACGAAACTTAAACTTTCAGCCAAGCAGCTTAAAGAGCAAAGCCTTGTTCATTTTTCTCTTTTAAAAACACGAGCTGTTACACAAGCATTATCAGACAAGTACACTTCTCAGTTGATAGTTCTAAAAGAGGCAATTGAAGGCCAGTTCTATTTTCTCACCTCACCTTTTGCCTGTGACATTGAAAAAGCTACTGAAAAACTGCAGGCAAAACTGATTGATTTGCAAGCGGCAACTCTTTAAAGAGGCTGTTTGAAAATAAACCACTGGTCAAGTTTTGTTTCTATTATCTCCCTTTTTGCAATCAAGAGCCCCAAAACCAATTAATCTGATTTTTATATTAAATTCAAAAGAATAGTTCCCATTCCCTAATAGTTAAAAACTCCTGCATTTTTATAATTTGAATGTTACCACTTCTGCTGCTTCCCATTTCCCATATAATTAATTAAGAAATATCTGATAACTTCCCTAAAACTTCTTATGTCAGTATTATGTATATTTTTATAATGTCAAATCCTTAAGAATGGGTTCCTACCCGAAACGTCGGTACCAATATTTATATATATATATTTTTTATCACTAACTCTATAATTATATAAGCGATTTCAAAAATGGGTGAAAAATTAAATTTTTGTCTTTTAGTTCGGTTGCCACCTAAGTATATTTAATTTTTTTATCAAAGTTATTTCTAATAATTCCTTTATAATATAAAAAAAAAAAAATGGTGTAGTCTTGAAATAAATATAATTATCGAAATTTTGTGAATTTATTAAAACCCAAATAATTACAAATGTTGAAGTTCAGAAAATTTATTTTTATAAATCTTCTATAACTCTATATTTTATTAACGTGATATTTTGAAAGGGGAGAAATTTAGTTTAGAGTTCCCTTTTAAAATTATTAAATTTAACCATGGCTGCATTTTTTGATTTTAAATTTTAATCTTAGTAGCGAAGCGCAAAGTTCCCCACGTAGGCGGGAGCGGCGAAGCCATTGCCTGGTAAATTATATAAACACTGAACTCCCATTGTTTTCCTAAACCACTGTATTTTATTTGTAATAAACTCAAATTGGAAATCATATATATATATATATATATAGGAGAACAGAGTTAATCTACTATTAGAATAAATCAGACATATTTATCTTTTTCAAATGCTATTCATTGAATCTGTAATATTATTGGCTAATTTTTATGGGGCATTTCATTAAATTGCTACTTGATTGGATTTAATTCTTATCTAGAACTGATTTCATCATCATCGATTACATATGTATGAACAACCCGTTCCATTTTGTCCTGTTTGTACCTGGGAAAAGAGTTTTTATAAATTATTATACTTCTGGGGTCATAGAGCTGAAGAGTGCATAAAAATAAGAAATAATAATGCATTTGTATGGTGTTTTATAGGCTTTGTGCTCTCACGTAGCACATGACTAGCATTGAGGGAAAGTATACAGAGACTGCGGTATTAAAAGTTATGAAACGACGACTTCCCATTTAGCAATTGTCTTGAGGTCTTTGGTAGTCATCGGATGTTTCATTTCATCCATCTTTCCTACTTATCTCCCCCTTAACTTTCTCTCATTTTCCACTGAGTGAACAAATTCTCGTAAATATTGTTTTCTTTTTTATTTTTCAGTAAAATAAAACACCTTTGCCTACCCACAATTCATATTTAAATTTTATTAAAAATTAACAAATCCTCTGGCAAATTGAAGTGCGAAGCTTTCATAAAATACATAATAAGTTTTTTTCACCTATATTTTTCACTTGTTTCACTTTTAATTAGTAATCGTACAGCAAAAAAACTTTCATTACTAAAGACTAAATCATTCCGAAATTTCCCAAAGGTCAGCAAAAAAACGGATAATGACGGAACTATAAAGTTCTTTAACTCCAGGTTTTTTAGGCAAAAATCTTTGACAGAACTATTGGGATCAGAAAGAGATTTTATAATGATCCCCATTGAAATGACGAAGAATCCAGACACCAAAATAGCACTTTTTCTTTGTGAGCCCCTTGAATTTATGGTTTTATCTTTCGAACTAAATGGCTCGAAAATCATAAAATTGATGGACTCACTCGTTGTTTGCCATTGGCAAATGTCCTATTTTTTATTGACACTTAAACTTGCTTTGCTATAAAGCCTAAATTATTAGTCTAATTTGAGCAAAATACAGCTATTTAGAAAATCATTAGAAGCGCATCTTGTTTTCAAAAGGAAATTCAATCCCATTAATGGCAAACAAAGTTTAAAGGTTAATTTCTTTTGACCAACATGTCATTCTCATTCTGCCAAACAACATACCCCTGAAGGGGATAATTAAACAAGACTCCACTACATCAAAACTCAATTCCCACAGCCCCCTTTACAAAACTAGAAATAGCGGTGACTTGATGTCATCTTGGAAAACGAAATGAGAATCTAACATCCCTAAAGGTGAAAACCTAGTATCAGACCCCACAAAGCCACTCCTAGGTTTCCAGACAGCAACCAGAAAACAATGGACAGCATCAAACCGCTTGAGATCAAAGACTCCAAGAACATCAGTAGACCTACATCGATGTGGAATGAAGGACTCGCTCATCTGGCCAGTATGCCACGCAGTCTTGCAAAATACCGACGACCAGGTGCTAAAATGTCATCAAACTAGACAACAGGGAGGCTATAATTCCATCCACGAATGTAGTGAGACCATTAACAACAGGCTAGAATTAAACAGAGTGGAGGTGAGTAATCTATGCGACACGAACGAACGAACCTTAACCGCTCGTCTGTTGTTTTTTTCTAAGTAACATATAACACTGGCCTGCGTTTCCAAACTCTTTTCAAAGGTTATAGGTTTTCCAAACGAGTGTGAATCACTTTTTTTACATGCTGAATTTAAGAATATAATTAGTTTTCTTTCGTCAGGTGTGGTTTATAAGATATGGTCGATTTATATTATAACGTATGAAAGGAATCACTCACAAAGTAGCACGTGAGGCTCGCAATGAATGCAATGTCCTTTTTCACGCACTGGTGATCTTATTTTTTTCAGGGAAAAATGTAACACCTTCTTACCATCAAAGTTTAGCCAAGCGAAATTATATTTCTCTAGTAGAAAAAAATAAGGAATATTTTAATTTAATTCAATGATCATTGAAATATTTAAAGTAATGAAAATGACAATGAAATCCAACATAAATTTTTATAGTAGCCGATGTTCAGGCTTGCATTAAAACTGTTTTGTGGGACCGGATGGATTTTGTCTGGGTGGTAATGATGTTGAACCTTTTAAGTCCTGAAGGTCGTATAGCACTTTTGTTAAATAAGTAAATTGCGCTTATTATTTCCCCTTCAGTTGTTATCGCCAACGGCCCCACTTTTTCTTGTGTATTTGGGTCAAATCACTAAGAAGGAGTTATACTATTAACGTTATTGTGAAAGAGCTTATGCACCATTGCTTCTGTTTCTTCAAAATAATCTTCCTTTTCGTCGGGTGAAATTGAGAAAACTGACTTCGAGTGTGGACTAAATTCTTCTTCTATTTCCTAGTTTTCTTGGATTAAGTTACCGTTATCATCTATAATTTTTCTTTTTGCTGGTGGTTTTGGCCATCATGCTTCATTTTTAGCTCGCCAGTTTTCCATTAACATTCTATTTTCAACTATTTGCAAACTAAGTTCATCCCAGCCATTTCTTGCTCCTAACTTTTTAAGTATACCATCTCTGATATTAGTCTTTTTAATATGTTTATTTTTCCGTACTAGGTCCTTCTATCCATATTAATTTGTATGCCTTTTTTATTATTAATTCTCATTCCAGTGGTTCATTCGTGTTGTTGCTTCATACTAAAAGTTATCTTAGTTATTGGCGTCTGTAGCTACCAAAGGTATCCGTCAATCACTTCATTTCCTCATCGATCTTGTCGAGTGAAGTGGACTAACCTGAATAATATTAGCTTAATTCAAATATAAATAAGTAGTGTCATTAAGGTATAGAAATGAATTCTATATTCATAAATTCTGTATATAAATAAATATGCGAAAACTATAAATTTAGATTAGGGATTTTCAAATTGGTATGTTTTAGCGTTCTCTTAACTGAATTTTGAAGTTTGACACCTTATGCATGATAAAGCAACCTTTCTGTAATTACTTTTAAGGTTTTCTGGCAACATATTACCCCTGAGCTGACATAGATACAGTCCACATAACCAAAAAGGATGATTTGAAATAATTTTTAACCTGACTAGTGTAGACTAGCTTCATACTAACTTTTAAAAACTAGAAAGAAATATAAAGAAAAATATTATCCAACACTACATAATAACTGTAAGTTCATTTAAATAGAACTATAACAGTTGAGGAAATGGTAAGGATAAGAAAACTTTCAATTCAACACCCCCTGCGTCCAATCAATAACATCTACGTTTTATTCCAATACTTCCCCTAACGTTCTACTAATAAAAGTCCAGAGCTCAATTTGGCCTCGTTCATCATCTCATTGACGAAATTTTTTAATCCATTCTCTATTAGGTCATCATTTGGATAACTTAATTATGAAAATATATAATTTGGGATTTCTTTCCTTTCTCGTAGGAATGTATGCCACCAATGTACAAGTGAGAGCTTTGATTCTTTCACCATTTTGCATCCCTTATGTATCCTTATCCAAATATAATATTTCTGTTAGATATTTGTGAGTTATTCCTTATGCAAATGATTCTATATTTGTTCAAGTTATCTTCAGTTTCGTTGCTTTTGCGGATCACTCCTTAAATGTTACTTTGCTATATTAGAACACCTATGATTAATTGGTTAAATACACAATTTTAGTACAGAAGCATGTCAGTGAGGAAAATAGAGCTAAAGTTTCCAACCACATAACAACCTAATTTTGATGCTGTACTGATTTACTTTCCAGGATATAATTAGGAATCAACTACTATTCCAGGTGTGTGTATTCTTAAAACTGCTGTAACATTTGATCTTCAAATTTAATTCTTCTTTTCTCTCCAACTCTGGGGAATTTGGCCTCAATCTTTTACCAGTGGACTTGCACTCGCGCACACCTGCTTACAGTGTCGTAAAGGGTACCTTCCAGCTGAGCTTTTGCCTGCATCTTTGGAGTGAAAAAGAGTAAGATAAAGGCGCCTATAGAGTGGGAAGAATTAAGTATTCCTAGACCTTCAAAATTTAATTTTAATAGACTTCCAACCCATAAAACCTCATAAAATTTACACAATAGATCTATATTAATACAAAGCTAATTTTCTGTACAAGAAAGGCATGAGACAGAATTAATATTCAATAAACATGATATTAATAAATACAGGGTTAAAAAAGTATTCATACAAATCGATATTAGGGTTTTATACTTAGTTGCCTAACCTTTGTTGGCTTTCACCGCCATAAAACGTTTCTTGTCGTTCTCAGCTAGTGCGTTGCAACATTCCTTTGGTAATTCGGCCTATTTTTATTTGTAAATTACCTCCAATTCTTTAATGTTCTTGGGACCCCTTAAATGAATCTTGCTCTTTAAAGTTCGCCACAAGTTCTCTATTGGGTTCAAATCTGGCGACTAGCTAGACCACTCTAGTACGTTTATTTTGTTTTTCCGGAACATTTCGCGACTAGCTTTCGCAGTATCCTTCGGATAATTATTTTGTTGAAAGATCCATCCCTCTCCAAGACTAAGTTTCCGAATTCATGATTTGACCCATGATGTGGATATCACCGGTGACCTTAGATGAAAAGCACTAACACATCATGATACTACCTCTCCAAAACTTATGGTATTGATGGTAATCCTATATTCGTAATACAGCCATCTTTCTTCCAGACAGGACGACCATCGTTTCTTCCAAACAATCTATTTTTGTTTTATCTACCAGAGGAAATTATCTAAGAACTCAGCATGATTCTCCAAATGCTCACGGACGAACTTCAACCTTTCAGCTAGGTGTCTCTTCTTCAACAACAGAGGTGTTTATCTTCGTAGCCATGATCACGTCTTTACTCCAGGATTTTAGACTATTTAATGGTAGTTCAATCTTTTTTGAGCTTTTATTGACTGTTGTACATATTATTGGAGCCCTTTAGAAGCTCCTTTGCACCGTCAAAGTTAATAGCTTGTCTCTAATTAACTTTTAAGAAATGAATTTCCTTAGGTTTATGTTTCTGTACGAAAATTTATTTCTCCCCTGTAATTGTTTATCTCAATTTTACTGAATATCAATATTTTTGTATGCCTATTTGTGTACACGACTTTAAATGCATTAATATACATTGCATATATAAATTTAATGAGTTTTAATGGGCTGGAACTCCATTGAAATTGAATTTAGAAGGTGTATGAATAAGTATTTTTTCCCACTGTATCTACTTTATCTCTCCATTACTAGGCAAGTTTTCAACACGGATTTTGCGTACAGCTTTACCTAACTATAATACTATTGAGTCACTCCACACGTTCACAAGCTTTAAAATACAATGAAAAGCATAAATATCAATTCAAATATGTATGCGTATTATTACATCGCCTAAAGTCAATGAGAGCTTCGGGATACAAAATTAATTTTAATTTACAATTACCGTCAAAGTGAATAAATTCATCTTAGTGTGCTACGTTATTTTTTCACACATTTGATTAATATCGTTAAATTAAGTATTTTCTTTATTACATCACAAAATACAATCTATTTCCTCGCAATCTTCAAAAGTATGCATTAAACCTCCTCCAAATTTACTTCGAACAATCTATTTTCTCGTGTGGTTTCGGAAGTGAATCGAAGAAAAAGCAACACTGACCACAAAGTTTGATTTCATGCAACCTTGAGATTTTTATGCCATAATTATTTTACCTGTGTGGCGGAAAATCAATTGATCCCAGATAATTTCCCCAATCTCGTTTTTAATCAATTTGGGGATAATTGGATTTCCGTGTCTAAGGTCTTATTTTGTAGGACTAAAATTCAACAATATACACCTTTAGGCTTAGGTGATTCCTTTTTCTCTCCTATTATTTGAACACAATCTATTTTTAGAGAGACGAAAGATTTTCTATTAATTCTGACAAATAAGTTTTGAACAACATGTTTATAGATCGTAAATACCTTAAGTACTTCTGAAACCTGTCTCTTTGGGAGGCAAATTGACGTTATTAAACTTTCAAAAACTCTATTTCTTAACCTTCACAGTATCAAATCAGCCGACTATAAAAATATGTACAAAACTAACGAGAGAAGTTGGGACTCACCTTGTCTCAAAGCATCTTTGGAGAAATCATTTTATTTTTCAAAAATAATCATTCCTTCCATTGTGCTGACTTTAAAATACTTTACAACCAATAAACACTAAACCCGGGAAGATTGATTTAAAACATTTGGCAGTACTGTTATTGGCTGTTCAAAGTTTTAATTATGTTTTTATTTCGTCTTAATTAGTTACTAAGTCTTTCCTACTTTCATTTTAGAACTTCCTTCTCATTTATTGAAAAGATGTTATCTGGTTTCTGTCAGTCATTGTTATCATTTAGTTACTGAAAAAATTCTTCAACACTTTCAATTAACTTTTCTCTTCTTTTCTTCTTTTGTTTAACTGGTAGTACTATCATTTTCTTTCTGCCTGCTTGTAAGTGAGGTTTCCTTAGTTTGAATGTGGAAATGTCCGGTTACATACATGTGTTGAAAAATAAATTAACATCAAGGTAATATTAAGAAGCTACATATGACTTCGAATACCCCTGCCTCGTATTTACATTGAAGCAATGGGAGTTTAGGAAATTATGAATTAACCCCCCCTCAAATTTGAATCTAATTGCATTCCATTCTTCATTCCCATTTGGCCTTAATCAGATTCTGACCATTTAAATTTAACCAATCATGCAATCAATCTTATTTTTCCTCTCGTTCTAATCTCTCATTTTGCCGGACTGTGTAGTAGTTTTAACCAGTTATAAAAGATTACTTGTAAAAAGGTATTGCCATAGTTTTTCCTATTTTAAATCGTTGAATATATCTATATTTAAGAAGAGAACTAAATTTGCAATTTATACCCATCAAAGCATAGGGTTAATATTTTTGTTCGAACATTATCCTACAAGCCACGGACCTAGTACAAATCTAGTACAGATTCTAGGATTTAGGGATCAGAGGTCTTAGAATTCAGGTATTTTTTAAGTTAAAGGTAATACAACCGGGAGCATCTCTAAAAGAAAATTTGTAAGGATAAATATTTAAAGAAATGGGTAAGGAGATAGATGAAGTGAAAATGGGTGTTAGTTATACAGCGGAAGATTCTTCTGTAGGTATTTGGCCAAAGAGGGACATGCAACTGCAGACGATGGTCCCAGGAGGGTCGCAAAACAACCAGATTCATTCTAAACATGATTAGTCATTTTCCTGTCTTAATATTCATCCAATTTTTTGGCTTCATCCATGTGTCTGCATTTTTGTCTTTTTCCTCTTAAGTAGAATAACATTAGTGATACGAGAGTTGGTTTTTCGTTTTTGGATGAAAAAACTGAATATTGTGTGCACATATGAAGCTTTTGATAGAAAATCGATTAATAAAGTGATATAATCTCTCTTTTGTGAGTCAAATTGCTTTCTCCACTTGAATTATTTAATTAAAAGAAAGTATAAGTTTTCATCGGGGAAAAATACTTCCTTTTTGTTATTAGGTCAAAATCCCTCGTCTGAATGTACCCTATCACAATTTTCTTAATTTATACAGACAAAAATACAGTCAATACAGTTATAAACACCAACTCAATGTTAAATCACTATATAAATTTATTTTATCTAGCAATTTAAATAAAGTAGCACACTTATTTGTAATGAGCTTGTTATTAACTCAGAGAGAAAGTTAGAGGAAAAGAAAATGTGGTGGAGATAAATGAACGATCTATAATTTTAGACATGCAAAAGTGCTGGCAAGTGCGATACTTTCCCTGGATTGCCCTTGTTCTACGAGGGGGGAGAAATAAGTTTTGCAATTCGGATATAAGGAAACAACATATGAGGAAAAGTGTTTAATTATTTTTCAATATAACTACCCTCCACTTCAATTCACTTGCGCCACTTGTCCCTCAGGCTTCGAATTCCCGACCACCAGAAATCTCCCGACTGCTGTTCAATCCACTCCTGGATGGCGAGCTGGACATCTTCATCGTCCCCAAACCGGCGTCCACGCATTGCAGCCTTGAGCTGGCGGAATAAAAAGTAGTTGCTGGGGGCCAGATCTGGACTGTAGGGCAAAGTTGAGCTCCTCGAATCCACACTCGCGCAGGGCAGCTTGTGCAACTCTGGCCTTGGGGACTTTGACGACCTTGAAGTCGAACATGGGGCGTGAGGTTTCTAAAGACCTTGGTCATGGCCGCATTCTCGTGGATTATGTTGATAACACTTCCATGTAATATTCCAAGTTCTCGATCGATTTCTTTGACCTTCACCCGTCGATTTTCGAGGATCATCCTCTCCACAAGGGCAACATTGTCCTCGTTGGTCACGTTTGACGGGCGTCCTGGACGGGAGTCATCTTCAAGGCACTCATCACCATGGCAGAACTCCCTATTCCTTCGAGCAATGGTTGCATAGGAAGGGGCGGTGTCCGTGTACACTGCAACCATGTGTTCATGGATCTCTATTGCATTCTTGCCTTCCTTGATCAACGATTTGATCACTGCGCGGTGCTAAACCTTCTCTATTGTTAAAAAATTTGTGACTGACGATCTGCGATGAGCTACTGATTCCTCAAATAGACGAGGCAGGAGCGTGCAGCTGCAGGTCCTTACTTGTCATAACTTGTTCTAACCTCCCCACAAACAGTCATACCCCTTCTTCTGTTTTGCCCTACCGATTCGCAAAACTTTTTGACCACCCTTCGTACCTACATATACATAAGTCAGGTTTCTTTAGGGTGATTCAGAGTTGTAAATTTCCTTGTTGAATAAAAGAATTATATTTTGAGATGGCCTGAAAATGGTGCTGACCAAAATATACATTCATATAGGTAATTTAAGTGTTTTGAGTAAACCGCTCAACCTGATTTCAGGTGGATTAAAGACTGTAAATAACTACTAATTGTTATTAAGATGAATATAATGAGATTTATTAAGGTTTCTTATCAAACTAATCTAACACAATCCTTTGTTTTTCTCAAGTTTTTTAATTTGTTTTAAGGGAGCTTATTAATTAAAGTTAAGCCAATATTCTCCTAATTAGGGTATTTTTACACTGAAGATTTTTATATTTTGGCGCTTTTGAAGACGGAAACTTTTCGCATACTGTTCAAATATTCAGTTGAGACCTTCCACTACCTCAGTGAATAATTAAATTAATTCTTAAAAGTTAACTAAAAATACACGGGATGAAATAAAATCTGTAGTTAATCCTAGCTCCTATTAACTGATACGATTTTCGGCATGTACATATCTATCGGAGTTTGCTACACTTATACGCAAAGATATAAGGAAACTCTTTAGTAAAAAAAATAGTATATAAATGCAATGACCTGCATCTAGGGGTGCCTAAGACTAGTTCATTGGATTGTTTATAGTGTTATGTAGTGCTCATATTACAAGACAGAATGAGACAATCAAGGATACCTAAAAAAAGAACACTTTGGATTTTAACCAAATGCAATTCCATGAATTGGGAATCCAAAAAATTAAGTGATCTAGAGGGAGCACTGTTTCCAAATTGTAAATACTTCTCTTTCGCATTATAATCTAAATTAACCATGGAGCATTGCAATAGGTATAGTTTTTCTCGAGGCTAGTAACCTCATAGGCATTTCCCTCCCTCCAACCCAAGGCATGATGCTGGGAGTCTGTGTAGCTTCAGGCTAGCGAACGCTCTCATAGAGTGAGGTCAGGTCGTTCCACTCCTCCGTAAGGATTTTCCGCTAGGCCCCTGTTTGGGTACAGTTTACCCTAGTTCAGTGGTAATTATAGTAAAAAAGTACTGGGAAACCTGTACCCGAGTTCAGTGGTAATAGCGCACAAAGTAAAATAATCGTGTAGTGATAAATTTCTCTCTTTTCATGCTGTAATTCTGATTTAGAGTGACTAATAGTGCCTTAAATGGATGAAAAACAAAAGCTGAGTAGGTTGGGGATTGGTGAAATTCTTTTTACTCCAGATAGTGATGATCATAATGATTGTATTGACACTGATGTACTTTTATGACAGTAAGAAAGATTAACAATATGTTCCAGAGCTAAACGAAATGGCTGAAAGTTCAGACAGTGTATCTGGAGAAGACGTTCCTCGCCGACGCAAGCAAACAAAGGTGGGTGGTGGGGAGACAAAGAGGCCTAGGCGGCTTCCCCCCCTTCTTGCCTCCTATCCACGCCACCACAGCTGATAAGCCTACTGTTGAACTATCCTGCAACTCTGCTGCTGTTCCTGTACAGTACCCTGCTGTTTCAGCAGGTCTGATGCTACTCCTGCTGCTCCTGCTGTCACCCATGCCGCTGCTGCCCCTGCTACCATCCCTGCTGCTGCTCCTGCTACTACTTTCCTGCTTCCGCTGCTCTTGCTGCCACCTATGCTGCTGCCACCCATGCTGCTGCTGCCCCTGCTGCTGCTCGCCAGCGAAAACGACTTTTAACTCTTCAACAATCAAAAGTCGCTCAGGCTATGTATGGCACACAAGGCCTCAGGTAGCTTCAGCTACCAGGAAAGCATGCCGAAATATTATGGCATTAATTAGGTCAGGTCTCACACAATCAGCTTCTACTGCCACCACAAATCAAGAGTGTTTTCGCCTGTTTGTGAGTGATGCCATGGTGAATCTGATTGTGGAGTTCACCACCAAGAAGATTGATGTCGTTACCAGGAGGTACAAGAGACAGACAACCACTGTACAACAAACAACAGCAACATATATACGGGCCCTGCTAGGTGTCCTTATATTCAGTAGTTACAGAAAAGATAACCACCTAAATTAAGGAGTTGTGTTGCCCTGTGGCAGGGGCTTCTTTGAACAAGGCATCCATGTCTGAGGTGCGTTTTTGATTCCTAGTGGATTGCCTCAGGTTTGGCGACATAGCCCCATGGGAGCAGAGGTGGGCCACTGCCAAATTTGCCGCAGTCAGGGCTGTGTGGGACACGTTTATGGCCTGCTGTGAGGACAACTACACACCCCCACGAAAACCTCACAGTGGATGAGCAATTGCTGTCTTTTACGGGAAGTACTCTTTCAGGATGTATATCCCAAATAAGCCAGAAAGATATCTAATAAAAATTGCTATGGTGAACGATGCGGAAAGTAACTATATTTTGCAAGGTATTCACTACCTAAGGAAACAGGACACAAAAGCAAGACATGGACTCAAACTCGGCCACATGTTCACCAAAAATCTCACACGCCTCTACTGCCAAGGCAACAGAAACATCAACACCGACGACTGGTTCACGCCTGTACCCTTCATACAGGACGTGCTCTGTAATGGGCTGACAGGCGTGGAAACAGTGAGGGCAAACAAGGCGGAAATCCCTGAAGTGTTGAGGCAGAGCGCCACCCTATACATGGTAGCTCAGCATTCCTGTTCACCAAAGATATGACGCTCCTTTCATATATCCCTAGAATACAGACAAGCAAGAGGAATGTGATCCTGCTGAGAAGGATGTACACACAGGGAACTGAACAACTCATTGCCGTTTCTGTATGTAAAAATATCTAAAATATACGACTAAGCATATTTTTCCATCTACCGGAAACTAGCTAATTTTAATGCCTACATTCATTATTTCTAATGTAACGATGTATCCGTTAAAAGGTCTGTAGTTTCTTCCATGTTCCTGAGAGCATATTGCCTTTGTGATCCTTGTTTCTTGCAAGACGAAATTAATACAATCATCCAAACATTCATTGAGCCGCAATATCCCCTTTGGTTCATAGAAAAGTGACACTATAAAGCAAGAACCATTTATTACTCGCCAGCAAATTATAAGAAAAACAGATGTGACAAATATTATGTTACCTCCCCATACTCCCCCCAGTTATTCAATTTCAAAAAGTTGGCACAGACAAACAAAATCAATGTTTCTTTTCAGTACGAGAATACGATCAGAAATAGCTTATCCAAAAATAGATAGATCAATAAAGAATAGAGAGTTTATTTTGTTTCCTGCAAATCATTTAATGAAATATATATCGGGGAAAGCAGCAGATTTTCCAAGAGAATAAATGAACATAAATGTGATATGCAACATGGTGCCCTCTCCTTCAGTTTATTTCTACATATGTATGTCCAATGAAAATCATCAAATTGATTTTGATAATGTAGAGTAGTTTATAAGTCTCACAATTATATACATCGACGCTTAATTGAATCGGCACTTATAAAAGAAATTCCCAACTTTAATACTTCCGACACCCATACTTCCGCTTGTAAAAAATGCCGCTATATTGCCGAATCATCCACCTTAGCCACACTTATTTGTGTGTTGAAACGTTAAGCAACTTCTGTATTTTACTTGTCCACCAGCGACTGACGATGACAGATGTTTCCGTCGAAATCTGGTTTCGCATATAAAATTAGTCCTTTTACTGTGGTTTTATCCCTATAGTTACACGTAAGCTACTGTATTTTTCTGAGTATCACCATCATCCACTTGATTCTGATTCATTTACTATATTATCTTCAGCCTTAACTTCTCTCGATTTGAAAATCTTAGTCACTGTACATCAATAAAATAAATCCAAACCTAAATAATTACTTTTCTCAATTAAACTATTCACTATAGAACCAACCAACACTTCAATACATTATCTAGCCAACCGACCAACCGAACAAATCTCGTTAGTAGTTTTTATATATTTAGTTAGTTGATTTCACAACTCCTACAATAAAGGTTAGTCCATATGTTTAATTTATTCTAATTTTTTTTGGGGGGTTTTGTTGTTGTTTTTTGTTTGGTAAATAATTTAATATAATAGGTTATTTTATTGTTTACTCCAGTTACTTTTAATTTTTGATATTTAAGTCAGTTTATATTATAACTTCACTTATCTGTAGTATTTTTCTAAATTACACTCTATAGTATTAATTAATTCTAGATATTGTTATTTGTGTTTTTACCTTAATCTCAATAATTGTCAATTTTATTATTTTAACTTGACTTGATCGGCTTTTTTAGCAATTGTTTAATGCATTCTTTTAACTGTTATCGTTAATATTCCTTCCCCTTCTTATTAATCGACACAGTCGCTGAAAATGGTTTAGTCAAGGTCCGAAACGTCGGTCCAATAAATGATTAGTGTAATCCCCTGGGTCTTCAGATTCCTACTATATATATAAATATGAAAAACTAAAAAAGTAGCACGTGAGGGTAGCAAATGAATGCAATGTCCCGCAGGAAAAAATATAATGGTTTTTCCAAGTACTTTCGAACTTTATTAAGTTCCTTATCAAGGATAACTACAAGAAATAATATTATATTAAAGGTATATATACGAAAGAAAATTATAAAAGGCCGCCTCAAAAACAAGAAATCACCAATGAGGAAGACGGAAGGGGCAAGGTAAAGATTCACATTAAAAATTACAAGAAGCAGGTAGTAAGGTCAAACTGAGAAGACGAAAGGGTAACAGATTGAGAGAGCCTAACGAGGTTGATTATAAGACACGAGGAGCGAAAGAGTGGAGAAAATACAATGTATATAAGAGAGCAGTGACACTTAAAAACACAAAAACAAAATGGGGCAACATAACTTAAGATTGTATATAAAACTAAAGACAAAAGTCAGAAATAATTTCTTGAAGTATTATTTTTTTAATTATAGCATCTATTTTATATAAGCCAGGGGAAAGGTTTAAATTATCACATTGGCTTACAATAGCAGTGTCGTAGAATGACTCCCGACGATATACCATATATCACTATTCGTTGAGGGAACTTCCTTAATTATCTCTAGAAAGCGTTTTTACTGTCTGGCGGCCGATATTATGTATCTTCAAAATGCTTAAGAAGTGGAACTGAGCTCAAGGATAATAATATTGCTATCATTAATAAAATAGAGTTTTATTAATAATAACTATCAGCAAACACAAAAACGGAAAATATTGACAAACAGAATGGAAAGGGTCGTGGAGACTCGGGCTAATCCAAGGATTTAAGGGATCAAAAAAGGTAAAACAAATATGGAGTTAAAGAGATGGGATGGTTCGATAAACCATTTAAAGCACAGGATAGAATTGACAAATAAGGGATCAATACTCTAAAGGTGACGCTTGGCTTACGTAACTTCATTAGGGTGCAGTGGAAGGTACTTGAAGGAATATTCGGTCCGCTGGCGAGTTCCAGCCGAAGGGGGGGGATAAAAGGATCCTGACGTGGCGTCTTGGAAAGGAGAACCGTTACTCGACGAACGGCTTGAAGAACAATGGCTGTTTTAGGTTGTTCTCTTTTGAACAAAGGGGGGGGGATGAGAACCGTCTCTTGTCTACGGGCTCAAGAACAATGGCTGTTCTAATGTTGTTCTCCTTTGAACAACAGGGGGGGTGAGAACCGTTTCTTGGCGAAGGGCTCAAAACGAACAATGGCTGTTCTAATGTTGTTCTCCTTGAACAACAGGGGGGGGGATGAGAACCGTTTCTTGGCGAAGGGCTCAAAACGAACAATGGCTGTTCTAATGCTGTTCTCCTTGAACAACAGGGGGGGGGGATGCCTTGGGGACTTGGCGTCACTAAAGGCTCGAATCTTTGGCACTCAAGGAATATTGTCCTCCTTCTGGACAAGTGATGGTGAATCTCGAGGTCGAGGTCCCTTGGCGCACAAAGGGAGAGAGGGTCGTGGTGATGTTTCGCGACGAAAATCTGGATCTCCAATCTGATCTTAGTGGTAAAGTTTCCATATAAATAGCCAGGACATCTCCTTGGCGTGGGGGAGAATGGGGTGGAAGCTTCGAGGGAACGCACAGCCGAGCCGGGGAACAATGCCTTATCTGCCCATAAGCCTAACTCGATCTGGCGAGGTCGGCGTATGGGGGCGAACGGGGGGGACGATAACCTCCTTGTTTAAACATTGGCGTCCGGTAGCTGTTGATAAGACTCCAAGCCTCGAATCGAAGATGCACGTGGGTAGCCTCATGGTTTTAAATAAAATGTGATAGAAGTTGAAATGAATGCAGCTCTGAACTCGTTCTATCACACCCCTCCATTCCAGGGGAAGTTGTCACTTCGAAAAAAAAAAGAGAGAAGGGACAACGATAGAGCTCCGTTGTAGGGAACTCGTTTTCTTGTACCAACCGTATCTTCCTGCACCTAACTATTATTACCTCAATACATGATTATTTTGATCTTTAGATTACAGGGGAAAATAACCTTTAATACAACTTAATAAAAAAAAAAGGCATGGAACAATGAAATGATATAAACTTAGTACATACGGGACAAAATAATTTATACGTAAATTAATAAGAACAAATATATATACATAAAAAAAAATTAGACATTGAGCGTTACAAAATTCAGTCATATACATTAATTAATTATATTACAAAAGAATCTTAAATTAAGTCGTACAAGACGGTATATACCTACATGGAGATACTAATCCTATGAATACAATTGTTCTACGCTATTCGGTAACGCATTCCTACTGAGTGCGTCAGCGACCTGGTTATCGGAACCTTTGATATAATTTATTTTAAATTGATACTCTTGCAAGAGTAAACTCCAGCGCATGATGCGGCCGTTTGAGTGTCTCAAATTCCTAATATAGGCTAACGGACGGTGGTCGGTTCCTATTTGAAAATCTTTACATATCAAGTACAGCTTGAATTTGTCTATGACCCAGATAATTGATAGAGCTATCTTTTCTCTAGTGGCATATCTCTTTCCGCGTGGTAATAATTGAGGACTAGCATATGCAACTGGATGACTCGTTCTGTCATCCACGTATTGAAGGAGTACACCTCCAATGCCCTCGTTGATCACGTCGGTCTTAACCCCAAAGGATTTTTCCGGGTTGGGCAACTTAAAAATGGGGGCAGAAATGAACTTACTTTTGAGCTGATTAAACTGGGAAACAGCGACATCATTCCAACGTAAACGATCGGGTAAATTCTTTTTTTGAAGGGGGCTGAGGAAGGCCGAAATTGCAGCGAAATTCGGAACAAATCGCTGATAGGGAGAAGCTGATCCTAGGATCGATCTTAATGGCTTCTTTGTAATCGGGAGGGGCATGTCGGCGATTGCCTTAATCTTGTTCTCTTGGGGACCTAACTGGCTTGGTCCTATTTTGAAACCCGAATATTTAATGGGTTCGTGAGCAAAATAGTATTTGCTGGGGCCAATGGTGAGGCCATTTTCACGCAGTTGCTCGAAAAGAGCTAATAGGGCGGGTAAATGGTGATTCCATTTAATTAGTTCTTGTATCTGACTCTTCTGACGTGGTGTCAGCTGCGCGTCACTTTTCAGGTCAGAGGGTTCCAAAGACTTGCCTGGTAGGGAAGGAGGAGGGTAATCGGCATCAGGTTGGATGCACACTGTCTGGATTACCTTAAGGGACTCCGCGGGGCAATCCTCTTCAAGCGCCGATGCTTCGTCCAGTTCTACGAAGGTATCTCCATGCGCGCGTTGGGGGTTCTTTTTTTCTTGGGGTCCAGGGACAGTCTCCGGGTCCTTGTCTGGGGCCTTATCACCTAAGGGTTTTAGTGATTCACACTCCTCTTTTGCCGTCCTAAAGTCCTGGTTAGGGGTCTCCGAGAAATCGGACGGTATCGGGGTTCTGATGGGGACGGGCTCCTGGGCTTCTTTCTTATCTCGGCCTTGAGGAAGGGCGGCCTGAAACACAGGGTCGAAACTTACTTGGGGGCTCTTTCCTATAAGTACGGAACAGAATTTTATTGGTGCTACAATGACTTCAGCCCAGCCATTATAATATTGACACTGCAGGTAACATCTAGCGACGGGGAATCTGTTCGCCCGCCCAAGGTAGTCACGTACCACCGCAAATTTTTCGTGGTTAGAGGCCACTGGGAGGAGTTCGTCGGACACGATGAAGCACGTACATCCTGTGTCCCTGACGAGAGTCGATACTCGGCAGTTGTCCACGCTGCCCTCCTCATATTTCAAAGTTCCCGCTGAACTTTTATAAAAAAAAAAATTTACCTGGTGGCCTGACGGATGGGGAGAAGTTTCTGCTTGGGTCTGCACCACCGGGGGAGCCGGGGTTGCATTAATCTGGTAAACTTGGTGGGCTGGTCTGCTTTTAAGCCTAGAATTTTGGGGGCAATTCCAGCTCATGTGGTTTTCTACACCACAGGTGAAGCATATGGTTGGTCGCTTTGCGAAGAGAGATGGAGGAGAAGTCTTAACGGGAGGTTTGGAGTCCCGTTGTTGGTTTTGGGGAAAGAAGTTTGGGGGTTTTACGGGGCTCGGAAACTTTGTCAGCTTTCCTGGGAAGGGGCGCGAGTCCGTCCTTCTTTCTTCTCGTTGGATTTTTTTTTCTCGATCTTCTCGTCGGATTACTCTTTCCCTTTCTATTACTTCCATTTTTCTTTGAAATTCTGCTTCAATCCGAGCTAATTCAATCTGATGGTCAGCTTGTCTTATCCGTTCCTCTCTTTTTCTTTCTTCTCGTTGTATTTCTCTTCTTTGCTCCTCTTGAATGTACTTAATTAGTTATTTTCCGGAAAGTCCACAGGACTCTCCTTGCGCTTTAAAGATTTCGAACGGAGTCATCTTTGCACTTGAGGGCGCACTAGTCAACCAACTAAAATTCCTCGCAACAAGAATTATGCCTCTATAGAATTAGCCTACCTAAATATGGGCACTGACCTATTCGTTCTTGGTTTCTCAATCTAAATAACCACTGACTAAAATCACAAAAAAAAAAAACAAATTATTATAACCGTTCCTTGAGCTACTCCAGCTTCTTAAGTTTCAAAATAAAGGGGATAGCAATCGTTAAAACAAAAGGGAACTACTATATTCTATTTTTATAACGAATAACACTATGCTTTACTCGACTGAGACCAGTGTTTGCAAAGATATAGCGTTAAACCTTACACACCTGATACCAAATTTAAATAGTATATATATATATGTCGTAGAATGACTCCCGACGATATACCATCTATCACTATTCGTTGAGGGAACTTCCTTAATTATCTCTAGAGTGCGTTTTTAGTGTCTGGCGGCCGATATTATGTATCTTCAAAATGCTTAAGAAGTGGAACTGAGCTCAAGGATAATAATATTGCTATCATTAATAAAATAGACTTTTATTTATAATAACTATCAGCAAACACAAAAACGGAAAATATTGACAAACAGAATGCAAAGGGGTCGTGGAGACTCGGGCTAATCCAAGGATTTAAGGGATCAAAAAAGGTAAAACAAATATGGAGTTAAAGAGATGGGATGGTTCGATAAACCATTTAAAGCACAGGATAGAATTGACAAATAAGGGATCAATACTCAAAAGGTGACGCTTGGCTTACGTAACTTCATTAGGGTGCAGTGGAAGGTACTTGAAGGAATATTCGGTCCGCTGGCGAGTTCCAGCCGAAGGAGGGGGATAAAAGGATCCTGACATGGCGTCTTGGGAAGGAGAACCGTTACTCGACGAACGACTTGACGAACAATGGCTGTTCTAGGTTGTTCTCTTCTGAACAAAGGGGGGGGGGGATGAGAACCGTCTCTTGTCTACGGGCTCAAGAACAATGGCTGTTCTAATGTTGTTCTCCTTTGAACAACAGGGGGGTGAGAACCGTTTCTTGGCGAAGGGCTCAAAACGAACAATGGCTGTTCTAATGTTGTTCTCCTTGAACAACAGGGGGGGGATGAGAACCGTTTCTTGGCAAAGGGCTCAAAACGAACAATGGCTGTTCTAATGCTGTTCTCCTTGAACAACAGGGGGGGGGGATGAGAACCGTTTCTTGGCGAAGGGCTCAAAACGAACAATGGCTGTTCTAATGCTGTTCTCCTTGAACAACAGGGAGGGGATGAGAACCGTTTCTTGGCGAAGGGCTCAAAACGAACAATGGCTGTTCTAATGCTGTTCTCCTTGAACAACAGGGGGGGGGATGCCTTGGGGACTTGGCGTCACTAAAGGCTCGAACCTTTGGCCCTCAAGGAATATTGTCCTCCTTCTGGACAAGTGATGGTGAATCTCGAGGTCGAGGTCCCTTGGCGCACAAAGGGAGAGAGGGTCGTGGTGATGTTTCGCGACGAAAATCTAGATCTCCAATCTGATCTTAGTGGTAAAGTTTCCATATAAATAGCCAGGACATCTCCTTGGCGTGGGGGAGAATGGGGTGGAAGCTTCGAGGAAACGCACAGCCGAGCCGGGGAACAATGCCTTATCTGCCCATAAGCCTAACTCGATCTGGCGAGGTCGGCGTATGGGGGCGAACGGGGGGGACGATAACCTCCTTGTTTAAACATTGGCGTCCGGTAGCTGTTGATAAGACTCCAAGCCTCGAATCGAAGATGCACGTGGGTAGCCTCATGGTTTTAAATAAAATGTGATAGAAGTTGAAATGAATGCAGCTCTGAACTCGTTCTATCACAAGCAGATTCACTGATATTCCTTTTTATAGGGTCATTGGAACGATAAATAAATTTTCCGAGTTCTAGTTAATTAGCTGGTCCTTATCTGATATGTGGACAAAGAAAGCAGTTATCTTTCCATCTTCGGACATTATATTTATGTTGATTTATGTAAAGAGAAAGTTGTTGACCTGTTTGTCCATAATATTTACTTAGGCAGCCAGAACACTCAACTGAATAAACTCCCCCTTTCCCCCAAACTATTACAATTATTACGTACTAATAAATTCTTAATGGTCGTCTCATATTTAAAAGCAACAAAAATGTTAAAATTATTCAAAAGACGGGGAAGATCACTAAAACAAAGAGAAAAATGTTTAACTGAAATGTTATTACTATTAAAAGAGAGAGTAGGGACAGTTTGATAAAATGTCTCTTTAGCAGAAGAAAGACAGTTTAAAAGAAACGGATAATGGTAACAAAGATTATGGCCAATTTCAAAGATATTGGAAAATTCCAAATCCATATATTCCGGTTATTACGATTTGTGAGCCCGAAATATATGGATTTGAAACTTACTTGAGGCAAGAAAAATTCGATCCTCCTCTTGTCAATAAATATAGTACATCTGGAGCGTGTTTGTATAACCAACCGCTCCAATACGAATTGGGCGCGGATATTACGGGTGAAATCGAGAGTAATAGGAATACAAAACAAAATTTACGTTTAGGCCAAAAATCACCTTACATTATTAAAGACATTCCCATTGTGATATATAGCTGTCAAGATGAGAGAAATGAAGATCATAGATAGAGACAGACGGGTAGGACGAAATAAACCTCAGATCGGATTCTTTTTGAGGTAACTTCCGTTTGATAATACGCCCTATAGCAAGGTTTACTATAATAACAAGAGGTTCCGCGAGATGGCGTGAAGTGGAAATTTACTGCCGGCGCCTCTGCATAGATAAAGTAAAATCCACTTCCGGCACCTTGGTAAATTTCATTTCCAGCGGACCCACATAAATAGTTGAGCGTTTGCACGGGTAAGATTAGTATTTTGCCCAAGAGGACGTGACGCAGAAGAATTCTTTCTTTTGACTCCCTTAACCTAAGAGCCCGAAGACAAGAAAATTAGATAAGAAGAAATAAGAACTAGGGAAGAGGAGACTCCCACACTGCTGTATTGGACTCAGTTTCTCTGCGGCGAAATACTCCTTCGATCCCTAATTTTGAGGCTAGCAGTTGTTGTTAGAAGACAGGTTGTATTCTCCTTCATAACTTTAGAGGGGCCGAGTACTAATCGGTCAAGTGCAAACTCAACCTTGCCGTTGAAAAGCAATCGAGCTTGAAGTTCATAACCACCCCCCGTCCCCAAAGCCTTTCTCTCGGATAAAAAAAGCCTCGAGTGGCAGATCCACCCGGAATGGTAGTTTCCCTTTTGTCGGTCGTGTAAGTTCGTGTGTACTTGCTCACGGCTCCCGCCTGAAACTGACGTCTGTAAACCTTTTGCCCATTTAGTTCTTTTGTATTTCTGTATTGTATCCATTATTTTATTTTTATTTGTACGGTAGTAAAGATTATTTTGTTTCATCCACTTTGATATGCAGAACCTCCTAGTTAGTTGATTCAATTCGGCTAAGGAAAATATTCACTCTTTCTCGATTTAGGTCAACCCACGTTTAAAGTGCATCATTAAGGGCAGTGTCCTGCCGGCTTGCCACGTTCCCTTCTGAGTCAAAGGAGGCAAGAGGAGGTCAGGAAATCTAACCTGACTTACAACAATAGCATACATGTTGGCGAATATTCCTTGTGTTCTTTTACAATCTTAATTAATCCTACCCTTTTCTTTACAAGATTTTATTTTAAATAACAATTTTAACCAAAATTATAAAAGTTCGCGATTATCTCGATAAATAAAGTCATCTTTCATCAACCTTCGCTCTTCAGTAATTTTCCACTTTTCTTTGGATATCATAAATGAGATATTTAAAGTAAAGAGGCTAATGAAAGGAATTGCTTACCACAGTATCATTAGAATTTACCGAAGCGTTTAAATTTAGCAATTAAAATATACATTATTCATTAATTTCGAGTATATCAAATATTTACTCGAATAAATTACACAAGTTGACATTTATTTATCAATTATTTAAGCACACAAAGCTAATTTTTTTATGGATAACAAATTTGCGACCTTTGGCCAGCAGAACTTGTTTCCCTTGGGCATCGCTTGTTGCCGCCTTATTTAAGCAGGATGCTTTCACCTCGGTATTTTTCTCGTATCACATCTGTACTAATCAATTTTCATTTTGTTGCTCCCTCTTCTTCAAGTTCCTCCACACATTAACGCCTACTATCTATGCACAGCCCACTTTACGCAGTGATCAACGCTGTTGCGTGATTTTTGATGAAGATTCCAATGCATAGCTGTACAATCTGCTTTAATGAGAATCTCAGATCTTTGTCATTTCCAATTTAACTTGTACAACAAGAAAAATATTTCTCCTGGACTTTCGAATTAAGAAACTATATATTTATATTAGTTAAGGAGTTATTTAAGTTACTGTAAATTTAAGTAAATCAATATTTTTCCGATTTAATTAATAAACGTCAGTAAAGATTTTAATTTTTGATCAATTTGATATCACAGTGGTTTCATAAATCACGCGAGAACTTTCTTTCCATCAAAATTTAGATCGGTTAAAGAAAATAACAGAGGATAACGTCAGCCTAGCAACCAACTCCCTCAACCGGGTAGGAAACTGGCTGTGGCGCGACCCCGACACCCCCAACCCCGCCTACGTTCCACCACCACCATGGGACCCCCCTGCCGCACACTTCACCGCCACACAGTTGCCCGACGGCAAAGCGAACTGCCTCACCGAGGAGCTGCGCCAGCACGCCCTCATGGCCATGTCTGAGGTCACGGAGCCAGGCAGCGCAGTGTACTTCACCGACGGCTCCGCGACCCCGACAGCGGGAGGTCCAGCGCTGCCTTCGTCTCGAGCGGCTTGACGCAAGCGTGGAGGACATCAGACCACTGCTCCAGCCTCAAGACGGAGCTGGTAGCAATCCTGCACGCCCTCCAGCACGCTCTGCTCCGCCGGGAGGCCACTGTGGTGATACACACTGACTCTCGGTCGGGACTACAGGCGCTGCAGCACGCCCACGCCCACGCCTACACCCGGGACAACATCCACCTCACCACCACCATCCTGTGCACCCTGCAGGACCTGGCAGCTCAGGGCAGGCGTGTCCGGCTCCACTGGATTCCCAGCCACGTTGGCGTGCGCTGCAACGATGCTGCCGAAGAGGCTGCCAAGCGAGCCGCTCACGGCCCCATCATCACCTGGACCGTGCGCCCCAGCCTGCAGCAGCTCAAGGTGCAGGTTAAACGCAGGGCCGCCCAGAACGCCCACCAACAGCACCAAGAATGGGAAGCAATCAAGAGGCAAGTGGCGTGGTATGCTGCAGCCACAGCCTATCGCCCACTGAACCCATCCTTCCAGCAGCCCAGAGCGAACGCGTGCTGCTACAGCGTGTGAGGCTGGGCTACTCCACGCGGGAAGAGCTGCACGCCGACTTTGTGGCAGGGAGGTGCGAACACTGCGGTGGCTGCTCCCGGCGCCTACTGGTGCACTACCTCCTCTCCTGCCCAGTCACCGCCCGCCTCAGGCCAGAGCAAGCGCCAGCCCCTCGTCCTGTAAGAGGCGCCCTACTGAGGGCGCGAGAGGCAAGAGCCACCCAGGTGGTCCACCACACCCCAACAAACGAGCTGCTGGAGGTGCTGAGAACAGCACCCCCTCCGCGCTGATCGCCGCTCGCGCCCAGCCGGGCGACAGGTGATGAAGACCGACGCCACCCACTTGCAGCAGACAAGAAACGCGTGGGACGCTCCACCACGTCTTACTGCACGCCAACACTGACGGGCTGCCCGCTTTGTGTAATGTGTGCATTTATACATGTTTTTATATTATTGTATCATATTATTTCTGTATTTGTCTTTTTTTTTATTATTATTTGTATTATGATTATGTATAAATGTACGCTATTGCACAATAAACCTATACAATCAACAGAGGATAACAAAAAAAATCGTAAGAGCTTCATTTTTTTAATAGGAATATTCCTTGATGGTGTTTGGTTCGCTTCATTATTTCTATTCATAAAGTCAGTTGCAACCGTCATCTTTTGCTGGTTTTGTATATTCGACTTCACGTTTCCATCCATGTGTACAAGGGATTCCTTTGATTAAGGTGAGCAGTTCTTTTGAATATTATTTGGGAATTATTGATAAATATATCATAGGATTTAAATTATATCCTAGCGGGCTACATTCGGCTATTTCCATAGGTCTGAAGGGCCTTTGCCTTTGAGCCGTTCTTTTTATCAAATGCTGCTAAACCATACAGAAAAAATAGAGGCAATTTTTTTTTTTTTCTAATGCATTTAATTTACCCGCAGCAAATTAGAGCAGAAAATAAATTAAGTTCACTTCATATGTCTACATCTTCTCAAGTGACGCTGACAGAGAGTATATAATTTTAATAAAAAAATAATGGCATATCTTTTGAAAAACAAGAATATTTTCATTCTATTTTTAATAGAAGCTAAGAAAAAGAGAAGAAGGAGAATGGATGATTAATAGGGAAAATATGAATAGTTCTAAAATGTTTTATTGAAGCCTATGGTAACTCAACATAAAACTCAACATATGAAATCACCAGTCATATTCATTCATTAAGACAAGAGTATTCGAACATCACTTTCATACAGTAAGTTACCACTTTTTTCTGCCATAGACATTTTTATATATTTTAGCATATTTGAGATATTTAACAGCTTGTGCAATAAGATTAAGTGAATATTCTATATATTCAATTGTAATTGCATGAATCCATAGTTAAATTTTAACATTTGGAGCGGTAGGAAAAATTTCAATGAATAGAGTGTTTTCTTACAAAAGTGTTAAGTTGTCCAAAGTTCCAATCAGAAGTTCCATTTCTTAAACCTCCAAAAGCAACAGAAAAAACAGCTTAGGGACAATTTTTTGCTAGCTTGCTTATATGTGTATATGTTTTGTGTGTACATCACCGACGTAGCCCATTTGGATATCAGTAAAAATAGGAAGAACATGAGTTTGTAACAAGATGAAAAGCAAGTTTGGGGCTTTTGACCAGATCAAACTATAAGAGAGATTCAGAGTTTGCTCTATATTTAGACCCAAGGCACGGTTGTAGCTTGCTAACCCAACTAAGGGCTTTCTTCTACCCAAACTCTCATCCTAGTGTTTCTGTCATGATTTGTATACTTGTTTAATACATATATGGAACGATCAGACGAGGCTGAGCATATTAATAAGATTCATTTCCAAAGTATGTTTTTTTAATCGAAGAAAAGTTTTATGATTTATAAAGTAAAAATCAACAATGATTTTAATCCCAAAGTTCACGAGAAAGTTGAGAATTTAATTCAACGATAATCTATTATTTAGGTACGGTCTATCAAATTATTCGCATAGACAAATATAAAGCTATATTTCAGTTAGGGCCTATAGCTTCATATGGCCACAGAACCACAGATCGAACCAAGATATGCCTGCCGCTGCAAAGTTAACCCAATTCAAGATTATCAGCAAACTAATTGATAATATATGGAGGGCAGATAGCTGGGGCAAACAACACGTGTGCTAGCGAGAGTGGAGTGTGTTAAATCCTTTCGACCTTTTCAACAATATGCAACAAATGTATGTTAAATTTTTTTCCTTTTGGAGCTCATGCAAAATGTGACCTCAATATATATATATATATATATATATATATATATATATATATATATATATCATTGGTGACTCCGGCACTCAAGGTGTTTGAGCTTAGCCCAACTAATTGCAGCCAATAATTTAGGCTCCTTTTATTTAACTTAACCACAATTCATATATTTTTGTTCTGCGTCTGGCGGTCGTCTTGGGGGTGCCATGTGTAAAATAATATCATTCCTAGCAGACGTTTCCTCAAAATCAGTTACAGCCCGAGTTATCTATAATCTTAAACATGAAAAGTGATTGAAATTCATTTTTTTCTTTAAACAATGGATTTCTTTACAGATAAGGAAAAAATTCCTATTTATGAAAGGTTTCCGTTATACAATATTCTTAGAGGAACGAAAAGTTATCCAGAACTTCAGACTAATACGAACAAACCTGGTTGGTGTAAAAGACCAACTGGCATCTCTTCTCAAGAGTACAGTACAGGCGACAGTCAGGTCGGTCTCTGGCTAAGTTTGTTGTGCACGCCGCTCTCGTTATTTAAATGCGTTTCTTTGTACGTCTGTGAGTAAAGATCATTTGTGTTTTGCAGGGTTGCTTTATTTTACCCTTAACTTAGAAATCGAGAAAGTCTTAGGGCTAGATATATAAAATAATTCATTTGAGCTAGAAATATTGCGGAAACATGTGGAACGCAATTAAATCAAGACGACTGGAGTTCATGTATAAATGAGGTGAGTAATTTTTATATTAAAACTATATGTGAGTCATATTGTTAAATAATTATTAGTGTACATATAAGTCTACGGTGTGCATTACGTCTCTTACCTTCTTTGATACATGTGTCTTATGCGAAATCTGTGATGAGCCTGAGTGACGTTGATGACCTGGAAAAGAATCTAATATATATATAACCTCACCGGACAAAAACTTAGTCACTTTTAATTATAGTAAGGGTCTCTTGCACGCCACTTTGCTTCATATGTTCTTTCTGAAATGGGTGGTGAAGGACAGGAATTGACATTTTGTAGCAATTCCTGCCTGGAAGCAAATCGATTTGCAATTACAAGCCTGGAGATTCTACGACGGTCCCTGTCTGTCAACACCTTCTTATGGTGAGAGTCTTTTGCATTTAGGGAGTTCTACCATTGTTTGTAATTCCGGATGACCGTACTCATTGAGACACTGCCAAAATTCCGCAACCTCCTTCACATTATAACATTTAGCACGGCCAAATGCAATCACACCTTTTTGCCATTCCATGACATCGGTTTTCCGGCCCATTTTAAGTAGAGCTGATTTGTTATCTGCAGATCTTCATGCCGCCCGCAACACAAATAAAGCCTAACTAACGTTTAGACGTAAACTAAGCTACGATTCTCGACTGCCTAAGGTTCTACACGCTTCAGATTTTAAATTATGTTTTTTCTCCCTAGGTGACTAGTTTTTTGTCCGATGAGCTTATATATATATATATATATATATATATATATATATATATATATATATATATATATATATATATGACAGGAAGATCCCTTTAAGGCTAAAAAAAATAATTCCGAACGTTTTGGTCTTTATTCTCAAACGCATCTCCTGGGAATGAGATGAGAGCTTTTGGAATTGTTTATTAGTGAGAGAGTGGATTTGGTTGTGTGGCTTTAAGCCTGCTGGGCCAAACCAAAAATCTGTATCTAAATATTTTTTGTATTTTACAATGATTATATACATGACAGTTATACGTACCTAAAGCAAAGAGACTGAGTTTTTTGTTGAATTTATCAGTTAAATCTTTACAACACTTTACAAAATATTATGCGGAAAAGTTTTGCTTCAATATGAAATGGAACGGGCGCTCTCAGAATTAATTACGTCATCATATATAGACATGTGTACAAATATGTTGCTGTGTGCTTTATAATTGCGTACATTGGTTATATTTTGTCAAATGCGTACCTGTAAATCTTTTCCTAACTGTCATCTGTATACCTTTAATCTACATTTTGCAGATTAACCAATGCCTACGTAAATTAGAAGGAGAGTTGTTTACAAGAACTGAATATAAAGTAGAAGTGTATTGAAACCAAACGATATCTATTTTCGGAACCATTCATGGGCAACGTAAATCTGGTTGGCTAAAAGTGAGGAAAAAGATATTTTTAGTTAAATGTATGTTGTTTATAATATGAAAATAGAACATATTTTTAGCCAAACTATAGGAATTATCAAACCAGTGAGCTGGATAAATTTTGTTAGGATCATATTAGGAATTTATTTCGATATGAACTCTAGAAATATAATCTGAGGCCGCGTTAAAACATCGAAATAAAAATAGTAATTTTGGTGTGTTGCTTTGCCATACACTTATTACTTATATATATATATATATATATATATATATATATATATATATATATATATATATATATATGAGAGAAATAAACTGGTTGACATTGTTTAAATTATAATGCTGCGCTTTTACTCCCCAAAGCACCATTTTAGACGCCATTGATAGAATATCCACATCGTATCTTGACACAAGATAGAAAATTGCGACCTATCAGCTATTAAGCAATCAGTGTCTAGAAAGGATGGCAACGCGTTTTTATAAAAAAAAAATATCCCAACCACTTTAATAAACTACCAAATTTATTTTGGTTCTAATGGCAACTAAATTCTTTTTGTCAATTTATAAATGATTGAACTTGCAAAGCATCTATTAACTCAAAATTTTAACCTTTCCTATGTAAAAAAAGTCTTTGGAAGATTATTGCTTGATTTTCATTTAATCTTCCTTAATTTACTTTTCCTTTTTTCAGTCAATCATAAGCGTTATTTATCTTTAATGCATTGTTGTATTAATCAAGTAATCTTAGAGACTTAATATTTTTTTAACTTGAAGAAACCACTAAAATCCACATTTTGAATTATTCCACTTGTTATGCAAAGAACACTATCAACTAGGTTTTAGAAGAAACTGCGAAGGAGAAGAAGAAGCTCAAGCACTACCATACTAAAAAATCAACAAGGTTTTCTCCATCCTAAGCGACATAAAATACCCCTGTAGTTGCATATCCTTCAAGATCTGATTCTTTGAAGATCACCTTCTACATTTGCTCAGAAAATTGAAATGTTGTCCAGAACTGCGCAATTCCCCCACATGCACGACATGTTCCTCTTGAAAAAACTATTTGATACTTTTCGCAACAGAATCAAACTTGGTTTATTTGGGTTGTTCTTGTGTTTTTGGTAGCTCCTTACATAAATTAAGGAAGTGATGGAAATGCTCTCCCCCGAGAGCTCTGTTGACCAACTACCAACAAAAGCAGCCTAAGTCAACGAAAGGGAAACTAAAGGCAATAAGTCTCGATCGAGGAAAGCCCAATATACATGAAATGTCGGGAATTGGTAACTTCTGTTTGATAAGACGACGTAAAGTGAGCCTAATTGTAACTACGAGAGGTTCCGCGAGATGGTGGGAAGGTCTAAATTCACTCCCGGCGCCTCTATATATATATAAAGTAAAATCCACTTCCGCCCCCTCGATAACGTTCACTTATGTTGAACCCGTATAAATACTTAAGCGTTGGCATGGGTAAGATTAATATTTTACCAAAGATGACGCGTTGCAGAAGAATTCTTTCTCTCAACCTCCCTTACTCAAAGAGCCCGAAGACAAGAAAATTAAATAAAAAGAAATAAGAAGTAGGAAAGAGGAGACTCCCACACTGCTGTATTCGACTCAGCTCTCTACAACGAAATAATCCCTCGATCCCTACTCTTGAGGCTAGCAGTGGTTGTTAGAAGACAGGTTGTATTCTCGTTCATAAGTTTAAACAGGACGAGTACTAAACAGCCAAATACAATCCCACCCGTGCCGTTGACACGCAATCGAGCTCGACAGTCATACCCCCCCATCCCTCCCCCGAAGCCTTTCTCTCGTGCATAAGATCCTAGCCCGGCAAATCCACCCGAAATGGTAGTTTGCCTTTTGTCGGTCGTGTAGGTTTGTGTTTACGTGCTCATGGATGCCGCCTGGAGCCGACATGTTTAAACCTTTTGCAGATTTAGTTTGTTTGTATTTCTATGTTGTATCCATTATTTTATTTTTGTTTGTACAGTAGTAAAGATTAATTTGTTTCATCCATTTGATATCCAGAATCCCATAGTTAGTTGACCTAATTCAGCCTAGGAAAGTAGTCACTCGGCCCAAACACAGAGTGTCTTGCGGGCTTGCCACATTCCCTTCCGAGTCAAAGGAAGCCAGCAGAGGTCAGGAAATCTAACCTAACTTAAGACAAAATTCGACTAATGACAACCGAACTTGAAACGCGCATAATGAAAAATAACAAACAGGGAATACTCAGAATACGAAAACTGATTATGATAACCGAAATGAATAAAGAAAAAAGTAATAAACAACCAAACAAAGAAAGTGAAAAGAGGTAAAAAAAAACAAATATAGGTTTATAAAAAGCGTGAATGCCATAACACTGACTCTTAGCGGATCTTTCGAATACCATTAGCCAGAGGAAAGCAGGAACGCTGTGCGTGAAAAGATAAAAGGAATGAAGTGCAATTGAAGTATGGTGGTTCTCATTCTACATTAATTTGCAGGTTCCCCACATCTATCGGGCATGAGAAATATTATTCTTTTACCTAGGATTATCGAGGTTGCATATCCTGTCTCTTCTCTTAAATTTCCCTCTATATTTTCATTATTCTCTCTGCTACTATTTTTTTTCTACAAAACTTTGTTCCAGACATCTCTATAAAACACTTTCTCCTCGGTTAACTCAAGCTGAAGACCATAAGTGTGGGAGAGGAGGACTAAGAGTTGTATTTCCCTACTAAAAAATAAAAATAAATGAAATGGGTATACAAATCTTAACATGCGGCATGATGGAAAGCAAAAAATACAATATGTGATATATAATGCAAAGAATTCTATTAAAAAAAACGTAGGTAAGTAGTTGAAGAATATCTCTGCGTGTTTTCAGTAGGACTGTTTGGAAGTTGGCTTGTTTTCGAATATTATGACTGCTTCAGCCATCGACTTCTAATTGAATCAGTATCACGGTGGTGGATGGTGGTGTTAATTTGTAAGCTAAATCGCATGGGATGACTGAGTATTGGGCTTGATGTGGTTACTCTGTAGATGTGCCGAAGGCGAGACCTTCGGCAGGGGTATCAGCAGGTCTTCCATATTCATTTACTCAGGCCTCACCGGGTTACAATAAAGAGACTTGAAACTCTAGGAGAGAGAGTCTATCCTGAATCCCAGTGGGGCTGCCGTGCAGACCGGTCTACCATCGATATGATCTTCTCCCTCCGAACACTTTAGGAGAAATTCAGAGAGCAGAAGCAGCCACACTTCGTGGCCTTCATAGACATGACAAAAGCATTCGACCTAGTCAGAACGGAAAGCCTCTTCAAGATCCTTCTTAAGAACAGATGTCCACCCTGACTGCTCAGCATAAATAGGTCCTTTCACGAAAACATGAGGAGCACTGTGGTCTTCGATTGCTCTAAATCCGACTCCTTCAGCATCTAGAGCGGGGTAAAACAGGGCTGTGTCCTCACGCTAACATTGTTCGGGATACTTTTCGCAGTCATGCTAAAGCATGCGTTTGGAAATGCCACCGAAGGTATATATATATTCCTACGAACTAAGCCAGGCGGGAGGCTTTTTAATCTCTACAGACTGAGAATGAAGTTGAAGGTCCAGCTGAAATGCCCTTGAGCCTTCCTCTTTGCTCACGTTGCTGCAGTCACCGCAGACTCAGCCGTCGACCTCTAGGAAATCATGACCTGGTTCAGCCAGGCCTGTCAAAACTTTTCCTCGCAATCAATCTAAAGAAGACACAAGTCATGGCGCAAGTTGCAGATTCTCTACCTCACATCTGCATCCATAACCACAAACTGGATGTCGTCCATGACTTTGTGTCCCAAGGCTACAGCATCTCTGACTCCCTGTCTCTTGACAATGAGTTCAACAAGCGAATCGGCACAGCTTCCATCACCAAGGCCAAATTGAAGACGAGTGTGTGGACCAACAATTAGCTGTCAGAGATCAAGAAAGTTCATGTCAACAGTACCTGTGTTGTGAGCACCCTCCTCTACGGCAGCAAGTCTTGGACGATAGGTTCATAGCAGGAACACAAGCTCAACGCCTTCCACATGCCCTGTCTGCGAGCATCCTGGACATAAATTGAAAGGACAAAGTTTACAATGCCCTTGTCTTGAAGAGAATTTAATTCCCTCGCACGTACTGCCTGCTGAAACAGAGGCACATGCAATAGCTTGGACGACAGCCGGATCCCGAAAGACCTTCTGTTCGGTGAGCTGACACAAGTGAAACGTTCCACAGGCAGACCAAAACTGCGCTACAAAGACATCTTTAGAAGAGAAATGAGGACCCTGAACATCGACGCAAACACGTAAAAAGGTTCCACCCCAGAGCGAACTAAATAGAAGCAATTAGTATGCGTAGGCCTATGCAACTTTGTTAAGACACTGATCGAATAGTCTGAAGCCAAGAGACACAAAGAAGGACTTCCAACCAGAGAGATAGACCTCCATCATTATTCATCTGTTTTCGATGGCAGGAGAAATGTCTCTCCCTCATCGGACTAGCCACTACACTCAAGGCTCTTCGACCTGGAATAACGTCCCAAAGTCTTCCTAGACAGACGCTTGCCTATTCTGATATATACGAGAGGCGGCAATGAGTTTTACAAATCGGTAGAGTAAAACAGAGAAAGGGGGATGACTGTTTGTGGGGGGGTTAGAACAAGCTATGACAAGTAAGGACCTGCGGCTGCACGCTCTTGCCTCGTCTATTGACGAGGCAGTAGCTGATCGCAGGTCGTCAGTCACAAATTTTTCAACAATGGAGAAGGTTGAGCACCGCGCAGTGATCAAATTTTTGACCAAGGAAGCCAAGAATGCAAAAGAGATCCATGAACGCATTGTTGCGGTGTATGTACACCGACACCGTTCCTTCCTATTCAATAAATGGTTGCTGAAATACGGAGTTGCGCCATGGTCGTGAGTCCCTTGAAGATGACCCTTGTCCAGGACGCCCATCAGACGTGACCAATGAAAAAAATGTTGCTCTTGTGGAGAGGATGATCCTCGAAAATTGACGGGTGAAGGTCGAAGAAATTGAGCAAGAACTTGGAATATCACATGGAAGTGTAATTAACATTATCCACGACAATTTGGCCATGACAAAGGTCTCTGCCCGTTGGGTCCATAGAAACCTCACACTCTATGATCGACTTCAACGTCGTCAAAGTCCACAAGGCCAGAGTTACACAAGCTCCCCTGCGCAAGTGCGGATTCGAGGAGCTCAACCATCCTCCCTACAGTCCATATCTGGTCCCTAGCGACTACTTTTCATTCCGCCAGCTTAAGGCTGCACCACGTGGACGCCGGTTTGGGGACGATGAAGATATCCAGCTCACCACCCAGGAGTGGATTGAACAGCAGTCGGTAGATTTCTGGTTGTCGAGAATTCGAAGCCTCAGAGACAAGTGGCGCAAGTGCAGTGAAGTCGAGGGTAGTCATATTAAAAAATAATAAAACACTTTTCCTCATATCTCGTTTCCTTATATCCAAATTGCAAAATTTTTTGAACGCCCCTCGTATATATATATATATATATATATATATATATATATATATATATATATATATATATATATATATATATATATATATAAATAAATATATATATTAGTGAAACCACTGTATAGGAGCAAAAGTTTAATTTACGAGACTTGTTTCAATGTATATATATATATATTCTTTGAATTTGGAGTGATTTGCCTGCCTTATAACCTCCGTCCTCTCCCTTGCTTTGTTAAAAAGTGTATTGTGTGTTCACTCCTTACTCTGAAACATTTTCGTACTTTTTCGATAGGCATTTTGTGAAGTCGTGGTTTCTGTAAGAAGACCGTTCAAAAATCATTAATATTGCCTTAATTAAACATAGGAATTTCCTACCTTATCCTACAATTCGTGTTTAGAATTAATCAACTATGTCGCTTACTTTAACAACCTTGACTTAAATGAACGAAGGAAGTGTACTTTTCTTAAGGGGAAAAATTGTTAGTATCCTTTTGTACGTTATTTAGTAAAATCATTTATTCATCAAATTAAATTGATGAGATCTTATATAGAAAATTATTTTGGCATCCTGTGACTTATTAAATGTAACAAAGATGAAAGGTGTCAGAAGGATTCCATTGTTAGCGCCAATAAAAATGTGAGCGATTATGGAAGGCGATTAGCGCGCATGGCGTTAGATATTAAATCGACGTTTAAGCAGAGAAGTTAACATATGGCCACCTAATTGATCCCGAAGAGGTGAATACAGATTTCGCTCCTATAGAAATCAACCTCGAATTGCAGACCCAAGAAATTTAGCATTAAAGAACTAAGGGAATTTTTAAATCTTATTGAAGCAGGAATTATAAAGTTCTAAGAGAAAGTTACTAATGCAGAAATATTCATCAAAGTCTCTCCGTAGTGAATGAATGTATTAGACTACATTGGGAAATTATACAATGGAAAACCTCATTCTCTTCAATATCTTTTAATATAAAAACAAACTTAAACAATATAACGTGCAACAAAAGTACTATCTTTTCTAACACCCAAATCAATTTTCTTCAGCACAAGGTGCATTCATTTAAATTTTTATATTAAAAACTTTTATAATTAATTTAATATATTTAGGCCTTGTGAATTTTAGTGATTTTCTTGAATTTATATTTTCTTTATTATTTTCTGCATCATTTTTATTAAATATATTTATTTATTTGAGTTATTTTATAACTTTTCATAGGCGTTGGTAATATAACTTAGATATTATGGCAATCAAATCTACGAGAAGCATGGCAAAATGGGCTATGAACAATTAACTCATATTCCCAAATATTTTTTGCCCCTCGGCACTTCTAATTTTGAGTTGAGGTTAGTTCGTCAATTGGACATTTCAATGCTGTCTTGACACCGTTATTAATTTCCCGATCCACTGGTTCATGGTCAAGTACCCCATTACGGCAAATGTTAGTTTAATGTAATACATCCTTCTCCTTACCTTTTAATGACATGTCCTTTCTATGTTTTCATATGACAAAAGGACAAGTGGGTGTCATTGTCTATGATAGGCGTGCATAGAGGGTGTTTATGATGTGGCATGATTGAAACCTTCAATCTGGGAACGAGCCCAAAAGGCCGATATTGAATACTTTGGTAAGAGGGGCCAATAGCTGTCCACTGCGAATGTTTAACAATGCTTAGTATGCCACTTTAGCCTAGCAGGGGTAGGATAATTATACTACGCGGAACAGCACAGACGCAATTTTATCAGAAAACAGAAAATATGATTTTCTTAATTAGATCTTTTTATGTACTAATACTTCTTCGATTTCCTAAATTTATATGCTGACATTGGAATATTGCCATTATTTTTCTGTAATGTTTGCCACAGATATACCTCGCTATTTTGCCAATCACTTTTTATCTTTGTTATATGTATTAGGAATATAAACATGACTCTCTTTTTGATTATCTTAAAACTCAAACAAGTTTCTTTGTTTCACTGTAAAATATTTCTGTAAAATTGATAATACCTCACTACAAAATCATACATAATCAGTACAGCCTAAAAATATAGAAGGTAAATAGATACAGATCATTTAGAGTACTATCCAATTCGGGACCCATAGTTTTTCGATAAGAATCTCAATTCTAGTGGGCTGAGGATAACATTCTGCGCCTATCTAGCTGCAGTTAACTGGTTGCCATAACACTACTATATCTAAGCGACTACAGAAGCATGACTATCTACCTAGGACAGGCCAAATGCCATACTGAGTAACTGATATATTTGCTTGAAGACACCCAATGTTTACACGATGGAAAATGCTCAGAAATTCACTAAAATCCATATGAATTATTTGCCGGAATTTTTCTAATGGCACGGTTTTAACCCAAGATTTGTATATACTAGTACAGTACAGATGTTTGGGAGAAAAAGCTGTGGTCAGATTATTTGCTTGTCCTAACATTACAAATATTTCACAAATATGAGCACTATCTTGTATGATTAAATCACCCCTTTTCTTTTTTATTTTCTTTGTAGTGACGAGATATACACACATATCTTCCTTATCTATCCAATTATTGCATTTACAATAGATACCATCCCAAAGAGCTTCAGAGATATAATTAGCTACTTTGCATTCACTTAATATATTTTAGAAACGTTTCTCTTATTTATTACCTTAAAATCTTCCTTTTTAGAAAGAAACTCAAGTTTTTTTCTAACCCTCTAAAATATCTCTGTAAAATTGATAATACCGTACTGCAAATTTATACCGTAAAATATATATATATAAAGTATTTGCAGTATATTACTGTAAAACGAGAGTTGCTAGGAGTTTGCCTTGCTTTACTTTTACCTGGAAGAGAAACAAACAGAGATTAACTGCTCACTTTAACTTCTATTTAACGAACAGAACTCGTTTATTAATTCGGGGATGACCTGTCTACAATTCTCTTTTTTGAAACGGGCGGGGGTAGTATAATCTTCCCTTAAAAGCTCATATAAAGAATAAATAGGGTTAAAAGTACGAATGTAATATTTTTATTTTTGTACGTGTGCGAGAGAGAAAAGTGATGTGTGTTGTTTAATTAGTTATTTTGAGATGATTTTTTCAAAGAGAGTCTTTTTCCATTAAAACCTAAAACTATCTAATTAGACGAGGGGAAAATTTTATTAGAAAATAAAGTTAATTCTTATTTTTATTCTCTCTTAAAGTTATTGTAATTCTTGCGTCCATATGGTATGAATTAAAGATCAGGTTGCACTCTTGTGATCCTTTCGCAATATAAGATGTGTAGGGTTTGCTTATCCACTATGTGGCTGATATCTGCTTCTTAAAGCATCCTTGTGTAAGCCTTGCAATCAATCCGAGTGAATCATTATGGCTTGCCAACTGGTCTCATTAATTATTTTATTACCACATACCCGATATCCTGTCGCAATCGGGCAAAAACCATAGAGAGAATACAATTCTGAAATTTCAATTCTTTTAGAGAGAGAACAAAGATTTCCATCTTAAACAGACAAGCAAAATTTTATACGAATATAAGCAGAGAAATAATATTTAATTGAAATTTAAGATAAATTGAATTAAAAATCAATCAGCAAGACTTGAGATTAAATAGGCTAGAAAGGTTTCATAATGAAGCATCAATATAAATTTCGATCTTCAAACAATTCGGTAATATGAGATGAAGGACCTATTTTATTTGAAACCTTAATCCTGCTTCTGTAACAACGAGGTCTATCAGAAACAAGTTTCTAGAACTTCGTGGCCTCGTAGCAACAGAAGAACCGGAGATGGTGGCCATAACGGAGTCGTGGATAAAAACTTCAAGCCGAGATTTTGAAGGTGAATTCACCATTCCCGGTTACCAGCTCTTCCCGAAAGATAGGCCAGACAAAGAAGGTGGCGGTGTGATGTTGTATGTCAAGGATACTCTCAACTCGACGGATTGCAACATCGTATCTGACCATGAACTACAAGGTGTTGACCTAGAGATAGGTCCTGTCAAATACAGGACCCTGGTACTTTATAAACCTCCTGCCCAACTCGTTGAAAAGGACAGAGATCTGTACCAGCTACTAGGAGAGCTTGTCGAAGACAAAGTGTGCATCGTCATGGGTGATTTCAACAAACAAGTTGACTTGGAAACCAGAGAACCCTGTGGCAAGAACGCACTACTCCTGGAGTTGGCGAACAACGAGTTCCTCACTCAATGGGTCAGGTAGCCAACGAGAGGAGACAATATCCTCGACTTGGTTTTCACCTCTGAGGATGACATCGTTGAGGACCTCTCTGTTGGCGAAGAGGTCAGTGGCAGTGACCACCGACTAATTATATTTGTAGTCAAAGTCCCGAAGGCAGGGCCTGCAACTAGTAAATCGAGGAAACTCGATTTGAAAAGAGCAGACTTTGAAGGTCTTCGTGCTGGACTGACTGACGCGAGGCTAGAAGTGTGCGATGTTGTTGAAGACTCGTGGAACAGTTTCAAAACCACATTCATGAGTCTTCAATCACGTTTCATCCCTCTGAAATGTCCCCGTCGGTCTTCTGTTCAACCAAAGTGGTTTAATCAAGAAATCGGCCCACTGCTTATGGAATAGAGAACTGTGTATTGGCAATCAAAGATCTCGGGCGACTTTGACGAATACCGGAGGCTAGCCAGAAGAGTGAAGTCCAGCATAAGGGCGGCTAAGCGTTCTGAGAAACTCCAAGTGGCGAGACTCTGTAAAGAGAATCCCAAGAAGTTTTGGGGATATGTGAACAGCCGTAAACCAATCCGTCGAACGATTGGCCCCTTGATAAATGAGGAGGGCTCATTAAAGCATTTAGATGCAGAAAATGCTAACCTCCTCAATGACTACTTCTCTTCAGTGCTTACTGAAGAGTGTGGTCCCATCACCCAGCCAATGGATTCCTACTCGGGGGAAAAGCTGGAGGATATGGAATTCACCGAAGGGAAAATAAAAAAGGAGATCATTGAACTAAAGACGAATAAGTCACCGCGCCTGGATAGCTTTCTACCTAACGTGTTGAAAGAAGTGCACGATCAAGTGTTACGACACCTGAGCGCAATCTTAAACATGTCAATCCAGACCGAATGCGTTCCTAGAGACTGGCGTGAGGCGGAGGTGACTCCTATCGTCGAGAAAGGAGACCGTAGCCAACCGTCAAACTACTGACCTATTAGTCTGACTTCGATAGTCGGTAAACTCATGGAAAGCATGATGGTGGACAAAACTACGTCGTATTTAGAGTCAAACCTGCTACTGAGGAGTTCCCAGCACGGCTTCCGAAGGGAACGGTCATGCCTGACGAACCTTGTGGAATTCTTCCACTTTCGTGTTCAGTGAGCACGATCGGGACAAGGCAGTGGATAGTGTGTACTTAGACTTCCAGAAAGCCTTTGATAAGGTACTACACCACCGCCTTCTCCGGAAAGTGCGAGCGCTGGGCATAGACGGAAAAGTAGCCGGCTGGATCGATAACTGGCTAAGTGGCAAACGGCAACGGGTGGTGTTAAATGGACAGGCTTCTGAGTGGGTGCCCGTTACTAGCGGGGTGCCTCAAGGTTCTGTCCTGGGACCACTACTATTCATCATCTACGTCATCGACATGGACGGTGACATGGTTGCCAAGATTTCCAAATTTGCCGACGATACTAAGCTTGGTATAAACGTTGCAAAAATGGAAATACTGCCTGCCTGCAGAAATATCTTGGGAAGATTGGGAAGTGGTCGGATACGTGGCAAATGCCTTTTAACGTGAACAAATGCAAAGTGATGCATATCGGCCACAGCAACCCCCAATCTCAGTATATCCTTAAGGGTATTGCTCTTGAATCGAGTTACACTAAAAAGGACTTGGGTGTAACTATCACTAGCAACCTTAAGTTCTCGAAACAGTGCATCGAGGCAGAGAAGAAAGCCCAAAGGATGTTAGGCTACATAAAGCTCCAGTTTGGATATCGTAACAAGCAGATAGTACTTTGTCTGTACAACTCCCTCGTTCGGCCGCAGCTGGAATATGCCGTACAATTCTGGAGTCATTTGTTTCGAAAGGATATCGCAAGGTTGGAACGCGTACAAGCCAGGGTGACCAAGCTGATCCCCTCTGTCCGACATACAAGTTATGAGGATAGACTAAGGGAATTAGATCTGTTCTCGCTGGAAACCCTTAGACTGCGGGGTCAGCTCATCGAGTTTTTCAAAATACTTCGAGGGTTCGAAAATGTTGACTCTCAGGATATTTTCACACTGAGTGAGTACAGAACGCGCAATCACAGCTTCAAACTTGAACTGAAGCGTTACAACCGCAATCTGTGTTGAAATTTTTTTACCTACAGTATCTGCGGTGAGTGAAACGCACTTCCAGTGGAAGTTGTCAACAGTGAATCTGTTGACCAGTTCAAGTCAAGACTAGACAAAGTCTTGAAAATTGGCCGTTAAGGGACGCAAAACAATTGAGCAGCCATGTGCCTGCTCGTTCGCTAGTCCAAAGCTACCCTCTTTGAATGGACCGTAAGGTCTCCTATGGTACTTCCTTTCTTTGTTTCTTGTTCCTTGTTACTCTCTTGAGATGAATTTTCACGTTGTTTGCTCCATGAAGAGAAATACAGTTTTATATGGACTCTTGTCAAGAAATAACAACAATTAGACTATTTATTACTTCGAAAAATTTAATTTAAACATATTCCTTTTGGGGACTTAAGAGAATATAGATTATACGGAAAATGCACGGTGAAATAGATGAAGTAAATAAAAGAGAAAAGAAAGTTACGTAAAGTTGAGCAAAATAAAATGTTGTGAGATATCGGTCCAAAGAGTTTTTGAAAAGTAGTATACAAAGAAAATTGTAAATCAAACACTAGAGATGTAAATTAAATGGTAAAGTTGGTGATATGAAAATTTAGTAGGTTCCCGACTAACTGATTGTAAATGGAAGTTTGCAAATCAAAGAACGATAAAAAGGTTTGGGGAAAAAGTTCATTAATTAATTTTCATATAATTAGACAGTAATGGAGTAAGTAAAAATAAGGGAGATATTTGTCACTAAATATTAAAATTACCTTTTAAACCATTTTCTTAACCAAGTGATATAAATGGGTCAAGTAAATACTTGGAATATTTCGGCCAGGAAGGTTATAAAAGATTTGTAATGAAGTGGTTTATCTGAGTGAAGAAAATATTAGGAGATCTCAATCAATAAACTAATTGAAATGGAGTTTGTAAAGTTATAGGTAACTTGAATATTTGCATTATATCAGAAATAAAGTATTCTGAAAGAGTTTTGCATATCAAAGAATAATATTGAAGGGAGGAAGAGAAAAAATAAGATCACTATCAATAAAATAATTGAACTTTATAAATAATGGGTTAATTTTCAGTAAAGGACCAGCCTCTTTTTTTGTGGGCGCAGTATTATAATTAACATCTCTATTTCTAAATGAATTAAGCAAATTATATATAGTCTATATCGAAGATATACTATATAGTTCTTTCAGTAGTTAATGCACGCAAATTTCAAATTATGATGTTATGACAAAAAATATATTGGCCGCATCTTGTCCTGTATATATTGTTTGAATGCCGAAAAACATCCGTTAGAAATTTTTTAGCTTTTGGAAGCATATTGCACACCTGTTTTTTAATTTTTTCTGTAGAGTTTTTACGGTACTAATAAGTGTTACATTTTTAAATAAGAACTAAACAGTGAACCTATAATTTTCCCCTCCTACGATGTCAAAAGCCTCGTGAAAAAATACTTCATTGCACCCATTCAAGAAATAGATAGTATAAAATAATGATACAAATTTAACTTAGATATAGAAGGTAAGGGGGGATTAGGTTTTTTAAGCGCATTTAGTTTTAAGTGTTTTAAATAAATTACAAAACTAAAAAACAGAAAAGGTAGAAGAATTGATGTTTTAAAAATACTCTTTAGGCTAGAAAACGAAGAGAAGAAATTGTAAATATATTTGGTATGAATAATTCGAATGCTAGTTAAGAAGAGTCAATAAATAGGATGAGAAAGCCATATATGTAAAAAGAAGAAAAGAGTGATGCGAAAAGGGAATGCTAAATGATTCATAAAAAGGTAGAGAACGTCACAAAACAAAGATGGGAGAGGGATGGGGTGCAGTAGGAAGGGGGAAGGAAATAGGAAGAAAACGAGGGGACAGAGTGAGAGAGTGAGAGGGAGGAAAAAGTGAGAGTTAGGGAATGAGAGAGAAACATAATGGGAGGGACGAGAGACTTTGTTGGATGGAGGGGTGAAAGAGAGAGAGTGGAAAGATAGAAAAGGAAAGAGTTGGAGAAAGGGAGAGAGAGAGTTAGAAAGAAAGAAGATGAAAGGGAAGCAGAGAGAGAGAAATGAGAGAGATATTGGGGAAGGGAGGAGAGGGAGATAGAGATAGAGAGAGACTTTAAAATAATTTTCATAAATAGACACCACATAGGATTATATTTCAATTGTAAGTACAGAATCCCGCCTGAAGCGAAGTGCTCCGTTGTGTGTGAGCTTACTTGTCCCAATTGTAAACTGGGAAGATACATAGGTAGTACGGTGCGCTTGCTAAGGGCGAGGTTGTTTTCACATTTGGGTGTTAGCCACAGGATCGGAAAGGTTCCCTCTACGAAAGAATTCTCACCTGTTAGGTTTCACTCTATTAATTGTTAAACCGAAATCACAACGAACGATTTTAAAATCTTGAAAACCACCCATGATCACATATCACTAAGGATTCTTGAATCCATGAATATTAAATACCTTTCTCCTTCCTTAAATTCCTCTTCCTCTTCTCACGTACTACTTCTACTCTAAAAAAATATATTATCAACCTCCTAACCTTCTCTTTCTTCTTACGCACCTCGCCCTTTCTCACCAGTTATCCTCGAACGGCTGATTGTTTAAGGTTGGTTTATCCTGATGTGTTTCCTGTGTTTCCCCAATCGTTAATTTTTAACTAGTAACATAATAAGCCAGAAATTATCAATTGCGTGTAAATTTATCGCTATCTCCCTCTTTAATTAACATTAAATACTTTGCATAAATTCGTCATTTTGATTATCTGTTTGGCTCTTAACTTAAATTGTTTTCCACAAATTGTATTTCCAGTACCCGAAAATGGGTGAAAAGTTCACCCGAAACGTTGTATCAAGAAAATGAAATGAATTTCCCTTTATACGTCCTTTCGTTCATCCTTCAAATTATATATATATATATATATATATTAGAGAGAGAGAGGGGGTGAGGAGGGAGAAAGAACGAGACGATCGAGAAAAGGACAGGGAGAGAGACTAAGGGAAGAGAGAGAGACGGTGGCTGGGAGGGAGTCACAACGAGTTACGTGGAAAAGTATTACCGCAAAGGACATTGCTGACCATACAGAGGAGGAACTATTTTGGGAAGGCCCTAACCTACAGCATAAGAGAAGCATACTATAGATTAAGGCTCTCCCACCCTCTTTTGAGGGCCAAGAAACGGAAAGATACCTGAATGTGCTGTTAAAAATAACATAAGCAGAAAAGATTTATAGAAATGTTGAAATCTATCTACGTGCTTCTAATCTATAACCTATACTAAGGTAATACCATCTAGCTCAAGGTGTGGATTATCTCGTCAAGTTTGGGTTCGCTCCGTTCGACTGAAGAACTGTTTACTTTTTCTTGCTGTAGAGGGTTCCATTTTCCGCAGATTTTGTAAAGGAAGAAGTTGCCGCAAATGCTACTATTAAATTTCGGTAATTCAACTTAGTAACCGTGGTTACGTGTAGAATTTGGCTTCAACGTGAACAGTTTCTTGTGATTTATGATTTAAACTCTTCGTATAATTTTAAAAGTTTTAATCAACTGGCTTCTCAACCGGCGTGGCTTTAGGGAGAACATCCCCAATCCTCGTAGCCGCTGCTGATATCCTTTATTTCTAAGGAATGGGATAAATTTTGTGACTCTGGACTTTATTTACCTTTTCCAACCGTTGTATATCGTTACGCATGGCTGAAGACCAGAATTGAACGGCGTATTCAAGGTGTCACCGGACTAGAGAGTTGTACAAGGCGAGAACAATGTGCTTATTTCGGAAGCCAAAATGTCTCTTTATGTACCACAACATTCGCTAGGCTCTATTTTACACCTAGATATAGTGCTTGGATAACTTTAGGTCACTGTTGAATAGCTCCATACAATATTTCTCAAGGTGAGTGGTATCAAGCTGATTGCCTAGCAAGTAATTTTACCGAGTGTTAGCATGGCTGAAGTTAATTACCTTGCACATGTCAAGGTTAAATGACAACTGCCACCTCTCGGACCACTCACCTATCCTGAGAAGGCTATTTCGCAGGCCTTCCACTCCTTCTAACGAGCTCACACTACCTGCTAACTTTCTATCGCCGGCGAACTTGGCTATCGAGCATAGTAGTCCTTCTTTTATGGAATTGAAGTATACCAGGGGTGGGCAAACCTTTCCTTGTAAGGGCCACATTCGAAATTTCACAATTTTATAGGGCTATGGAATTATGAATTCGAACGCGCCTTGTGGCGTAATTCGTATCAGGCCTAGACTGGCGCTAGCTGTTTGTTTTCATTTATGACCACCGTCCCCCCCTCTGATAGTGCTGACTGCCCGTCTGGACACTGGTGTCTCCCTCGTTCAAAGGTACTTAACAAACTCCCTTGTTTGCATTGTCTGCGCCATGCTATCCCTTGGGAATTCGCTCGTCTCGCGTCCCCCTCCCCTCCCATTCCTCCAGACGAACTCCCATATTTAAGACGAGGTGGATTGTTCTCAGCAGGGAGTGGGAGTTAGAAAGTCTTGTACCTCAGATCATATGTATCTATATCCTATTCGAACCGAGCTTCCTCTTCGTGATCGTTGAGCAGATCCTCTCCGTAATCCGCTCTGTTCAGGAGAGGAAGATTACCATTACTTTATTATGTCCCGTAAGACTGTCTTGGGCTCGCCTCTTCTCATCCGTTTTTCTAGAGATTCTACGCCGTCCGTTGACCAGTCACTACGGTGGTCACTTCCCCTCCCCCTGGAAGTCGGTGTAATCGCAAACCCGTTGGAGTTTCCTGAACACTTTTATCCCGAGTTCTTTTTACAAGACCTGGCCTCTGGTCTTCCGCTCCCGTCAATCATCTGAGGTAATCCAGAATCCTACCCTCGTCTTCCACTTCCTTCTCGCAAGTACTAAAAAGACCCCATAATCGCATGACGAAAATATTTAGTAATCTTACTCCTCTTAATTAAACCGTCGAAGTAATTAATAATTCCCGGGGAGAGCTTCCATTAATACCTGCCTGCTATAAATTTCATCGTCAAGCTAACCCTTGTGCTAATTACCACTCTTATTCTTGTCTCCATATTTAATCATTTATTTTGTATTAAAGCTTATTTTTGTAGAGGTGTTTCCTTAAATAATTCCTGAGTTGAATCTGGCAAACGAGTTCCCCTTTTGATTAGCCAACCTGTAATTAAGTCGCACTCTTACTTTGGGAGGCCATTGCCTTCCCTTCACTGCATACCTGCCTGAGTACAGGGCCGAGATTTTCCAGTCTTAATCAATTACGTATGTACCCATATTAGACCATGGGACATATTGTATCGTTCTTCGACCACCGATTATATTATAGTCTAGTATCTTAGTTAGGTAAAATTTGGTTACCTAAGAACCCGTAAATTTCAATCCCCCCCCCTCGTTTTTGTTATTGACAAGTTTGCCTATATCACTGAGAATTATTTAAAGTTTAGGTACCTAATAATCTTCCTCCACTCTTTTTTTTTACTATTTTATTTGTGGTAGACCTCTGCTAATTCCGAGCCGGATTAAGAGGGAGAAGATTTTCAATTCGATAGGGATTAAATCTCCTCAAAGTCAATTTGGTTATTTATTTCTTTGGTGTGCATTTTTTTTTCTTTTTTAGGGGGTTAAGCTCAGTGGGTAAATTTTTTAGGGAGACTACCGTGAGAGCACATAACTACATTGCTTACCCTGTATACGTACAAGTGCTAGCCATGGGCGCAGCGTCAGGATCTCATCGTTCGACTGATACCTTAATCAAGGGTAAATCCTTGAGTAACAGTTAAAGAGCTTATTGCTTATGTCCAGGAAGAATAGAGGATTGATAGGGAAGAAAGAAGAAAAAGAGAGAAGAGAGAGGCTGAAGAAAAAAGAGAGGCTGAAGAAAGAAGAGAGCAGAGAGAAACGGAAGAAAGGGAAAGAACCAGAGTACACGAGCGAGAGCTTAATAGAGACTACTTTGAGACGCTTTCCGTAAGTTTTCGAGAGGGAACGTCCCCGCCCCATTCCTTAAATCACCAGTTTATAAGGATGGTGAAGATTTTTGTGCTTTTCTCACACACTTTGAGAAAATATTTGAAGTAAACTCGTCGGATATTGAAGAGCATAGAGTCACCCGCTTACTCCCTCTATTAAATTACCACCTGTGGGAAGTTTTCATATCCCTTCTCAATGAGGCCACCATAAATTACTCGACCCTTAAGGCCGAATTGTTGGCGGCAATTAATATGAATCCGGATTTTTATCGGGCTAAGTTCCGACAAGCAAAGCTTTTGCCTGGTCAGACATATCGCCAGTTTAGTTTCCTCCTTCAGAGAAGCCTACAATTCTAGTTAGAGTCGGCTCAGTTCGGCCTTGACTTCGAGTCTTTGTATGATTTCGTCCTGCGGGATCAGTTGATGGCTGCGCTGCCATCTGAAATCCGTTCATTTGCTTAAGATAGACGAGAGTCTACCTTTAAGGAATGCTTGAGGGAGGCAGATGTATACGTGTCTAGCCATGGCCTGTACCCAAAGAACCCTAAGAAATGTAGTCCACCGTCGCCCAAGAACAAAAATCCTTCCAAGTTCTCTCACCGGAATTCTCCTGCCCTAAACCCCAAATTTCTTGTCAAGAACCGAGGGATGTCAAACCCCTTGTTAGTTATTTCTCCCAGGTCTATAACCCCCTGGGAAGCCTATCGTGTGCTTCACATGTGGCGTGGACGGGGAAGTGAAGACTCATTGCCTTTCAAAATTACAGCTCCAATCGTCTCCAGTACAACAAGTACACCAAATAAATGCCTCGCTCTTTCAGCCCCTTTCTAATTCACCTGATGGGCTTGAGTTCAAAAAGTGATCAGTAAATGTGGCCGTGTATCGAACTTTGTGTGAGATACTGGTTGTACCTGTATCGGTGTATCAAAAGAATTGTTCTTAACTGTAGTCCCCGATCATAAGAAGTATGCGGTTGTCCATGATTACTTGTGACGCACTAAGCGGTTCCTTGTAGTTCGTTGCTTCTTAGAGGGCCAATACTTCACCGGATGGGTGGAGGCCGTTGGCGCCGCCATTAGGTTTTGCGCCGTATTAGTCGGTCAGAACCCCCAGATTTCTCCTAATCCGGTTGCCAAGCCGGTCCTTACGAGTGCTCAGGAAATACAAGAAGTTATGACCCCAGAACCTCTGGAAACCTTGTATGCCACTGAATTTGAGCCCCTTCAGAACAAAGAATCTGCGAAGGTGCAAAAGAAATGTTCTTCCCTCCATCTGTATGGGAAAAGGGCTAGAAGGTGACCCAGCGTATGATTGCGGCCCAAGTAATATTAAGGAACCTCATTAAGAATGACCTGCTTTTTTCGCGCGAGTTCATCAGAGAATCATGCAAATATATATCCTTCTTATCCCTTGCGCTCGCGTTCCCGATGTCCTTAAAATTGACCATGATGGGATGATGGCTGGCCATTGTAGTCCCAATAAAACGGCCCAAAGGATCTTCAAGTATTTCTTCTGGCCCAGCGCTGCCATGGAGATAGCCGAATTTTGTAGATCCTGTGATATTTGCCGGAAGACAACATCCAAAGGACCAGTCACCCCGGTTTTCCTGCAACAGACACTCATTGTGTCTGTATCCTTGTTTAGGGTGGCCATCGATCTAATTGGCCCACTACATCCCCCATCAAGCGAAGGTCATTCTTATATCCTTATACTGGTGGACATCGCTACAAGCTTCCCCGAATGGTACCCCTTAAAAGGTTAGACATTGTAATATGCGCCGAAGTATTAATCACCATCTTCTCACGAGTCGGAATCGCCAAAAGAATTCTGTATGATTGATGTGGACAATTTACATCAGAATTGATGGAATAAGTGGGAAAACTTCTCAAAATTAAACTTCTTTTTACGACGCCCGTTCACCCTGCTGCTAATGGCGTCTGTGAGAAGTTAAACGGCACTATAAAAACTGTCCTAAAGAAGTTGTGTCACGCTCAACCTCAAGAGTGGCACCGTTATTTTCCCGTCGCTCTATTTGCTTGCCCTGAGATCCCTCATAGGACCTTTGGGTTCACGCCGTTAGAACTCCTTTAAGAGCCAAATGTCCGAGGTCCTATGAGCATTCTTAATGAATTGTTCTCCAACCCCGGCCTTAACGAGAAAGTTAAATAATCATATTCTTATGTGATAGATTTGAGGAATCGCCTCGAGGAATGGCCCGAGATCCCATATAAAAATACAGATCTTAATTTAGAAAAGTACTGAACGTATTTTGATGTGAAGGCGAAGGATAGGCGCCTTCGACGAGGTGACGAGGTTTTACTCCTCCTCTCGACCGACTCGAACAAGCTCCTTCTCCAATGGAAAGGTCCCGTCCCTGTCTTGGAAACCCGAAGACCTGTGGATCATTTAATTCATATCCCCTTTGGTAATAAGCTTTATCACATTGACATGCTCAATCGGTACCACCTAAGAGCATGTAAAAATTATATCGTGGCTCTTGATGAAGAGGAGGTATTAGGTGCCTCTTATCCACTGGATCCCTTAATTTATTACTATAGGGGGCCTTTATTATAACTTTATTTATTTATCCATATTATTCTTGTTTTTCACTTGGTTTTCTCGATGCAGGTGCCTTCGTCAAAATTTTCTTTTACTTGACTAAATTTCTTTATTTCATTATTGAATCTATTTACTTCTTCTTGACTGAAGTTGCCTCTTCAAACAATTGTCTTCCATTTGACTTAGGTATTCTTGTTGGCTGGGTCGGTTCTTGATCTTCGTATCCTTCCATTCTTGATGCATCTTCATTTTATTGCATTTATCTTGACTTGATGATTCCCTCGTACTTCTTGATGAGTTAGTCCTTGAAGTCGTTTTCTCCGTTTTTTCTTTCTTGAGGCGATCCCTTTATCTTGAGTTTAGTTGAGTTGTTCGTTCTAGCGTTTTCCTTGTCTTACGTTTTCTTCTTGAGATTTCTTCATAAAAGGTTTTGGACTATTCAGTTTCGAACGCGGTACCGGTAGATTTAAACGCCAATACTCTAGCCATTACGCCATGGCTTAGTCCGTCTTGAGTTGGTAATTTAATGAGCTATTTATATTATCGAGTTGAAAGGAAATTTTCTCTGATACATTTTCGCACCCCTAAACAGGTCCCTTTCTAGAAAGCGGAGCGAATTTAAGGATTGGTGAGCGACTAGTCTTGGATTTCTTATTCGAGGAGTTAATAGTAGCTCTCCCTCCTACGACCTCCGAGTCTGCGGGCTGAGTGGAGCTAATTCAGTGGGATTGAGGAGAGCGAACGAAGTCTTGTTTATAATCAATGAGTAATGGCTACTCCTTCCCGAATCTCCGAAGTTCCTAGCAGCGCCTTTTCTTAATCTCTAGTAGAAGAGCAGGTGCAGTTGTAACGAAGTTCAGAAGATTGTTCGGTCTTTGAGGGTCACCAGTTATGTAGGCTGGGGGCGTTGGGCCTCTTTATTTTATTTTTTATTTAATTTTTCTTGATCATCTTGCTTTTTTTCAATTGATTTTCTCTTTTATCCAATTTATTTACTTCTTTCTTGACTGAAATTTCTTAATCTTTAAGTTGCCCCTTCAAACATTTGTCTTCTATTTATCTAGTGTTCCGTATTCTTCGTGGCTGGGTTGGTTCTTGAGTTTAGTAACCCTTCTTTTTCGAAGTATCTTCATTTGATTTCAATTATCTGGCGGGTTGATGATTCCTTCTTGATTCTTGATGAGTTACTCCTTAAAGTCGTTTTATTCCGCTTTTCTTTCTTGAGGCAATCCCTTTATCTTGAGTTTAGTTGAGTTGTTCGTTCTAGCGTTTTCCTTGTCTTACGTTTTCTTCTTGAGATTTCTTCATAAAAGGTTTTTGGACTGTTGAGTTTCGAACGCCGTACCGGTAGATTTAAACGCCAATGCTCTAGCCATGACGGCATGGCTTAGTCCGTCTTGAGTTGGTAATTTAATGGGCTATTTATATTATCGAGTTGAAAGGAATTTTTCTCTGATACATTTTCGCACCCCTACATTACAAACAATCTGTGTTAAATCAGACAAAGAATTTCTTCTACCCGTTCTCCCTGGTTCCCATAGAGAAGTCTCTCTCGAGTTGGATTTAAATGCCCATTTGGAGCCCCCACAAAAGGTCCAACTCGCTACATTATTAGCCGAAGTCATGAACGTAATTTCAGAGAATCCCAGATGAGTGCGTTATTTTACACATGACATCTGTCTGACACCCAAGCACCCGTTCGAACTAACCCTTATCCCTTTCCCATCCACCTCCGCCCGGCATATAATGCAGAAGTGGATAATCTGCTAGAAATGGGAATAATCGAGCCTTGCATCTCTGAATACTGTTCCCTCATTATATGGGTCAGGAAACCAGACCAAAACATTAGAATGTGTGTTGACCTCACTGAGATCGACCTCTGTAAGGCGTATTATCAGATTCCTCTTAACCCTGGAATCACATCGTGAGGAGATTTTCACCCGAGCGCATGGTGTGATCACGTGATTCATAGCCATGAAAGCGCGAAAGCACGCTCTGCCCCTCAGTACCTTCAGTGCTTTGTGTGACGTCTGGAAGGGTGGGTGTTCTCTCTCACTCGGGGTTTGGAGTTTTCCATCACGGGGGAAAGTTTGTGATTTAGGGAGAAATTCAACCGACGTTATGGTGACTGTGAGAATTTTTACCAGGGTGATATAATCCCTACTTTGTGGTGACCGTACTATTTTGTGAAATCTTACGCGTGTTTCTTTTCAGGTATATATTTTAGGAATAACAAAATTAAGGCTGGTCGAGGCAAGTGGCTCAGTAAAGATGGACTTTCGGACATAATAAACAGATCAGGCCTATCATTGCAAGATAGTAGTGGTAGTGAAGATGTTAATGATGTTGAGTCACATATTGATAATGAAAGTGAATTCAGTGACAACCTATAAATAGACGAACTATACGATAATGACGATGACAAAGAGTATGTGCCTGTGATTGAACCAGGAAGTAGTGATAAGTTTAAGGGGGATGATGCTCCTCCAAAGAAAAGAAAAAGGAAGATTTTTACGTCCACACCAAGAAAAAGTCCTGCCCCTGCCAGTACCTCTGCCGCTGCCCCTGCTAGTACCTCTGCTACTTCCCCTACCAGTGGTGGACGGAGAGGAAAACGCCACCTGGGGGCTGATGCTCCACCCGTTGTGGACTTCAACAAAACATCAATTTCCACCTGAAGTAATTTCAGGTGGATCTGTTAGTTCCAGCACGTTGCAACACCAAGGAGGTTGTCAACGAACATCTTAGCAAGACACACTCTAGGGCCAACTCAGAAGGCAAAGGGATATAATCACACATGAAGAGGCAATCAAGCTCTTTATTACTGATTCCATTGTTCAGGAAACCGAAACTTGGACAAACAAACGTATAGAGCGTGTGGAGGAAATTATGGCAAGTCAAAGTGCCACATACGGTGCTACGGAGCCTAAAGAGATATTATCACCACTGGGAGTGCTCATTGTGGCCTGGAAGAGGAGGGATAACCATCTCTCTCTCATTGAGAGGTGGAGCACTGTTTGTGGGTGTCCCCTGTATCGGGCAGCAATGTCCAAGGGGAGGTTTGAGTGAGAGGCAGAAACCGAATAAATTTGCCCATGTGAGGAGGAAGGTGTGGGACGAGTTTATCGAAAAATGCGGCCGGCTCTATGTCGCAAACGAAAACCTCACAGAGGATGAAAAACTGTTGGGGTTTAGAGGGAATTTTCCCTTCCGAATATATATCCCCAACAAACCTGCCAAATATGGAATCAAGCTTGTCCTAATCTGCGATTCTGAGACAAAGTACATGCTTGGTGCCATACCCTACCCTGTCAAGCAGGGGCCAATGCCAGGAGATGGGGTGAAACTCAGGCATTAATTCACCAAGAGACTCACCAGGCTATACCACGAAACAAACAGAAATGTGACCACGGACAACTGGTTCACATCAGTGCCTCTCATCTCCGACCTCCTGAACAACTGTGGAATGACCCTTGTTGGCACAGTTCGAGCCAACAAGGCTGAAATTCCACAGGAGATGAAGGCAAAAGAAACACTACTGTAAGGTTCGAGTACCTTCCTCTTCACCAAAGAGATGGCGCTTGTGTCGTACGTAGCACAGACATCCCGCACAAAGAAGAAAAGGGTGCTGCTCCTGTCATCTCAGCACACCCAGCCTACCATTGCACCAAGTGGCAAGTCAGATATCATAAAATTTTACAATGCCACAAAAGGAGGGGTTGACACATTCGACCAAATGTGTGCAACGAGTTCATGCTCTAGGAAGACACGACGTTAGCCCCTCTGTGTGTGGTATGGCATCCTCAATTCAGCGAACACCAATGCCTTTATCATTAGCTGCGAGAACCGTGCAAGGAAGGGAATCAGCATACCGATGAGGAGGGCATTCATGATGAATGTGGGGAGGGCACTCATTACTCCCTGTGCTCAGTAACGCCTGTCATCACCAGTCCTGTCCCGCCAACTTCACACCTTTATAACAACATTGTGTGACCTTCCATCACTAGGCAGCGCTGCCGGATAGCCAGGGAATTTATTTGTTGATAGCAAGTCACCCCTGGTTTGCTGTTCTGACTGCCTTAGCAAGTCAGACAGAAAGACCCGGCATCGCTGCAACAGGTCTGCCAAACCAAACTGCCCTAGGCATCTATACCCTACCTGTGGTGACTGCCTTTAAAAGATAAGTTTATTTTTTCATTGTGTGTCTTCATTTGGTGTTGAAATAAATGACTATCAGCTTTGGAAAAAGGATGAAAAACAAATGAAAACGAAAGATTCAACCAAAAATATTGCCATTTTTTACGTGTCTTCCATACAGATCCCAGTGGCAGTAGAGGGCTGTACCTGAACCGGCGATTGTTGAATTACCTCAGGACCATTGTACAACAGGAGAAGTCTCCAGATGCAGTAATTTATTTGGCGAATTTTTTTTTCTAACTACATCTTAAAATCTAGTCTCTTTTAGTCTAGTTCACCATAAAATCAGTAACAGTATTAAGATAAAGTACAAATTAAAGATACTAGGCAGCATTCCAAAGCTAAAGAGTTAATTTTTCACTGTATACTTTGTAATAAACCTTAATTGAAAAATATTATCATTTTTTAATTTTCCAAAAACGGGTGAAGTTCTACCGGGGTTGTGGTTAGTGTGACTCAAAATGAACGTTGGGGTTCTAGGGTTATAGATAATGTGCGTAAGTATACCGCGTTTCTCAGCGAGAAGGGCTTATTGCAGTTTAGGCTCCTTCCTTTTGGTTTATTTACTGCGTACAGTAATTAAATTCGAATGATAAGAAGGATTCTTGATGGATTGCCAAATGTCTTGTTCTATCTCAACAATGTGTACGTTGCCGTACAAACAGAGGATGGGCACATGATTTCCCTCCGTTTGCTCCTCATGAGGATTCCAGGAGCATGGCTTAAACATTAGGCGCTCTAATTAACACCTGTGTATAGCTCTATACATTACTTAGTATTTCATATTGGAGATAAGAAAATAGCCCCGCAGAAAGACAAAGTGGAAGCCATTGTAAACATGCCGCTTCCCCCGTACGAAGAAGCAACTTCAGTCCTTCTTAGGATCCACTTCGTTCTACTGGCGCATCGTTTCTACTTTCGCCGCAATAGCTTCCCCTCTGAATGCCTTCATACGGATAACATACCCAAATCCCCTGGTATGGAACCAAAAGGCTTCTACCCATTTTAAACAACTCAAAGAGAGGCTCAGTTCTGCCCCATTCTTCGGCTTCCCAACCCTACAAAACCATTTGGGATCAGGAGTGACGCGCCTCACGAAGGAATGGGTTACGGCCTAGTGCAATACAACGGCGATTCAAGTCATCCCGTTGTTTATGCAAGTTGGAAGCCCTCTTCGCGTGGAAAGAACTACGCGACTATAGAACTTGAGGCTCTCGCAATAGTTTGGGGGGGGGGGAGTTTAAGATGTATTTGCTAGGGGAAGAATTAATTATTGGAACGGATCACACACCTTTAAGTTAGCTAAAAATAATCAAACCCAGAACGGCAGTTAATGCGCTGGCGTTTAATTTTAATGGAATATCAATTCCGAATATTTTATATCAAGGGTACTGGAAATTGTATGGGTAACTGCCTCAGCCCAAATCCGATATAAGGATTACTCCCTTTCTCTTAAAAATGTAGTCACCTAAGAACAATACCCTTAATTTGTATATGTAAATAACTAAGAGTTTTTTGTCCTTTGTATAAATTGCTGTAATTGTTTATTTTGTAGTCGTTAATTTTCTTGTCATAATAATTATGTTTTTTTTCTTTTTTCTGTTTGTTTTTATGTATGTGCTTGTTTTAAGTTCCCCATCTCATTTGTATCGATTTTAATGTCGTTATAGCCAAATCTAAGGCCTCACCACTTAGCATGTATCTCGGACGTTAGCCCATTTCCTCCCTTTAGTACTTTTCCCATTTCTGTGGAGAATGGCAAAAATATTTCTATCCCTTACGCTCTTAAAAAATTTTGTCTTGTGAAAGAAAGAGATGTGTAAGTATAAATTTGAACCCGCCTAGACCATCGTGCTCCAATCTGATAGCGTTGACCGCGCTTGTCTCCCTCGTCAAAACGGCGCTTTCAAACTCCCTTGTTTACATTGTCTGACGCTCTGCTATCCCTTGGGACTTCGCGCGTCTTGTCCCCCCCCCCTACTTCCTCCAGACGAACTCCCCTATTTAAGATTAGGTGCACAGTTCTCATCTGAGAGTAGCAGTTAGGAAGTCTTGTAGCTCAGAACAAGTTAATCTGTATCCCAGTCGAACCGAGCTTCCTCGACGTGATCTTTTGAGTAGATCCTCTCCGTAATCCGCTCTGTTCAGGGAAAGATTACCATTAATTTTTTACGTCCCGGAACACTGTCCTTGGCTCGCCTCTTCTCATCCGTCTTCGTGGAAATTCTATGTTTCACCCCCCGGAAGTCGAAGTAATCGCAAACCCGTTGGAGTTCCCTGAACGCTCATACCCCGAGTTCGTTCTACGATAACATGGCCACTGGTCTTTCACCCCCGTCAATCATCCGAGGTAATCCAGAATCCTACCCTCGCAAGTCAGTAAGTCACTTCATTCTCTCAAGTAATAAGGATAGCTCATAATCGTATAACGAAAAGATTTAATAATCTTACTCCTCCTATTTAAACGGTCGAAGTAATTAATAATTCCCGTGGCAAGCTTACGTTAATTTCTGCCCACTATAAATTTTATCCTCAGCTAACCTTTGTGCTAATTTCCCTTATTATTCTTGTCTCCGTATTTAATCATTTATCTTGTATTAAAGCTTTTTTTGTAGAGTTGTTCCCTTAAATAATTCCTCAGTTAAATCTGGCCAACGAGTTCCCCTTACGATCAGCTGCATACCTGCCTGAGTACAGGGCCAAAATTTGCCGGTCTGACTCAATTATGTATGTACCCATCTTAGACTGTAGGACATACTGTGTTGTTCCTCGAAAAGAGCCCCATATTATATTAATCCAAAATAATTAATATTTAAAATAGACAAAATAAAAGGCCTTATAGAAAAAAATTCAATTAATTCTTATTAATTAATATTTTAAAGTACTGTAGAAGATTTACATAAAACGCATTTAATTGATAGACATTATAACTCATTTTAAACTTTAAAGTAAAAGAACTTTTATTAATAGGTATTTTTAAGTTAGAGCTTTACATGAAATACATTTGAAAGAAAAAAATAGCCTTGTTTTAAGAAAAAATACTTATTTTTATTAATTATTATTATAAAGTATAAAAACTTTTATTTGAAAAACAAAGCAACTCTGTTTAAATAAATAAAAAAACAATTCTTATTAATTATTATTTTAAAGTAGAAACTTCAAATGAAATACATATAAAGGAATTCAATTTGAAGGAAAAGATTCATTTATATTTTAAACTAGAAACTTCACACGAAACACATTTGTTTGAAAACAAAGTAACTCAACTTATATAATACAGAATAATTTGTATTGATATTTAAAGGAGTAACTTCACATGAAACACATTTATTTGAAAAAAAACAATGTAACTCAGCAACAGAATGATCTCAATCACTAAATAAGATTGAGGCATCTAACTGCAGTCATTTACCAGTTTGTTAAAATTAGGCGCCCAGTTGCTTGTGCTGATCCTAAACACTGACTGAAGATTCGGGTCTGTGAGAAGTGACTTGTTCTTTGATTGTTAAACTTTGATATGGAGAAACTCGGCTCACAAATGTAAGTTGATGCAAACATAAACATCTTTCTTGCCAAAAATTCAGATTTCTAAACTTTTCTGAGTACAGAGATGCATAAAACTCGACCAGTGATTTATTTTCGAACTGACACTGTAAATAGTTTTCCGCTTGTAAATCAATGAGCTCCAGTTGCAGTTAATCAGTAGTTGTTTCATTGTCAACGGAAAAAGGTGAGCTAAGCAAATCGAAATGGCCTTTACTTGCCTTGAAATAAGCAAATCTTAAGACAAATTACTCTTTTATAGCCACCAACTTGGAACTGTACTTCTCTGATAATGCTTCTGGAATAGCTCTTGTTTTCAACAGAGAAAAATAAACAAAGTTTTGCTCTTTAAGCTGCTCGGCAACAAGTTTAAGTTTCGGTTGAAAAGCTTTCACTTCCACGTAAAATTTAGGAACAAATACAACTTTGCCTTGTAGATTTGTTTTTAACTCATTCAGCCTTTGCATAATGTCTACAGAAAATGCAAACTCATAAACCCGTTCCTTAGTCTCCATTTACTTTGAAAAGTCACAATAGATTTCTTTCTTATAAAAACATAACAATCTCTGCTTTACCGTCCAACTACCTCTTTAGTACTTTTTTCATGCTTAACCAGCGGACATTTTTGTGGTAAAACACATCAGTAAAATCTGCCTCGATGTTATCCACGAAATTACCTGTGTTTCAGGCCCCGTACTCTTATTGAATTCACTGCACGCACCACTGGATCCATAACGTGTTTGAGTTTTAAAGAAGACCTACAGAGGCTTTCTTGATGTATGATGCAATAAAAAGACAACGCCATGTACGATGAAAAATCCTCTTTGATTTTATCATTCATCAAGGTCACAGGCTTAATCTAGACTTGATTAGACTGTTAATGATACTGTTGTACAAATCTTTTCCGGTAAGAGTATCTTTGAGAGACTCCATAAATAACAATTCCTCTGTAATTTCAAAGTTTTCGTCAATTCCTCTGAGCAGTATCCTGAATTTCAGTAATCTCATCTAAAGCAATAAAAAACCTCTGAAAACTACCGCTGGCTGTAAACAGCTATTCTTGAATATTCATTGCAATTGCTTCTATGCGACGAACAATAGTTCTTCGTGACAGAGATATAGGTTCTACTTTTGATATAATTTCAGGACACACAGCACTGACAGCATCAACCATGCAATTTTTAATAAATTTTGCTCCTGCAAATGAATTGATTTTTGGCAATTTTATTTGCCAATATAAAACTGGCCTTTGTCGCACTTCCTTGTAAATATGAAGTTTTCTCAAACAGTTTGCTGTTCCTTTAAACTTTTTATCAGATCAGTTGCTTTATTTTGCAGTTCTTCCTTTGATAAATTGGGTCCAAAGTTGGCGTGCTTGGTTTGAAAGTGCCGTTTCAAATTGTATTCCTTGAGCACAGCAACTGTTTTCCTTGACAGATCAAACATACAGTCCTTTCAGTCTACTCTTTGTTAAACACTCGGCATTCATATTAAATTTTTCGCTTTTTAGATGGCTTTGAATCACTTATTTAAGGTCAATTTTGTAAGATAATAAAAGCGAGGCTAAAATAAAACACCCGACATCTTAACCCTTTGGCATCTGCCAGGACACTAAAATGATACAAATGAAAGACAATAAAATCATTGGCGCGGTAACAATGTTACCAGATTAGCCATTGTTACGAATTTGAGCTTGAGCTGGATCTGGGAGTCACTGGTCTTAGTGGAGACGGTCGATGTCTGTAGCTTTTTGATTGGAACTCTCCAAAGCATACGCACACTTGCTGGAAAAAACAAAATGAGGAGAAAACCAAGGGTTCCATCATCCACATTTCCATCACCCACACTCTGTTTCACCAAATCAGAGAGACAAATATGTTTATAATATTAATATACACCCAAACAAATCAATTTAAATATATATATTTATATATATATATATATATATATATATATATATATATATATTGATGTATATATATATATATATATATATATGCTCACAATATTATTTTGCGTTGCTTGAAAACTTCATTTGGCTTGCCGTAGTTTGCTCTCCCGGAAGTAGACAATAAACAAGAGAGGCCCGAGCAGTGAGCCATGGGTCACCCCGCTACTGACCGACCTCCATTGCGAGGTTACCCCGTTGACATTTACTCGTTGCCTCCGACCCAAGCGCCACTTACTTTTCTAACGATTCGGCTTCCTTGCCGGTGATGCCGAGGCTACTGACCTTATTTATCATTCTACGGTGTAGTACCTTATCGAGGGCTCTTTGAAATTCCATGTTTAAGATATCCACAGCTCGCATACGGTAATACTCATTCAAAATGCTGTGAACAAATTCTAGTAGATTATTGGAACATAAAAGGTTCTAAGTGCTGCAATATACGGTCTGCGATTATTCTTCTGAGCTTTTTGCTTAAGATGGATGTCAGACTAATAGGTCGGTAATTACCCGGGCATTCGCGGTCCCCCTTCTTTAACATGGGTGTTACGTCTGCTATTCTTCACCTTTCCACCACCTCTCCAGTTTCCAAAGACTTGTTGAAAATGGTGGTGAGATGTGTAGCGACTTATTTACTAACTTCTCGAAGGACTTTAGCAAGAAAGCTATCCAGGCCTGGAGACTTATACAGATTAAGTTTTCCTTATCTGGCTCCTACTTGGTTTCTGTTTAAGACTATTTCGCAAAGGTTCTTTCCCTCTTCGATTTAAACCCCCGGCCTCGAAGCTGAATCATCCACTTCCCTCGTAAATACGAGGGCAATGTCGTCATTCAACATGTTGGCGATGTCTGATTCTGACATCGTTAACGCACCAGTGTCATCTCTCAGCGGTCCTCTGCTAATGCGATTCGTTTTTCGCTATTGACATGCAGGAAGAATTCTTTCGAAGTCTCTTTACAGAGAGAGGACCCCCGAACTTTCTCTGTGCACCACTGTTTTAACTGGCGTACACTTTTACTTGTATTAAAGAAGCCTTTATTCATCGCATTTAGCTTTACAGTTGTTGTAGGCAATAGTTTTGTCCCTTAGGGCTGCGGTGAAGGGACGATTGAACCATTTCGGTTGGAGAGGCTTGCAACTTATCCTCCTGTTAGGGACCAACGGAGACTATTGGTCAATAAAGCTTTCTTTAAACGCCAGCAATTTGTCCGAGGCTCTTTCTCCTGTTGGGAGAGATGAGAGTAAGCAGAGAGGAAGATAGAGAGAGAGGGTGAGAAAGAGGGAGAAAGTAGAAGATAGATTTTGCTTGAGTAAAAAAGAGTGAGACCGAGGGGGAGAAAGCGCAATAGATAGTGAATGTGAGAATTAGACAGAGGGGAGGAGGAGAGCGATGTTGGGATGGAGGGAGGGATAAGAGAGAGCAAGGAGATGAATATGGAAGGAGAGAAGAGAGAGAGAGAGAGTGGGAGGCGAAGAGTTTTAGCGGACAAGATAGGGAGACTGAGTAGGATGGCAGGAGAGAGAGAGAGGGAGAGAAAGAAACTAAATGACGAAGAAAAATGGAAAAACAGCCAGGAGAGGGAGGGAGAAGAAAAGTTGAATAGAGAGAGAAAAGAAAGTGAGGGGGTGAGAGAGAAGATAAAGAAGGGAGATGGAGGAATGAGATGGATGAAGAAGAGAGAGAATAGGAGGAAAAATAGTGTGGCAGTGAGAGATGAGTTAAAGGGGTAGGGCGAGAATGAGAAAGGAAGAAAGTGATGTGAGAGAGAAGAGAGAATAAAGAGGAAGAGATGAGAAACGAGATAGAGAGGGAGAGATGTATGAGAGAAACAAAGGGGGGTATGTGAGAGAGAATAGGGAGAGCAAGGGGAAGGAAAGACGGAGTGAGGAGCAAGAAGAGTGACAGATAATTGGACGATATTGAAGGCGAGGACAGGGAATGCGAGATTGAAAGAGGGAGAGAAAAGAGATTAAGAAGGAGTGGAGTGAGAGAGAGGTCAGAGAGACATAGGTGAAGTAGAGACAGAGTCTGGGGGAGTTAGAGTGAGAAGGTAGAAAAAGAAAGATCGCTAGATTAGAGAGAGTAAGAGACAGGAACTTTGAGTGGGAAAAGGGAGAAAGTGTGGAGATAAAAAAAAGAGGGAGAAGAAGAGTGATAAAGAAAGATTGATTGAAGAGACATAGATAGGGAGGGGAGAGATAGGGTGAGCAAGATAGGATGAAGTAGGAGTGCGAGAGAGAAAGAAGAAAAAGAGAGGAGAGAGAGGGAATTTGTGAAAGTGGTGGGATAAATTGAGTGAGGAAAGCGAGAGAAGGAGAAAGAGAAAAAGATTGAGGAGAAAGAGTGTGATAGAAGAAAATGGGAGCGATAGTAAGAGAGGTGAGATAGTGAGCGATGAAGGAGAGAGATTGATAAAAGAGATTAAGAGAGAGATAAAAAAGGAGAATAGACTGGTAGTAAAAAGCGAGAAAGGTAGATAAACTGAGGAAAGAGAGCAGGAGAGGAGAGAAAGAAAAAGATGGTAAATTAACAGATGAAAGAGGTGAACGAGACAGATTGATGATTGAGAGAGTGCCTCAGAGAGAGAGTGTGAAAGGGGAGGGAGATTTGAGATAAAGAGAGAGGAAAAGAGTAGTGAGAGATATAGAGAGAAGAAGAGTAGAAGAGAGAGAGAGAGAGAAAGAGAGAAAGAAAGAGAGCAGGAGAAACAAGGAGAGAGGTGGGCTAATTGGAAAGAGTGTGGGGCAGAGAGCTAGAGATGGGCAAAAGAGAAAGAAAAATAGAAGGAGAGTTACAAGGAGTTACAAGGAGTTACAAGGAAAGAAAGTACCCTAGGAGACCTTACGGTCCATTCAAAGAGGGTACCTTTGAACTAACAATCAAGCGGGCACATGGCTGCTCAATTGTTTTGCGTCTCTAAACGGCCACTTTTCAAGACCTTGTCTAGTCTTGACTTGAACTGGTCAACAGATTAACTGTTGACAACTTCCACTGGAAGTGCGTTCCACTTACCGCAGATACTGTAGGTGAAAAAGTTTCCACACAGATTGCGGTTGTAACGCTTCAGTTTAAGTTTGACGCCGTGATTGCGCGTTCTGTTCTCACTCAGTGTGAAAATATCCCTGTAGTCAACATTGTCGAAACCTCGAAGTATATTGAAAACTTCGATGAGCTGACCAAGCAGTCTACGGGTTTACAGCGAGAACAGATCTAATTCCCTTAGTCTATTCTCATAACTTTTATGTTGGATAGACGGAATCAGTTTGGTTGCCCTAGCTTGTACACGTTCCATCCTTGCGATGTCCTTTCGAAACGAAGGACTCAAAAATTTTACGGCATACTCCAGCTGCGGCCGAACGAGGGAGTTGTACAGACAAAGTACTATCTCCTTGTTACGGTACCCAAACTGGCGCTTTATGTAGCCTAACATCCTTTAGGCTTTCTTCTCTGCCTCGATGCACTGTTTTGAAAACTTGAGCTCGCTAGTGATAGTAACACCCAAGTATTTCTCAGTGTTACTCGATTCAATAGCAGTGCCCTTAAGGATGTACTGAGATTTGGGGTTTCAGTGGCCGATATGCATTACTTTGCATTTTCTCCACGTTGAAAGGCATTTGTCACGTGTTCGACCACTCCCCAATCCTTCGAAGGTCCTCTTCGAGGCTGGCAGTGTTTCCCTCTTTTGCCACATTGATACCAAGCTTGGTGTCGTCGGCAAATTTGAAGATTTTGGCAACCATGTCTCCGTCCATGTCGTTGACATAGATAATAAACGTAGTGGTCCCAGGACGGAGCCTTGAGGGAGACCGCTCGATACCGGCGCCCATTCAGAGGCCCAACCATTCACCACTACGAGTTGCCGTCTGTCACTTAGCCAGCTCTCTATCCAACCTGCTACCTTGCCGCCTATGCCCTGCGCACGCACTTTCTGGAGAAGGCAGCGGTGTGGTGCCTTGTCAAAGGCCTTTTGGAAGTCAAGGTACACAACATCCACCGCCTTTTCTCGATCATGCCCACTGAACACGAAGTGGAAGAATTCCACAAGGTTCGTCAGGCATGACCGTTGCCTTCGGAAGCCGTGCTGGGAACTCTTCGGTAGCAGGCTTGACTCTACATAAATAAGACGTTATCTTGTCCACTATCATGCTTTCCATGAGTTTACCGACTATCGAAGTCAGACTGATGGGTCGGTAGTCTGACGGATGGCTGGGGTCTCCTTTCCTGAAGATCGGAGTCACTCCCGCCTAACACCAGTCTCTAGGAACGCATTCGGTCTGGATTGACATGTTAAAGATAGCGCACAGATGTCGTAATACTTCATTGCACACTTCCTTCAACACCTTGGATAGAAACCCGTCCGGTCCGGGGACTTATTCGTCTTTAGGTCAGCGATCTTTTTCTTTATTTCTCCTTCGGTGAAGTTCATTACATTCAGCTTTTATCCCGAGTAGAAATCTCTGGGCTGGGGGATGGGACCACACTCTTTAGTAAACACTGAAAGAAGTAGTCATTGAACAGGTTAGCATTTTCTGCATCTGACTGAGTTAATGCACCCTCCTCGTCCACTAAGAGCCCAATCCAACGATGGATTGGTTTACGGCTATTTACATAGCCGAAGAACTCCTTTGGATTCTCCTTGCAGAGTCTCTCCACTCGGAGTTCCTCAGACCGCTTAGACGCCCTTATGCACGACTTCACTCTTCTGGCTAGCCTCTGGTACTCGTCAAAGTCACCCGAGATCTTGGATCACCATTACGCATTTCTCTTCTCCCTAAGCAGTTGGCCAATTTCTCGATTAAACCACTTTGTTTGAACAAAAGACCGACGGAGGCATTTTAGAGGGATGCAACTTGATTGAAGACTCATGAACTTATTTTTGAAATTGTTCCACGAATCCTCAACATCTTCGCATACCGCTAGGCTTACATCATTTAGCCCAGCACGAAGGCTCGCAAAGTCTGCTCTTCTCAAGTCAATTTTCCTTGATTGACTGGCAACAGACCTTACCTTCGGGAGGAATAGAGCCTTATAGTAAATGAAGGAAGAGAGAGACATGGAGATGACAGAATGAGAAGAGAGTGAAATAGTCGGTTGAGAATGAGAAAAGAAGAAAAAGAATGAGAAAGAGAGAGATAGAGAGAGGAAGGTGGAGAGGAATGAGAGAGGGGGAGACAGGAAAGAAATAAATGTAGGAAGAGACGGGGCGATACCAGGAGGGACGAGAGAGGGGAAGGGAATCACAAGGAATCTCAGTACGTTAAAAGGTTTTACAACCCATATCGAAGAGGTACCGTTAGGGCGGGCGGGAGGAGATAGATAGGGGTTGAAGGAGGAGAGAGCATGACGGACTGAAGGAGGAGGGGACAATGTGGGAAAGAGGTAATTGGGTAAGGATGGAAGGACAGAGGGAAGAAAGAGAGAGAGAAGGAGAGAAGAGAGCGAGGGAGAAAGGAGGTAGATGGAGGAAGAAGGAAGAAGTGAGTGGAAGAGAGAGAGAGAGGGGGGCGTTAGGAGACAGAGACAGGAAGATAAGTTAGAGGGCGAGATAGGGATGGAGAGAGGATAGAACGAAAGGGAGGCATATAGAAGCAAGAGAGGGGGGAATAACGAAAAACAGTGAAGAAGGGAGGATAGAAAGAGGCATGGAGTAGAGAAAGAAGAAGAGATTGAGGAGAGTGAAATAGGGAGTAGAGACAAAGAGAATCGGAGAGAGAGAGAGTAGGGGAGCTGGAAATAGGGAAATAAAAGACAGAGGGGGCTGTTAGAGAGATTGAGAGTTACAAGGATTTACAAGGAATAGTATTACCTCTAAACACTATTATCCATACCAAGGAGGTACTTTTTTTGTTACCCTAACTATAGTAAAGTTAAAGGCTCTCGCCTACCCACCTCTCCCACTCGAATCATCAGGCATTGAAAATGGGAAAAGATACCTGTTGTTTGGAATAAAAGAACACAACCTATCTCTATATTAATTAAAACCCTAAATATACGATAACTATTATACTTAGCAATAATTATTATTTTTAATACTTAATATCTGTGGTAGGTCAGGTTAGATTTCCTTATCTCCGCCTGCTTCCTCTGACTCAGAAGGAAACGTGGTAAGCCCGCTGGACACTGCGATTGGTCTTGCTCTGAATGATGCACTTTAGACGTGGGTTGCACTAAATCGAGTAAGAGTGACTATTTTACTTGGTCGAATTAAATCAACTAACCGGAAGTTTCTGGATATCAAACTATATGAAACAAAATAATCTTTACTACTGTACAAACAAAAATAAAATAAAAAATAAATACAAAAGAACTAAGTAGGCAAAAGGTTTACACACGTCAGCTCGAGGCAGGTTCCACCCGAGGATTTTTGTTTTGGCGAACACGCCAAAACGGTTTTCCAGTCAGCGCAATTTATTTGAGTCATATCACACAATCCACAGTGAGCTTACCATAAGAATTTAAGAATCCAATTATTTATTCATTAGTTTGGACACGATCGTTTAGTGAACTTTGATTTTTAAATTAGCCCATAAAATGAAATTAAGAGTTTAAGTGAAATCAAAGATGCTACAAAGAATCAAGCGCTTAAAGTGAAACAAGAACTACATATCAAGCGTGCTCATTTCAAGATAACCAAGCTCCATCAGTATCTGTACTTTGCTTCGATTTGCAACAAACCCTGCCGATTCCCAAGATCTCAACAAGGGCACAATACTATAAAAGAAAACTTTAGGCATATGATTTCAAATACAATGTGAGTTCAAATACAGCTTCCATGTATTTATGGAACGAGAGTGTTACAAAACGAGGTTCTTTGGAGATAGTTAGCCGTCTCATGCATTACATTTATACCAACCTTAGCCTTGATGCAAAAAAAATAATATTGTTTAGTGACAATTGCGGAGGCCAAAATAAAAACCAACATGGTTTTGGCATGCCTCCACAAAATCAATGAAAACAGGTTTAATGAAGTTGTCCATTACTTTATGGTGCCAGGTCATTCTTTTCTTCCTTGTGACCAAAATTTTGGTCTCATAGAAAAAAAATTAAGAGCAGTCGAAGTCTATTCAGAAGAGCAATATGCTTCTCTTATTAAAACTGTTAGGATCACACATCCATTTACAGTCGTCAGAAATGGATCGCTCCTCTTTCTAAGACTATGGTATCTCACAAAATTACATTAAAAAGACGATTAGCATAAAAGCCAATTTCAAGGAAGCAAGGGTCCTTCAATATTCTAGCAATTTCAAACAAGGATATGGCATCAAACATGCATATAATCAAGAGTTAATGGAGATCAAACTACAGAAAGGCAGACAAAATGCCTACGATCAGTCCAAATTTGATCTTTCAACTACTATTGTTCCAAAAAAGTATCCAAATCCTGTGAAACTGAGTGATGAAAAGGTGAAAGACTTACAAGACTTAATCGTTCATGTGCCTCTAAACCATAAGAAATATTAGGAAAATGTTATATAACTACAAAGCAAAGATACTAAACAGCCGATTAAGAAGGATATGATAATAATTATATATGAACTAAGTTTCCTAGCAACATGTTCGCCTATCTTGTAAGTATATCCGATAAAGTTAGTCATTGGAGTGTGTGCCCAATGCCTATAAAACTAAAATTTCCACATTTAATTAGGTATAAATTTAGGTAAATTATATTAGAAGAATAAAAGACGTACGATGTGGAGTTTATAATATTCCTGGTATCGCGCCATGCCCATTATCTTAATTTCTTTGAATTAATCTAACCAATTTGCCTTACCTAAATAAAAGTTTAGCTAAAGTTAAGTAAAAAAAAGTGTTCTGGCTCATTTTTCATCTTTAAGTAATTTAGTTGTTGACAAACAACATTAAATAGAATTTCTTTTTCTTTTTCACTCGCCAAAGGGAACATTATTATCATCTATAAAAGGAAACTAGTTATTAAATACAAAGTACAAATTACAAATAAAAATAAAATTTATTTGTTTTTTTTTACCCACTGTTTATTCTTCTCTGCGTTAGTTACCATTTTAATCAGGTATATTAAAATGTCTCTATTGCTTAAATATGAAATTGAGCTAACAATATTGCAAACGACAAGGGCTAAGATGCCATGCTCCATGCTCCGCCCCTTTTTTGTTACAACTTAGGAAATAATTTGCATTGGTGAATTCGCACTTACTAAGCTGATTGCATTTTGAATGTCATTTAATGATATCTTCTTTTAACGATTTGGCATCTTCGCCCTTGTCGATCTGAACGCCTCAATTGTTTGACCTCGTATGCGTGTTGTTTGTAATCTAAAAAGATTTAACTTTTCCAGAACTTTTCATAACTGTACTTAGTACTGTAGCTTTAGTTTGCATTTTGCTACGCCTTCTAGCTTTTTTTCTGGGGGAGAGTGAGCAAACCTGTGCTCAGTATTCTATCTGTGGCTTAACGAGGGCAATGTACAAGTTTATGACTACCGTTTCGCTTTTGTAGCTTTCTTTTCTACGTCACAACAGTTTATTTAAAAAAAAAGTTTCTGTTTTAAATATTGTTTTCTCAAGGAGTTTGTATTCTGCTTTCAGATTATTTTTTCAACTTGCATTTTTCAAACTTCAGTACAAGTTTCAGTTTTACAGATCAATCAGCTATGTTGTCAATATCCTTTTGGAAATCTAAAATATATTGCTCGGTAGTTCTACCTTACCCAGCTCGCAATCATCAGCGAATTTCGAGATTTTTTTATATCAATCACACGTATATTTTGTTAACATAAATAATAAAGAACAAGGGTCCTAGGAAAAAGCTCTGAGTAACGCTACACCTTACAGTTATTCATTCAGACTATTTACCATTAATCACATCTGTCTGCTTTTGATCAATGCTCCAATTTGCTAGATTACCTTTTAATCCTAAAGCTATAACTTTTGAAATTAGTATCTTGTTTTGCAGCTTGTCGAAGGCCTTCTAAAAGTCTAGGAACAGAATGTGGACTGACCTCTCATAGTCATGAATTGTGTCAATGTAATGAAAGAAATCTAATGAATCTGTAATAATTGATCTATTATTACTAAATCAGTATTGCCTGTTTCATAATAACATGTTTGTTCTTAAATGGCTTGCTATTTTTTTGCAATAATTCTTTCAAGCATTTTACCAATTATTGAGGTCAAACTTATAGGTCGATAATTACAGGACAGATCTTTATGTCCTTTTTTTAATATTGGTTTTACATTTGCTAATTTGCGATCTTGAGGGACTGTACTTTTTAAGCGATAGGTTAAAAATATACGTTATTTGTTTTACTACTGACTCATTCACTTCTTTGATCACTTTTGGAACTATCTTATCCGGTCCTGGTGATTTGTATTTGTTTATTTTATCAATTCGTGTTCTTACGTCATTAGCCGTGCTATTAAAGATTTAGTTTAGTGCCTCATTGCCTACGGACAAAATATTTGGTAAGAGTTTTTAATTTGAACAGTCGTTGCCAAATAATGTTGCAAAGCATTCGCTTAGTGCAGTCACGGCTATTTCTTTATTTCGGAGTTTCAAATTATTGTGCTGATCTTTGAGTGGAACAATACTGTTTTCTATTGGTTTTATACTATTAAATGAGGCAAGAAATTTCATGGGATTTTCTTTGCATTTTAATGCTACTCTTATCTCATCATTACGCTTTGCTCTTTTAATTCCGGCCTTTACGTTTCTTCTGAGTTATACATATTTATTTGGTTAGTTCCTGAGCCTTTTGACTTCATTATCTTATAATTCTTTTCTCTTTTTTTTAATATCCCTTTTGAATTCCTTTGTTAACTATTTAATATTTTGTTTTTTTCCAATGATTCGGACTGCTACAGGAATTATTTTGATTATCCCATCGAAAGATTGTTTTTAAAATCATTCCAGGATCCATTTATATCTCTACTACATACGCTATAAATATTAGACTTTCCTTAATTACATGAAATTAGCCTGTCAGAAATTTAATTTTGTTGTACTTCTCTCAAATTTTGAATCAAATTAAGATCAGCCACCTGAAGCGCCTAATCTTAAATTGATCGGAAGACAGGTGCTTTATCTTGAATTGAACGAAATGCAAGTGCTTATTCTTGAATTGTAAATATTTGGAAGGTCTTTCAGTAGATCGTAACTTACCTAAATTAAGTTTGCCAAAATTTAAATTTACTCAAATTTAGTTTACCAAGAGTTAAAATCCTGGTGCTTAGACACAAAACGTAGAGTCATATTGGAATAAGCCGAAACAAAAAATTAAAACAATGAGAGGTTGCAAACGAGGTTTTCTACATATGTACATATTTGTTTCAATTTATGTGGCAGGACAGTTTTTCGTTAAACCCATTTCAAAGCTTATGCAATCATATAACTGAACAATATGATATTTAACTGATTCTTTAAATATTTTTTTATTTACTAAAACTTTCCTTAGTAATTTTCAATATTTTTATTTTCCCTTACCAGTCACCTGTGCCTCGTTAACAGAGCGACTTTAGGTGCCTTATCTTAAATTGAACGAAACGCACGATATTACTCTTAAATTAAGTGACTTTAGGTGCTTAATTTTAAATTTTTTGTGAGGTATATTTACTTCAATTTCTATTAGATTGTGCTCTAAGTTGCATAGTCGATCTCCTACTGTTACAGTTGAAATAAGTTCTGCATCTGTGTTGAAAATTAAGTCTAATATATTCTCACCTCTGGTTGGCTCTATGTCCATTTTATTAGGAGGTTAATGCCTATAAGAGTAAGTAATCTTTGTCCGGCAGATTCGAGATTCTTACTAACGCTCGTCAAAAAATCATAAAATCGAATGTCTGTTTCTGCTGATTGGTGTGGCCTACTATAGTCCAGATTTCTGGGTAAACATTTATTTACCTTTAGTTTTATTCCTATTACTTCAAATTCTGTTAAAACATTGCAATCAATAGGTTAGAGGTCTTCACATATATATAAGAGCATTCCTTCCCACTTCTTATCGATTCCATCCTAGTGATTTATTTTGTAACGTTACAATTGAGATTCAGTAATGTAATCCCTCGTAAAATTGTGGATCCACGTTTTTGTGATGCCTATTTTGTCATATCTTTTTAACGCTACAAATGCTTCGAATCATGAAAATTTGTTTCTAATTGACCTAGCATTAAATAAGATAGCTTCTAGTAACGTATCCATTTGCTTCTAATGCTGCACTAAAGTTCATTCTCGAGTCTTCTTGGGGTTCTGAAGAGATCCTAGCATTTTCTTAAGGTTTTCTTAAGTTCAGATGGAGCAGATCTCCATATTTTTTTTCAATTTTAGATAAGAAGCTTCCCATCGTGGCTGAAGTACTCGTCGATATGAATAAATTAGAGCCAAAAGTCAGCGAATTTAACATTTTCTTTTTCATATATTTTCTTTAGGCGATCGTTAATTCCTAATGCTTGACTCAAGGCTTCTCTATTTGAACTCTTTCTTGGTTGTATGCCTATTAACATACCTCTTTTAGTTATACATAGATTTTATTTTTTTGTCCCGCTTAGTATAGTCATCAATTATTTTTTCCTGATCCGGCGTAGTTATTCCCACAGAAGACGTCGTTGCTTCTGACATTGTTTATTACTGGATACTTTGCTTTTTTAAGGTTGAGTTGTTTATCTATCGGGTTGATGTTATCGTCAGAGTAACAACAAAATTTGCGCTTTTTAAAATTTTTCTCACCAAAGTAGTCGATCTGATTTCTTATTAAAAAGTCACCAATTAAATAAGCATCTTCGTCTTCTCTCAATTCCGAAAAGCACTTTTGAAGTTCTATCGGCGAATTCTTGTTTTTGTAGTTTATACCGAATTTGTCATTTATTAATAACTGTGATAAATTCCCTTTCTCTAGCGGTATTATGTTCAATCTTATTTTCTAAAAACAGAAGAGATTGTTCTAATGTCAACACTTTTTGATCGATGTGTGTTATTTGAGTTTCAATGATAGCGCAGTCACATCTTTTGTTTTCTGAAGCAATTGTTCTGTTTACCCATTCATGAATTAGTCTCATCAGATCGTTCTTTTCTTTCTCGTGTCGTTCAGCCATTTTACAATAGCGACATATACTTTGGGATGTAATTTGTTCAGTGTTTTGTTCTCTTGCATTAGAAGTAAAAAAATCCCGCTTTTAATCTGGTGGTTCCAGGCATTTCCTCTGTGATGCGTCTTATATAGATTTTAACAAATATGAAGTCAATCCACTTGCAAACATTTGTCGGCCTCAAACAATATGGCGCCGACCGAAATCACTGACGTCACTTGAGTCGTGAACGTCACCTGTATTGAGAAACTCACGGATCTGAATGTTTGAGAGTTTATAAACTAAGAGCCCTTGTAGATTTACGTCTCTATTTAAAATTGAATAAAAGGAAATGGAACAAGGAAAAGGGAATATCAGAGAATAATACGTAAGGACTGCGAGATAATTATTGATTTGAACTTTAAAAATTAAATGTACCTACTCTGGACAAGAGAGGGAGGGAAAGGGACTGGTAGAGGAGAGGGATCGAAAGCTAGGGAAAGGGAGGGAAGGAGAGAGACGGAGATAGAGAGGACTACAGAGAAAGAGAGAGAGAGAGAGAGAGACTATGGTGCGTGTGTGTGTGTGTTATTGTCTTCTGGATCGAGGTGAGCTCTTACGCGCGCTCATTTGGCCCTTGTTCTCTTCTAGCAATAATTTTTTTATATCGCAAATTGGTAAATTCCATTGGTCTCTCTTTTTTCAGTTTTTCCTTCTACCAATTTGCAAAAAATTTAGTTGCCACTTTCTGGGCTTCTATTCACCCAATTTGACTGCTCTGCCCCCGATTCTTGTTTGCCTTTCTAAGCAATGATTGTATACATTTCATAAGCAATTATATGCTTCATAAAGCGGACTAGATTTCCGCAAATTATGTAAACTTCGGGCCTAAAAATTAATCTCTACCGCGGGATGTTTTCAGATTCCAATTATAGCAAGTCTCTTTTTTTCATAGGTTCGATTATTAACGGCATTACGGCTAAAAATAGTAGAATTATGTTAAAAAAAAAATTCTAAAGGACGAATTTGAAAAACGGAGTCAATGTCAGTTACTCGCGTATTCTAGGGGATGATAGTATTCAGCTTTTTATTCCTTAATTAAAGGTTTCTTCCTCTCTAAGTGTGATTTCGAGGATTATTAGATCGTTCCTTTCGCTTCTCCGATCTCTCAATTTTTTATGCCTTTATATTAGGTTTGACTTTTTTTATCCATTTAACAAGGGTCTAAATTTTTATAGATACCCTTACCTTAGCTGACTTCAGGAAGATATCGTGCCCTACCTACAAGGATATTTGCCTTAATTACGGAGGTTGGAGAGGTTATGGAGCGTTGATTGCTCTCTCAGTCTCGTGTGCCTAATTGCATACCTAGTTACGACCCACAAATTATATTGGTTCAAGAAAACTAAACAAGATTTAGTCTTACCGATTTTAAAGGCAATACCTAGATGCGTCTCCTAGCCCTGACAGAGCGATAATATTTACGTTAAATTTTCCTAAACTGTTTCGTATACTATCTTTTATTGTAATTTTATCTTCCCTGTCATTAAGGTGAAACTTACTTTTCATCCCGCCCTAACTTTACCACATTATTTAAGAACATAGAAAAATAATATCAACAGGGTTAAAAAATGTAGACAGGGGTGACACAAAGCAAAGCTAGACCGTAGTACGCTATACTCCCGCCCATTACCACTTCCACGAATTGCAGGTGGTGGGGGGTATGTGTCTTTATACTGCTCCTGATATGTCCGATAATAATAATAACCCAATATATATATATATAATAATAATAATAAAAATAACAACCCAATATATATCTACATACCTCTGACGTGGAACAGGTCCCTCTGCCCCGGGGCAACGAAAGTTCTACCTGAACGCCGTTTGGTGTCAACACATAATACTTTCTAGTACCTCTTCCCACAGAGGACCGGCTCCTGGTGCCTTCAGGCTGACCAGTGATTGTTATACTAGCCTTTATGTAGATTTTATTATCCGGTCTGGGATCCTCGTGGATAAATGAAGGAGGCGTGGACTAACTAACTAACTAGCTAACCCAATACTTTTCATGTGAGGAAGAGAGGTTTAGACATTTTTCGCATCACTAAATTTGAACCTTCCCCCCCCCAATTCCAATAATTTATGAAAATATAATAATCTCACAAGAAATTAGGGAATTAAAGATTAAAAAAATCGAATTTTATTGAGTTATTTTTAGAAATAATTATATTTTACGAATGCGCACAATCACGGTTAGAACATACAGGAAATTCGGTGTGGTTTTACGACATTAGAGAGTAGCTAGAAGTGATGAGTTTTTAGTGTAAATCGCAGTAAAAAGCTGCCAGCAAGAGGGGCTCAACCGATTTTTTATAGTCCTGAGTAAATTGAATAATTGTTACAGATAGACTTTAAGGGTAAAGGTCTTATGTAATATACCATTTAAAAGCTAAAGAACACATCCTTTTTGCTATTTTAGTTTTATTAAAATCCATTAATCTTTTTAAGTTCAACATTTTAATTTTTCCCACTAAAAGTACATTAAATTTCACAATAATAAAAAAATATTAATTATAAATTATTAACATTAAAAAATCATTATGAAAAAGGTGAAATTCAAATATAATAAGATAAATACTCACTAATCCAGGGAAGAAGTTGTGCTTGCATAACTTGAACGGGGGGGGGGGGGCAGTTGTAGTCAAGGCAGTCATCAGTGGGGCCGTACTCCTTCCCCACCTGTCCCTAGTGCAAGAAGAGGTTATTTTTGAAGTCCTATACTCTCCTGGAATAAACTTGACCAACTATTTCAGATCCAAAAGCTTTCCCTTTGTAAGGCCAACACCATAGGTGTACTTGAGGGGTAGGTGAACCTCGCTGGGATGGAACTACCTATGGGTCGTATGAACCATTCTTTTTCCGCTTTATCCAGAGAACGTCATCCACTAACCAAAACCTTTCACTGTAGTTCCCCTGGGTTCCTAAACCAAAGCAGTGATGACGTTGGCAGCCTTGAAACCCGACTGAGACTGCTTTGCCTTGGACACCATCCCTCCGTGGATGTCAAAATTAAAAAATTGGGTGGAGTCCCATGGTCACTACAACGAAGGGACTGTTGTTACTTCCAGCTTCCATGATTGGGGTATACCCTTGAAGGCCAGGCAGTTTCAGCTCCAAGTATCCAAAGTCTCTGTCACAGGACATGTACGAGTGACTAGACTCCATGTACCGATATTCGATTCTCGTCAGACGTCGAGAGTGGATGGGCCTACGGTAGAAAGGAAAGTCGTTTTAATTACTAGTGCTTTATATAGTGAATAATATTTTTTTGTATAGATTAATGAAATCTATAGCTACGGGGCTTTGCAAAACTTCTGTGACACTTGATTTTTTTCTTTCGAGATGTTTACATTTGTGATATAAAAATTTCAGTTAAACAAACTTAAGTATCTACTTTTCCAGCGTCATTAAAACGTCTTTTCCATTATGTGAAAGTGGGTTGAGAAGAATGTACAAAGAATCGAATTCTCTCCTCTCCCTCGCGCGTGCCGCAACAAGTCCAACATCAGCAAGCGGCTTAACGTCATCCCGATGATCATCCACAAATTCATGGAGAAGCTCAAAAAAGGGAAAGACCTTCAGGATGACATAGTTCAGGCATACCTCAAATCGAGAATTCAAGTTCAAAATTACTGCGCTCACGAAGTAGAAGATCTCGCTTGCCACGATGTCCAAGTCCGTCAAGGAGGAGGGTAGCAATAGCTTAAGTTTCGTAAAAAGGCCCTTGTCCTCCGACCATATGCGAGGACAACGATTGGAGAGCTAGAGTTACCTTCTCAACCTCTTTAAAGAGTCATAGCGATGGAAGTCTCATTTTTTCTGACGATAAAAACTTCACGGTAGATGCGGTCATCGACCAGCAGAACGAGCGCTTGGTAAGCTTCCATCAGGACGTCTCTGAGTCCACTACGTTTCGACGACCAAGCTCCCAGCCTTCTTGATTATGCTCGCCGTCGTAGTTTCGAATGGTGAGAAGATAGCGATGGCGTGGTTCGTGGCTGGTTACAAGCTTACTCCAGCCAACTACAGTGATATCTTGGCCACAGAAGTCCTGCCTTGGGTGAGAAAGATCACGAAGAAGACGGACTACGTCTTTCAGCAGGACTGTGCCCAAGTCAACAAGGCCAAGTCCGTGCAAGTGTGGATGGGGTTGAACATAAACTTCTTTTCGAAGGAATTTTGGACCCCGTAGTCACACCACCTCTATCTTTTCGACTGCAACGTATGTGCACATGTTGAGGGAAAAGCATGCAAGGTCTGTTACATTAAAGTTTACGAGCTTAAGTCATGTCAACTGCTTGTGGGCCAGGATAAGGAAAGGACTGCTTTCGCAAGGCGGCGCGGCCTTCAGGTCTCACCTGGAGCGCGTGCTTACCGACGCAGGGGTGCATATTGATTAATATTACAATTTAAACACATATCTATATATTATAATAATAAAATAGTGTCTCATTGCACCAAAACTGTCATTTTGTCGTTTGTGTGAGCGACGCAACGAGTGTTACTGAACATTTTTGAACCCGTTATGTAACAAAGAATCCAGTTTGTTTTCTTAGATTATTCAGTGTATTGCTTCAAGTGCTTAAGATCATTTCAAATTATAACCAATTAATCACGCTCTAAATTATAGCCATTTACAATAAAATTTTTATCACCATTTATGTTTCCTACATGTCTACATAGCCTTATATTTGCTGACATTTTTTTTTTGTCTGAACTCATATTTATTTTGTTTATATTTCTATGTTCAATTTCACTATTCGTCTGACAAATTGCCTTACAAGCCATCAGCAAACATTACAATTTTTCTTATTAATGATTTTCCAAAACATGAACAGAAAGTATAAAGAGTAACGGACCCAGAATACTCCCCTAAGGATGATCACTACCTACGGTAGCCCACTTTGAAATAGGAACAAATTAACAACTTTGCTCTTGGTAAATACGCTAACATCTCTGCACTTAAGCAAGTACACCTTATCCCATGAGCTTTCAGTTTAATACCTTGTCTTTTGTGAGGAGCAGTACCAATTTCTTTTTGAACATCCAAATATAAAAATATTAACGGCTTTATGTTCATTGCAATATTTTTTTCATTTCATTATGCAAATTCTGAAAGGTTAAGATTAGAGAAGTTTAGAGATTACTGGCGTAAACCTGATTGGTCTATTTTTATTTGGGGCACTTTAATTTTCTTTTTTTTTAAATCGGAGTGATGTTAGCTTCCTCAAACTCATGTGATACTATACCTTCGTTTATGGTTGGTTTAAAGTTTTGCATAAAGGCTTTACTAATTTATTTTATAGTTCTGTTAAGTGAATAAATTAGATCTTTTCCAGTCCTGGAGACTTCACCCGTGTAATTTGATTAATATATTTACTTATTTCCAAATCACTGATTCTCTTCTCTGAGAGTAAGGAATTTCCGAGTAAATTAAATAAGAAATAGGATAGGTATATTGGAGGAATCTTCTTCTGGTAAAACACTCGCTAGCTATATTAGGCATATATCATTTACGAGCAAACTAATATTTGAAGTTATTGAGCCTATTTTCTCCTTAATTTGCTTCCTATTTTACATATACGTGAAATCTTTGGGGCTTAGATAAAGCATTTCTCGCGAGATGATTTCATGCTGTTGTTTCGCCATTCCTAATATTTTTAGTCGCGGGCGACTATATATCCCGTTTTGCTTTTTAGGGATTTGTAATAACATTGTAACTATTAGGCCGATTTTAACGAAATTTGAAACCCATATGTTGTTTTCCCTTCACTTTTGAATTGTATAATTACCATAGTCCTTAAATGCTTAACCAGAGAATTATTTTGTTTGGCAATAACATCATAACTCTTTGGCCAATTTTATCGAAATTTGAATCTCTTATGTTGTTTTATTTATTCTTTCAAATGACATTATGCCAAGCTCTTCCCAAGGTTAGCCCGATAATTATTTTATTTTTGCAATATGATAATTACTATTCGGTCGATTCTAATGAAATTTAATAACCTTATGTTGTTTTACATTCTCTTCGGATGATATAATTGTCATACTCCTCTCAAGGTTAACCGAGAATTTATTTGGCAATAATATCATAACTACTTGGCTAATTCTAATGCAATTTGAAACCCTTATTTTGGTTTACATTTTATTTCCAATGATATAATTTTCAAGGTTCTCCCAAGGATACTCGGGGAATTAATGAAAGTTTCGATGGTCATAAGGTCCTAAATCAGAATAAGTGATAGCATGCAACTTTGGTAAGCAGACCTTGTTGTCATCATTTCTGCAGCAAGTTCTTCCCAATCTATATTGTTCTTACTTTTTACCTCATTGATACTTATTACTACACTGCATAAATTGATAACCAACCTAGTTCCAGAAAAACTAGTTTTAATACCAAGTAAAGCTTTGAAGAACACCCCGATAAGAGCCAGAAATAGGTGGGTCAATGGACCATGGACCCGAGGCCAGTTGCAGGAATGCTGTTACGGCTAGGAATATTTAAGTTGGGTGATAAGCAAGCGATAAATAGATAGTTATATTAAGAAGGCTCTCTCCCACTACAAACAAAAGAGCGTACTTTGCAGAACAAACAGGATACGCCTCCTAGTCCAGGCTAAACTGCCTCTAGGACTAATACCATATAGAAACAAAGTAAACCTCCAGAAATCCCCTGCTCAATTATAAGTGACCTATCTATTCCGCTGATAATATGTATCAAAACTCTTAAACGATTTCCCTTTAATTTGCCCAGAAAAGAATGACGTGCAAATGCTATTACCATTAGTTGGAAGTATTACGCTACAGAAAAATTAATTCAGAAGGTAGATCCCACCGGCAATTACTTTTAATAAAAGTGGAGTTGGCGGCAAAATAGAATCGTGGATCGGATAACACTCTTTTCAGTAAATTAAACAGGAATATGAAGTAAACCAGGCATAACTTAAAATCTACGAGACTATGAAGTTTAATACTAAAAGCGCCGTGCGACCCAAACGGGCCCCATCATACAACGGCCGGTTGGACCAGTTGGATATTTTGTGGCTTTAAGCCTTTGAAATATTCCATTCAATTCCTAAAGGTAGTTTTTTTCCTCAAATGAGGAAGGATTCGATTGGGGGGCAATTGAGTCATTATATAAGGGACTTTCAACGTCATTCTCTTCTTGATCTAAAATATAGAGGCGATTTGTCGTTAATAATAGAAATTTACATTGTACGCACTAATCTGAACTTGTCAAAATTCAGGTTTAGCAGCAGCATGTCAAGTTTTCTGGAGCATCTGATAGTATCCTCAAATTATTTCTTTCCTCAATACAAATGTGCAAAGGGTGCATGCATTTTCTCATTCGTAGCAAAGGCAAAATACAAATCAAAAAATGTCTACCCTTTATGAACAGGCTGTGCTCGACTGTTCTTTCGCCTCTTTCAAATTCCATCAAGCCTCTACGTATGTTTTAACCTAGTCTCTATCACCTAAATATTATATATCTTGAATAAAGAAAAATCATCGTGACCTAATAGGTTCAACGATAAAAATAAGCAAATACACCGAATTCTTGAGTTGAAGAATTGTGGGTTCGTTCTCAGATCCAGGCATCGTTTGAAGGGTTTTTACTAGGTAGACAGAAAATGGCTTTAAATGTTCTCTTGCAAGATTTTGCCCTTTCAAATAAGTATATAGCAGAGAGAAATTGCATGTCTTTCATCTGAAAGTTGCATATCATCAATAATTCCAATCAAAGAAAATCACATGCTAATAAACTTGTCGACAGCTTAAATACAGCTTTATATTACAATCAGCATTCATTCTCCATTCGTTGCGTTTTGACCAATATATCAATGATGCGAACATGATTAGACAAGAATATTAAGAGTAATATTATTCTTAATAAAATGTTAAAAAAAAGGAAAAGCCATAATTTAATTTGTAAAGATATATCTGGATAGCAAAATAAAATTACACTCTTTCTTATAATTTCTTGTGAAATATGTAAAGTGGAATGTCTGAAATCCTGCGATCTGCATGCGGTACGGTGCAGACAAAATATCTATATAACACATCATATTTGTTAAATAATGTGTTATTTCATGTCATCTGGATCTGAAAATGATCCACTACTGGTAAAAATAGGTTACTATACCTTAAAGAACAGAAGTCTCATACAAACACTGAATAATGGTGTAAGGTTTCGTCAAATCGAGTCGAATTAGCTTTCGGGATCCTAAGAAAACCGCACCCCAGTTGCAACACGAATAGACATAGGACAGGTAGCTTAATGCATCCATTAGATCAGTCCAAGGAAGACTGCTTGCACAAGACATGAAGTCATGTAATGCACGCCTGAAGGTGCCTCGCGTCAAAGTTCCAGTTTTTCTTGCCTTAAGGAAACGTGAGAAACCGCATGAAGCCAGTGTAGCAGTGTAAGAGAGAGGCAGAGTGACCGCACTGTAATGGTATGAGGCTGCATTTCAAGTTCATGGGTTGCATTTATCACCATTTTTGATGGCACCATGAATTCAGAAAAGCACCAAGATCTACTATGAGGTTACTTGCTGTTACCATCACGGAAGTTATCCAGAAATGGCCAGAAGATGAGTTCCCAGTCGGAGAAAGCTCCATTCTCATGTCTGTGTTCACCATACAGTGCATCTATGACAACAATATTATGGTGATTGAGGAGATACCTCTGTCTCCGGATAGGAATCCACTGAAAAACCTTTGGCCCGACTTGAAAAAGAACGCAAAACGTGGTTAGTAGGCCCTCAATGAGAAGCAGAAGATAGTCATCAGCGTGGACTATGGCAATATCGCACCCTATAGATTTGGTATCCTCATTGGACAAGATGCCTCGAAAATTAAATGATCTGATAACTGCCAAGGGTGTCTTGTCACGTTTAGGCTTTCATAAAACGAGGTTTTAGGTAACCTTTGCTATATCTACTCGTATTATGTTACATACAGCAATCTGGTTTATTTACATGACCACGAAACACATCTCTTCCACCTGGAGCATGACTTTGAGTGTTTGCATGCTTATGGCTTGATACTTTACCCTACAAATTCCACTTTAGTTGCAGGAGTTGAAAATTCTTTGCCGTATTTTAACCAATGAGGGAATTTCACTTCTTTCTGACAGAAAAGAACCTACTCCTCCGAGATACGCTCATGCCGATAATAACGATTGTTCTCACGGCGGGAACTGTAGAAGTTTTTTTTAGTCCTTCTGTACAAAATCCCATCAGCCCTCTACACATTATGCTACGATACCAGAAACGCACTTACAACCATCTCAAATTGATTAGTTCATTACTCTTCAGAATCAATTAAAATAGATTGATTACTATCCACTTGCCACAGACAAGAAAATTTGAGCCGCACTAAAAATATGAGTTAAAATCGCACAAATTTAAATTTGTTTCTCTTTTCTTCAATAATGCGAATAAATAGATCCTTGTCGATTCTATACTCCTCAATTCACCTACTAGTAGGCACACTGACTTATATTCACTTAATAAAGTAACATAAACATAAATACATCACACAGATTCCCTAAAAGCAGGCAAAATACCTGGGAAAATATCAGACGATTCAGGCAGAAAAATTGACTCGTAACGACAAACTTCCTCTTTCCCAATTTTGAGAGGAATTAGCTCACTAGAGATGAGTCACATTTGGGAATATAGCAAAAAATCCTTGAGAGTATGAAAAAATTAACTTCCATGCTGGCTGCTAATTATCTCGTCCACATGGAAGATTTTGTATCTGTATCTCTCTGAATCCTGCATTATAATTGGATCTATATAGTTACTTTAATCAGAGAGTATTCTCTCTCTATCTCGGATATGTGTCTATGACGCGGGTTTTATTAAGTAGTAATGACTCACAGCTCTGACTAGCTACTGATACTTAGACTTGCGCTTGGAAGGAAGGGATAAGTTTGTCTTTTCCGTGTACCTGGGAAAACTCTCTTTCACTAATAACCTTCCATTGAGAGGGATTGAAGACTTCATTGATTCAACAACATTAACTTGCTACACATCTCTTACCCGATAAAGGAGGCAAAAAAAAGGAACCAGCCGAAAAACGTGGAGATTTTCTTCATTTTCACTACGGGGATTTTTGAGGAGATTTTTAAAGCTGCTCTTAGGAGACTTTATATCTTTTAACCCCCTTCCCTTAACGGAGTGACTAAGCAGAAATAGACTGGACTGCCTGTCATCTTGCCTCGACCCAACTATAACGTTCTGTGTGATAGAGATTACTGGTGATGCCAAGGAAAGCTGATTTGCGGAGCAGCCCACATTGGAACGCGGTGTTAGAGGCACACAAACCAGGGGCAGAACTGTAACTTGCAACTTCCGGGAAAGGATATAGAGACCCGCTCCCACTCCTCCATCCTGAAAGCCAAGCCAGGGTCATAATGGAAGCAACATCCGTCTCTATGTATGCCGGATGCAGTTTTGATACCTAAACCAGAATGGAGCGGCACCCCCGGTTGCGATGGTTGATTGTGCGCTAACAAGCCAAAGGTCTGCCATACAATCACACCTTGTGAGTGCTCCCCCCCCCCCCCAGTTTCGCTCATAATCATTAATCCACCCCATTTAACAGTTCACGTTCATGGATGCTGAGTTATGAAAAAGAGGGAGTCATCCCAAACGAGCATAGAGTACCACCGCACGAAGAAAGGGAGCAAGAACTATTTCTTCTCAAATCAAGTTACCACAACCAACGATTAGAGAGCATAAGAAGATTATAGACCCTCGGGGCCAACTCTCAAGGAAATGGCCCAGGATAACACGACCAGCACCCTCTCAGTATTCCGGGTTGTGTATGGCAAATTAAGTATTGCCATGGTAAGACTGCTGAAGGTGGCCTAGGGATACGTTTCTATATGTGAGAAAGAAAAAGACATTGAGGCCATCACCAAAAGAGAGGCAGTTGAGGTCCTACAAGGAATTGGTCTTCAGCCCGCCGTATCACTTCAGATCTTGGCTCACAGGAGCGTGGTATGCCGGCAACTCGACCCATAAATCGGGCAACACTCGAAAGAGGAAATCAAGGAGGAAATCCAGCTTTGACAAACCTCGGCCAAAGGTAGTCAAAGTGGTCAAGTTTAAGAACAGAAGGGATAATAGGGAATACACTCACGTTTTTAAAGTAGTTTTTGCAGAGATCAAAATGGCCCAGAAGGCAAAAGAACATGGTATCCTCATGTTTAATGCCAAAGTAAGTAGACACCAAATTGAGAAAGAAGAATTTACTCCAGTTCACTACCTCTTCAGGTGCTACAGAATAGAGCAGCACGCGACAAAAAACTGTAAAGAGCCACAAGAAACATGCGCCAAATGCCTCGATAAGGGCCACCATTGGAGGGCCTTTAAAACCAAGTTCGAAAAGAGCATCAACTGCGTGCAGGGACACAGGTTAATAGCCATGGCCTACCCTGTCAAAAAAAAGGACCAAGAAAAATCATGAGCTAAAGAAATAAGAGGAAACACGAAGAGCCAAACAACCTATGCTCAAGCAGCAAAGGCGGCCCTCTCAGAAGTTGATACCAAAAAGACATACCTCAAACTAGAGAAGGAGAACTCAATCAAGTTTCTGACGTGCATCTTACACGCACACGTCATGAAACTTACGCGCCCAGGAACGTTCGCTAAAGAGCTAAATCAAATGCTCACCAAAAATGGTATCGACAAAATGTGGTTCCCGGACAACCCCCCCTCCGAGGATGTCCTGCAATTGCAGCCAGTTTCAGACCAACAGACAGAGGTACAGGACGGCACCCAAAAAGGCAAGCCCAAAATTGGAAATAAAACTTAGAAAGAGAAAAAAGAAGCAGTCGAGGTGAAAACTCCTGCCCCTCAACAGAGACAATTAGAAAACGAAGAGAGGAAAAACACTGAGTCTGCTACTACTGGTTCCTAGGAGTCATCAAACTCTTCGGACCTAGAAGCCCCTCAAACAAAGAAGGCCAAGGGAAAGAAAGGCAACAAGAAAAGGATGCGCGCGAATGACATCAATCTCACGATCTACGCATGCGAACAGTTTCCATTTCTCGAAGAGATGGAACCTAGAGAAATATTCCATGGAATTAAATCAAGAGTATTCAAATGGGAATACAATGCCAAAATCGACACTGGAATAGTAGAACAAGCTTTGCTCCACCAAAACGTGGCTCTACATCACAAAAACTTGCGAACAAATTGCAGCCTCTCTTAAAACTCAAACCTATCAAACTATTATCATACTAAATATTAACAAAGTTTAACACTTTATTTTCAAATATTAAACTAAGTAACAACTGAAAAATACTAACAACTAAGGAGAGAACTTTGAGGTCAGTCTCAAAGCATCACGTGGAAGACAATTAAATTTGATAAAACATGCAATCGGAGTATGTTGCCAACTCTACCTCTCTTTATTCACCATTGGAAAAGTTTAACTTGCATTTACAGTCCGATTGATTTGGAAACTCTCTCTCCATTGATTCACTCGTTGCCTCTTGTTTTTGGCTCACGCGAGGCAGTTATGTTAGCTAAAACTTGTTCTTATTTCATATATCCCTTTAATCAAAGTTAAAAGGAAACAAGTTTGGAAAATTAACGTAGATTGATTTGTGAAAATCTGTCATTTTTGTTTCACTGATTTGAACTTTGTTTTGATCACCCGAAATTTTATCATAAAACTTGTTCCAAGCAAATATTACCTTTTCAAACATCTTAAGAAATAAGGTGGAGAGTTCGTTTAGACTTGGAAAATCGTGCTCGTAACGAGAACTTGTACGTTTCATGGAATTTTATTTGTTGGTTATGCTTTCTTTCTCTTTAACTCTCTAAGTTTTTTAAAATACTTGCATAATAACGATTTTCATTCCTTTTTCTAATTTAATTTTTTGCAAATGGCCTGCGTGAAATTAATCTCTCTTCAATCCGCATTCTCATCTTCAGTTTCACACTTAGTTAAATGTCGTCATTTAATTAATAAAAGGATTATCTTACTGCTAGATATAATCAATAGAGAAGTTAACCTAGATTCAATTTCCAAACCCGATTTGGCTAAGTGAGTTAATTAGGTGAAAAGTTTTCTTATAATGTAGACAATTTAAAAGAATATATAATCACATTTACATTTCTTTCAACGAGGGCGATGTCAATGACTCTATGCTGGAATAAGAATTTTCGTCTCAATTGACCTTGATTTCGAGGGAAACATTGAATTAAATGATATTTCTAAGAATCATAACTGCTTCCTTCGGTGCATTAAAATCGAATCCAACGAAACGTCTTGCTAAATTCGCTTTGAAATACTTTTCATATTATTTTGCGTTCCATAACGTTTCATCGCCTCTTTCAACCTCAACTCATTAGAATAGCCTTGGTTTTTTCGATATCATAATAAAGCAATTTTATATTTCAGGGAAAGAGCTAAAATCTTACTCGAATCAAACCAAGATGGAAAACATGATCTGAAGCCGATAACATTCTCAAACACATAGCTCTCTACCCACAATTTGATTTAAAATTTTTAATTGGTAGAGTAAACTGTTTGTTTGCGATATATTTAAACTAGCAGCTGATGTTTGTCTTGAAAACAGCTTGTCACGAAGGGTCCTGTTTAACGGCTGAGTTTGGTTTGATTCTACATGGAAAGCACATTTTAGTAAGTCATAGCCCCAAAAATAGGGATGGGAGGGAACCCTCTTTCTCCCGTTGGATGCTTCAGATTAGGAAACAGCTCTGATGCCAAAAATGGGGAAAATAGGGAGCCTTTTAAAAGAATGGGAGGTTTTCTCAGAGTTTGACGCCGCCAGGACCGATAGCCGAACGGAGCTAGTGAAATTACTTCTGAAAAAAAGTAATATGCACCAAGGGAAATAAATTTTCCTTCTAATCAGCTCCGTAACTCTTGAAAACAATTTAACTTGACAGTATTAGTTCAAAAATGCCTCCTCTCAAATAATATTCAATCGGGATTGCCGCAAAAGATTCCAAATATCACAGTGAAATAAGAAGATGTGTGCAAAGTCAAATCGCCTGTAAGGTACATTAATTCGGAGACGAAAGTATAGGAAACACGAATTATTCGACAACCTTAACTTTTAAATGATACTTAGCTATTTAATCTTTTTAACTTTAAAAATTTGTTAAAAAAACTATGGGCGTGGAATATATGTCCTGCTTACAGTTCTGTGGTAATACAGCTAGGGATATGAACTATGTTTGTGTTTCAAAGTTAATGCCACCTGGAGAAGTTTGGTGAAGTGGACATTCCTCGATACTCTAAATTATCGCGGCACGAATAATTTTAAGGTTTTTATTTTGCCTTTAGTTTGTGCCATTTTGCTTCGATAATTCCCATATTTTATTTTAATAAGAGAAACAAGGACAGTTGGGTAATTTGGGTAATTTAAATTAAAATTTCAAAAGTACAAAAAAGTATAGATTTATGTACTTATAAACCTCAAACCTTTTAATAATTTAAGAATATTCGGAGGGGGAAATTGTTAAAAAATATTTCCGATCCTTGAATTTCTCCTTTGCTTAGGTTTCCTTTTCTTTTCAGTCTACTTTATTTTCGCTTGTCGAATAACACCTTCCTCTGTAAGATAGTGCGTTCGGTATAGGAGAGATTCTTGTTTAGTAGCGCCAACACTTTCGCGTCTCGGCTGACCATTTTATATCCTATAATGAGAATTGGGGTTGGGATAGAAGCATATTTTGAAGATGTGCGATAAAGAGGAGAGTTAATTTGATCAAGGTCTTCCCTGCGGCATCTCAGGTGGGGGGTCCATTACTTAGTTACAAATTTTCGGATAGAGAATAAAAATGACTATCAATAGAAGAAATTGGTCGAGCCGTGTCGTGTTTCTGCGTAGGCAATCTTTTAAGCAATCAACGTTTTAAAATAACTTCTCTTTAAAGTAAAATATTGTAAAATGTTTATAAATTAAAGTTAAGTTAATTTAGCCTCTCCTCGAGAAAATTTGTGATTGTTTATTCTTAAGTTAAATATTTCTTGGCAGGAAACTTGGGTTTCCCTATACGTAGTCAATTCAATCAAATCCATTTCATACTGCAAAGTAAAGCCTTTTTTGAATTTAAATTTATCAAACTATTGACAATTTATTAACAAATTTAACACTTTATTTTCCTATATTCAAATAACTAACAACTGCAGCATAATAAAACTAACGAGAAAATTTGGGACTCAATTCGTCTCAAAGCATCTCTGGAAAAACAACTTTTTTAAAACATTCAATCGAAGTAGGTCACCTACTCTAAGGCTCGTTCTTAACCAGTAGAGACAAGCTGTCTTACCTCGAAAGAAAGAAGGGATTTCGTTTCTGAGAAAACTTGGTTTGCTGAAATCATTTGGGAGACGAATTTTCTCACTTAAAATTGATGTATAAAGCTTTAAAGGCCTTATCACCGATAGCACCCGCGAACTCGTTTATAAGTTTGCATCGTCTTCTCGAGCCGAATGACCCGTCCATCAGAGCCAAGCTTTGTACCGAAGGTACAGATCTAAGCTGTCGACTTGCCATATTTGCATTTTTCTATTGATCTGAGATTCAATCGTTAGCATAAATGATTCTGACATCAATAGAAAATATATAATCGAATTTATCAAAGAAAAAATATCAGTTGAGTGACAAACGCTTGTATTGTAATTTTGAGATCCAAATTCTAATGCTGCTTGAATAAGCGTTCCAAATAACCTGAATAATTTAACTACTTCCTATATATAAAATGGAACGTACTTTACTTTAGTTTTAGATCTGTTCTACTAATAGACATGAAAATATCTATTTGGATTTAACAAATAATCTCTCCAATTCAGTACTTTGATAAAATTTGCTTAATAAACTATAGACTCGACAGAAAGAAAAACTAAATTGTTATAACGTAAAAACCGTCAGATAGTGATTTTTTTGTCTTACTAAACGAGGTGATTGTTGGATAAAAAGTCATAGTGTAGCTGACAAAGAATCATCAGATGGCTAGGCTTGTTACTACCAACGAATGAGTATGTCGATATAAAGAACAAAGTAAACGGAATATTAATGTAGATGTTGGCGCATCGGTAAAAATATACGAAGTAACACTTGAAGTCCGCCACACATTGAAGTTGAATTTGGAAAGTAAAGGTACTAGTAAATTGGTCAAGAATTCGTAGCGTCAGATACAAGCTGATAGCAATTGGCTCATAAGCTTTGTTGAAGGCCATGTTGCTCTCTTTGCGACTATGGAGAATGACACCAAGAGAAAAATCATAACCAGACTATATAATCATTTCTTTGGGAACCAAATATTTGACAATTCATGGAAAGAAGAGAAACCTTCAAATGCAGAATGCAGATTGCATCGTCATTCTGTCTCTCTGACAACCTCAATGTCATTGTGGACTCATTTAAGCATGGAGAGAAAAGCATTTGCCAATACATTGAGATTGTAGATTCTCCAATTATATCTGACTGCGATATGTCTAGTCTACATGCGGGGTATTCTGAGCTCTTTTATTGACACTCATATATTTCGAGGATCATTTGGTTTATCATTCGGAAGGTGGTTGTGAAGAAGTGGATAATTGAGGTAAAGATTTTAGCAGAACAGTTTTCCATCTCCCTTTCTATTGAGAATTTACAGGAGCTGGGATAGAAGAGCTCAAACACAATCGAAGATAGTCTAAATATTTCATTATACAAGTTAATAAGCCGAAACTAGTTCTCTTCGTAAATAAATCTGATTAAAATATTGCGGGTTATTATTTCTTTCATCGGATATATATCTCGTTACTGTGATATCTTCAATTTTTCTTGTACTATATATATTATATATATCCAAAGAAGTATAGTAACTCACATATAAATTCATCAAAGAAACCACAGTGTTAGGATCAATTTATTTGCGTCATCAGGTTTCGACGGAGACTTTCGTCGAAACGTTATATATATATATATATATATATATATATATATATATATATATATATATATATATATATATATATATATATATATATATATATATATATATATATATATATATACACTGTGTGTCCACCCAAAATGTATACATACTTTAAATAATTGTAAAATAGGTGTTTATTGAAATACATTCCATTTTCAAGACATACTAGAATCTACAAACATTATTTTATTGTTTGGTAAGCGCCTGTTCTCAAACTGGCGTCCTTTCTGGTTCAGATACTGCTGAAAACGTGAAGCAATGGAATCGCAAACACTACCTATTAATTCGTTTGGTTATTTGCGTTCATTCCCGCTTAATGGCTGCTTTAAATTCAGTGACTGTTGCAGGTTTCATAGCGTAGACTTTGTCATTTAGGTATCCCCATAAAAAAGTCTAGTGGTGTGAGGTCTGGTGAACGCTGAAGGTTGTGTACTGTTGAATTTTTACTTCTATGCTTTTTAATGATTTTTTTATTATAGGAATTTGAACATTCACGAAATATTTTCATCGCTTGAAGACTAGAATGAACATAATATAGAATCTGCTGACATTATTCTTCATGTTACTGAACCATAAGTAAATTGTTTAACTAATGAAGATTCAGATCTGTCTGATGATGAAACTACTGGAGATATAAATCAACTTGGCCGAATCTTATTGAATAGGAAGTGTGATTTTATACCCCATAAACATTGCGAAACTTCGGCTGAAAACATATCTAGTAGTTCAGGTGAAGGGCGGAGAGTTAACCTGAGGACATATTTTCAGCACATAAAACTACTAAAATTGTTTTACAGTGATTATTTTATTTGAGGATATAGCTGAACATATAGTTTCTACTTACAGAAATTTCTTTGCTCAGCAAAGAAATTACAAATTAAATTTGAACACTGATGAACTATGGGTAGTATTTGAGGGGTTACTTCTCTCGGGCTCTGCAAAATATCTAAATAAAAGACTCTATTGGTATAGGGAATCTGATGGTCATAGCATTTTGTCAGACGCTATTCGATGTAGCAGATTCGAAATGATATTGCATCACATTCATTTTAATGACGACCATAAAATGGATGCAACTGACCGTTTATATAAGATACGACCATTGATTGATCACCTAAGCAGTCGATTTCTTGAATTACAGTAGGGGTTTTAGAAGAACACCTTCAATTGGTGAATCTATGATCCCATATATTAAAAGACATCATGCCAAACAATTCCTAAAGGGCAAGCCAATAAGATTTGTGTTTAAAAACTGGGCACTCTGCTCATCTAAGAGATATATGCCACCATTTTATATCGAAATGGGAAAAGAACAAAATGAAAAAGAGAGTGGCGATTTTAAATTAGGACTTCAAGGAGACGTAGTTGATAAGTTGATAAATAAAACGAATATTCCATTCTACATATAAGTTATTAAAACATTTATCAAATTCAAGAATATATGTAGCTGGTACTGCTAGGGAAAATAGATTGATGAACTATCCTCCTCCTAGTGAAGCTGTATTTACAAAGATTCCAAAGATTGCTGTAGAAATCAGTGCATCTGATTCTGTAGTAGAAATAAAATATAGTGATAATAATGTTCTGACACTTGATTTAAATTTTGAGTCATCAGAAATCGGAACAACAAAAAGATTTTCAAAACAGTTAAAAGGTTATATTTCACTTCCTCAACCAGTAGCAAAAAAGAATTATAATTCTTACATAGGCGGTATTAACCAATTGGAACAGTGGGTTTCTACTTACAGAACAAGAATGAGACTAAGAAAATGGCGGTTGCCTATATTTATATATTTATTTGATGTTTCAATAGCAAACTCCTGGATTTTATGGAAAAATGCCAAGAAAGACAATATTCCTCTTCTGAATTTTCGAAGAAATTTAGCAGTAACTATTTTCAAATCACATCGTACTGCATCGATGCAAGGAAAAAGAGCTCCTCAAGTTAAGAGTAGAGTTAGATATGATGGTTTGAGGCACTTGTTGCAAAGCTCGAAGATAAGGAGATGTGCCAAGTGTCCTTGAAAATCAGCATTCACTTGTGTTGAGTGTGATGTAGGACTGCATCCTAAATGCCATTTTAGTTATCACACAAACGACTAAGTATACATATGTTTAAAATGAATAAAATTACCTTTATTTCCTTGCTAAATTCTGTTAGGTATTAATCTATTTGTAAAAAATTGAAATTTTAAAAATTCCTTTTTTTTTCTTATATTGCATAGTGTCCTGTTTTGTAGACAACTTATATCTCAACATATAAAAATAGGAGAATCATAAGATTTTGGACAAATACTCCCCTTATGGTATTTAGAAACATAAAAATATTAAATTTGATCTCAAAAATTGTACTTTATGCACTAATCGGTTAATCCTCTTAATGATAGGCCACACAACACTGTAACTCCTGGTAAATTAACATGTTGTTCGACCATAACATGCGGATTCTCAGATTCCCAATAGGTGCAATCGCGGCGGTAAATTAAAGGATTTAATTTCAATGTGGTCCAATCACTCCACACAATCTTTGTTGGAAAGTGTACACTTTCGACACATCGTTCAACTTCTACTCGCAATACTGCACTCTTCGGTCTGGATCATCGTCATTAAGAGCATGGACTAATCTTGGAATGTAACTTTTTCATTGACAACGCTTCATAATGCGATGGACAGATGATTTTAAAATGCTCACCTGACGACTGGCTTGCCGCACAGATTTTCTTGGATTTCGGTGATATGTTTCCAAAAATCTTTCTTGCTTGGTGAGGAAAGACGATGTTCGTGGTCTTCTAAAACGTTTCTCATGGACGTTCTGAACAATTCCATCGGCTTCAAACTTATCTCTGATTCGATTGATGGTAAGATGCGTTGTTGGTTCTTTTTGAAACTCCCTCTTAAATTGTCTTTGTTCTTCAACCTAGTTTTCATACCTCAGTAGCATTTTAGAATCAACTTCCTTTCTTCAAAGTTTAGTCTGACTGCCATCATTAATTCTGCAAAAAAAAAAATAATTTAAATAAAGACCTACTTTACAATTATTTAAACTGTGTATATATTTTATTTTATTGAAAAAACAATAAAATAATGTTTGTAGATTATTTAATCACGTCTTCCTTAGGGTCTAAGCAAACTCCGTTCCCACAATTTTCATTGTCTATGAAATTCCTTTGATAGACAATCTCTGGTCTCTCTTCCTCTCTCTTTCTCTCTCGAACAAACATTGAGTTCAAACATTGCTATTCCCCAGAAACCTGATTGGTCACAAGGATTCAAGGATAATAAAAGATGGGAAAAATAGCTGTGATAGTAAGAAAAGTAAAAGATTGAAAAAGTTTTATTTTATTAGGAGAATGTTGTGCCAGTACGTCTAGCTATGGCTTTCCATGCACTTTTGTGATGCTTCCATGCATGTTGTTTTAAGCATTCAAGACTTTTTTTTCGTATTTTTGCCTTTTTTGTAGATAGAGCTATCTCAGTTTCTTGATTATATATTGTTATTTTGAAGTATTTTTGTCCACTACGGATCTTTTTATTTTATTTTATTTTTTTGTAAGATTTAGTTTAGCATCCTAATTACTCGGATATTAATATTTATCGTTTTTTCGGTGAGAAATAGTTATTTATAAATTGGTTCTATGTATTCTTGCAACCGTTGTTGGCTGCTGGTAAACCTTGTCGGTAACATCTATTCGAGTTGTCAATTTCGGGTATTCCTATGTTCTGCATGACTCTTTCTGGTAAGTATTCATGTATGTTCCTCCATATTTCTGTTGCTCATCTGTGCATCGTCACATTTAGGGGGTCGATCCCGGCGAGATCGTGTAGTCTAATTGATGGTATACAGTCCAGTAAACTGAGATCAAGGATGAAGCATAGTGCTTGATTTTGCACTAGTTGTGCCGTGTGAGTTTGTGTCTTGCTTGACACATGTAATGGGACGGCGGGGTATAGCAAGATCGGTCTGACTAAGGCCAAATATAACTTTTTTTTGTTGCGGAAAGAGAGTCTTCTGAACCTATAGAGTTGCCTAAGTCTGATCTTGATTTGCTAAACCTTCTCCTTGATATGTTCATTATAACCATTTGCTGTGTTTTCAATCCCAGAACTCGGGCTTCTCGGGCATATGGATAGTATTCGCCATTTGCCCTAATGTTGGCCTTTTGATACGTCTGAACAGAGAATATTAAACTTATCCATATTGGTGCGAATATTGTTTCTTTTCTCATAGAGGTTGATATTGCTAATTTCCCCAGCTGTCCTATTTGCGACGTCCACAACAGCTCGGTAGTCAGTTGTGATAATTTGAGTTATGGCTTCGGCAACTGGACATATATAGCGTAATCTTGAGTAGGAAAAGGGAGGTCACTCGTGTAGATAGTATACAACGTTGGGCTCAGAAATCCCCCTTGAGGCACCCCTGCATTTATCGAAAAAGGTCGTCCTTTGTGATCATTGATCTTTATAGTTGCCTCTCTACCCTCTATATAATCACAAAAGATTCTGGTTATATTAGTTTCCATCTCAGGATCACATAATTTGTTCTCTAATCCGGGCACCCAGACCTTGTCGAATGCAGAGGCCACGTCTCTGAGTGCGACGTCCACCCTCTTATTTTCGGCCTTTGCATTTGCAATGTACTCTGTCATATGGGCAAGGGCAGTTTCCGCACCGAGGTCACTACGGAAACCCTGTTGTTGCATGTTGTATCTGTCCGTTGTTTCTAGGAGGTTTTTTAGTCTGTCATTCAGAAGTTTTTCTTAAAGTTTCTCAATAAATTCTAGAAGTGATATGGGTCTGTAACTTTTTACCTCCTTTTTTGGCTTCCCTGTTTTTAAAATAAAGATCATTCTGACCCTTTTAAGTATATCTGGGATGTAGCCAACGTTTAAACAGGCATTAAAGAAACTTAGTATGGCTTTATTGATGTTCGGGGAGGCATTCACTAAGTGCGCCTTGGTGATACCTGATACACCAGGGGCCCTCTGCTTGAAGTTCTTTAAAGCTTTCTCAAACTCTTCATGAGTGAATGGTTTTCCTTCGGTTTCTGCTCGTCGAGTGTCATCGACGAAGTGGTATGGTGTTATAGTTAGTCTTCGCTCTTCCAGGTATAACAAGACTCTTTCCTCATATTCCCAGTCGAAATCGTTGTTTTCATCTCCGTGATGTCGAATTTTCTCTTCCAGTGCTCTCTGAAGTGGATTTCTATCTCTTGGTCCTCGGTGATCGTTCTTTCCTCAGCTGTGATAGTAATATTAGTCTTATTTTGCTGAGTGCCACTTAATATGCTAATCTGAGACCAAAATTTGGGGGCGGTCGGTTTCCAGGTCTATTTTATCAATTATGCTATCTTAGATTGTCTTAGATTTTCTCGCTGATAAGATATTTAATTTCCATGCGCAGGTTACTAAGTTAACGCTATCGTTCCACCGTGTTACCGTTCTCGTTTATTTCAGTAATAAGTTCCTCTAGTCTATCTTTCCTTGACATAATCTCCTTATTCTATCTTGGAGCAGGGAGAGTTAGGTATTCAAACCTAGGGATAGCTATTCTATCTGCTTCCTTAATATAGGGATAAGGTCTTCGAAGGGTCGATCTATGTCTTCGAGGGTGGACCCGTCCAAGGGTTCTACCCGATATTCGTGGAGGACTTTCTTGTATTCGATCCAGTCTGCCTTGGGCAAGCAATTGCGGGAGCGAATTTTGACCTGGATAGGTGAGACTGAGATTGTGGTAATCATACTAAGGTGATCAGATGGAGAATAAGGGCCAGGGACGGTATTTTGGTTCAGAGCGAAATTGTTATTTGTTAGTATGATGTCGGGAGTAGCAGAGGATATCCTAGTTAGGTATGATGCGAAATCTGGGCATGCTATATTTACCACGCCGCGTTCCATAAGAAGCCTCAGGGAGGTACCTGCCCCGTTGAAGGCCGTGGTGTAGCCTATTTCCCTGCAACGAGCATTTAGGTCGACAATAAAAATTACTGAACATTTCCTTCTGAATAGGCGGAGGAAATTAGGTATGGGCAAATATGATCTTCTTGGTGGCTGGTACCCTACTGCTATAACTAGATCGTCAAAGAGCGTACTAATTTTCATCGCTAGGTAGGATTCTTCCGTTAGTTATCTCCTTGAATTTGATTCCCTTTTGCACTGCAAGAGCAATGCCGTCATTAGAGTGGCTAGTTGTGATGGTGATGTAGTTATATATTTTTCTAGGGTTGGTTTCTGCATTAAGTCCGTGTTCAGAAATGAGGACGATATCTGGGTATACCTCACAGATTATATTGTAGTAAATGAATTTTTTAACCATCCAGCCATTAACTTTTTAGAGAAAAGATCTTCAGTTTATTGATGTATCTCGTCGCGTAGTTCATCTTATTCCCGGTCAAAGTTCGATACTTTCGCTGGCTCAGTTCTTGTGGGCGACCTCATTCTGGTGGATCGCTTCTTATAAAATTGATCGTGGGATAGGTTGAGACATGATTCGCCACAGATCTCGATCCTGCCTTGTCTGAGTGCCGAAATCATTTCTTCCTCACTGATGTAAAAATCATAATCCCACTTGTATTTTCCCTTGATCATTCATTCAATGATGTCTTTCACTTTTGCCGTTCTTGACAGTAACGCTGATGGGGAGGCATATACTTGTAGGTTTAGGTTGGTAGACTTGTTAGTTAGAAAAGATTGTTTGGTCTTCTTGGGGCTCTTGGTTTTTTGGCTTGCCATTTGGAAATCAGTATCCTCTCGTTCAGGTTGGTCGGTCTCCATTATTGTAGGGGTGTCAGATGTGCTGGATTTGTTCAAACTTGGATCCCGAGATCTTGAACGTTTTCTTGCCGTAGCCGTATGCCTGATTCCTGTCTAGGTTTGGTACAGCTCGGTTGAGGGAGGATTATGAGGAAATCACATTGGTTTCATCCCATTCTGCCTCAACATACTATTCAACTTGGTAGCGTAGCTTCCCGGCTCTGCGATGTTAAAAAAGTGAGCGTGTATAACACACATCACAAGGTTTAGGTTCATTGAAGGTTCTAATTGTAGAAGAGTCTTCTCCTTCCCCTGGCTCTTGGTTGCCTATGCATAGGTGGTTCTTGCTTTGCGGTGTTTCTCCTCTTGGGTGTTCTTTTTCTTGACGTTGACTAGTGTCTTTTTCATGGGACACGACATCAATAGGGTACGGTGAGGGACATTACAATTAAAGCATTTCTTAGTAGCCCCGTTCGTCCACTCTAGCCAGGTGTTGCCTCTCTGGCGCATTCGCTGCAGACCTTTTCTTGGAATGTACAATTTTTAGTGGCGTGCTGCTCTAGGGCATAGCACGAGGAGCATACCTGGCCTAACACGATGGTTTCCCTGTCCATGCATGAAGCGGATATTTTGGTGTAGAATAGGACGAGGCCAGCTTCGGATGCCTTAGTGGCCATGTCAGAGATTTGGAAGGTGGCTTTAAATAGATGGGAATATTCGGCTCCTTCGCGATTTTTGAATTTGTATACCTCTTCGACATTTGCCCAGGTTTGCCTTGCCTCTATCTCATTTTTGATATCCTCGATGCTGTGGGAGCTGACCCATGGATCCAGGCGACGACAAATTATGGATCTCTGAGCAGAGAAATGGGCAGGGATCATCGGGGTCAAGTTCAGCTCCTTGAGCTTTGCTAGTGCATTCACACTGAGAAGCATTTCTACGTCATGGTCAGTGTCGCAGATTTCGAGATAGCCGTAGGTCTGATCAACTAAACGGCATAGTGCAACCTCCATCGAGCCGAAAATAGTTAAAAACACCTTTACCTCGAGGGTTTGGAGCAATTTTCTTTTACCCAGAGGAGGATTTTCTTCTGTCCCCTGGGGTCGCCCATGACGGCCTTAAAGGGAAGCTATTCACCTGGAGCCAACCAGGCTCCTATTTAGATGTGTCCTTATTATTAAGCTCGGACCACCTTCGCTGCCCTACCTATATTAATTGTCTATCAGGACCCACCTGCCTGTACTGACCACTCCATCCCCGAATGGGGCCGCCTTCTTCGCACCCCCTGTGCGCCTTACTTCTGGGGTTCGGACACGCCGGGTACCAGTGGTCTCTACAGGTCTTAAACGGAGGAGGAGTTATCATGACTCGAGATGTGCTGCTGATCTTAAAGAGAGAAACAAACGTGGGGGGAATTGCCCCATTAAAGCGCGCGTGCGCGCCTGCGACCCTTTTCGGTGGGCCAGTTACGTAAGCCGTCAGGGGTCTTGATGAGCACGAAAAATTCTTGACCTACTTTTTTACATAGAAAAATAGATAAGAAAACAAGTAGGACTTTATTGGTCACGCCCACCTTCCATACATATATAAAAGGAAAATCGGACATTAAACCCACCTTCACATTACTTGAGATATATATATTTTTTTTAATGCGTCATTTTTTCAGGTCAACTCGATATATATATATATATGTATATATATATATATATATATATATATATATATATATATATATATATATATATATATATATATATATATATATATATATATCGAGTTGACCTGAAAAAATGACGCATTATATATATATATATATATATATATATATATATATATATATATATATATATATATATATATATATATAATGAAAATTAATGCAAAATCGCAAGAAAAGATGAGAAATTAAACCACATTCTCCGAAGACAATTTAATTCAGAACAGTTTCGGTGTATCTCACACCCTTTTTCAACTGACAGTTGGAAGAATCTGATCTGCACATATTATGAACACTCAAGATTTCGTTGACCGCCTCAACCACCTGCAATTACCGGATGGAAAACTTGTGAGCTTTGATGTAAACTCTTTGTTTACCAAAGTTCCGGTTGACCAAACCATGGGCCTTCTGCGGGAAATCATGCCTAGACTTAATTTGGATTCTCCCATTTCTACGAGTAAATTTATCGATTTAGTTGAATTATGTCTCTCTGACAATGTGTTTCGAGTAAATAATGAGTTTTATAGACAAATATTTGGCCTTAGCATGGGAAATTGTTTATCTCCGATATTGGCATGTCTCTTCATGGAATATTTTGAGACTGAACTCCTTCCCACAATTTCTCCCCCTAACTTTATATGGTTAAGATACATTGACGATGTATTTTCTGTATGGCCTAATGGCCATGATTTTGATACCTTTTGTAATAATTTGAATAATTTGCATGTCTCCATCAAATTTAAATATGAATGGAAATATGATAATACATTACCCTTTTTAGATGTCCTCATTACAAAAGATCACCATGAATTAAAACTTAACGTTTATAGGAAACCAACCCACTCGAATGCCTATATACATTATTTTTCATTTCACGATAATAATGTTAAAAAATCGGTAATTTTCTAACCTTTTCCTTAGAGCATACAAAATATGTCATCCTTCCTATTTAGTTTAAAAAATTGTCATTATCAGGACCATTTTTTCTAATTTGTATTACCCCGATTGGTTCATAACGTCTGCCCATTTTGCAGCTAGAAAAACATTCTATGGTAATAAGCCTTCCCGCACTAATTACTTCAACAAATGTATAACATTGCCATTTAATAATGAATTAAATAGTTTGAAGGACATATTTGGAAAATGCGGGTATTAATCTAGCCTTTAAATATAATAATTCCTTAAACCAATTGATGATTGCCAGGAAACCCAAAGAACATCATAACATAGGAGTATATGCAATACCATGCAACGATTGCCATAAGGTTTATATAGGGAAAACGGGGAGAAATCTAGACAAGAGATTGTATGAACACAAAAGAGATATTAGAGTGGTCAGCCAAAGCAGTGGAATATTTTGCCATATGTTAGAGACTTGAATCATTCGATCGATTTCAATGGAAGTAAAATGGTATTTAAATCGGCTAACTATGTTTAGAGAAAAATCGTAGAATCGAGCTTGATATCGTCAGTTCCTAATTTAAATCTATCTGAGGGTCAATTTTCTTTTAATCCTGTAATATGAAAGCAAATAAACAAAATAGTAAAATGTCAGCCCTTCAATATGTTTAGGCCTACCCATCCCCCCCCCCCTGATTAGCCACAAGTAGGGGATTGTGGGAAAAAAAGAGGGGATCTTTCACGACCTGACCCCGTGTTATGTTTATAAGCACTTTTCTTATATTTTCTATCCAGTGTCAGTTGAAAAAGGGTGTGAGATACACCGAAACTGTTCTGAATTAAATTGTCTTCGGAGAATGTGGTTTAATTCCTCATATATATATATATATATATATATATATATATATATATATATATATATATATATATATATATATATATATATATATATATATATAAATATATAATATATGAATGCAATGTCCCGCAAGAAAAAACATTTCATTTTTTCCTGCGGGACATTGCATTCATTTGCTACCCTAACGTGATACTTTGTGAGGTTTCATTTTATATACATATATATATTGTTGAAGACTATAGTATATTTCGCTTTGATCAATTTCCTTTGGCACCTTTTTATTATTCTTCTTGGCCTATGTTCATATCTTGTTTTAATAAATGCATTTGGTAAAAAACAAACTTAAATTGCTGAGCTTTCGATTCGTTCTATCTTCTTCGAAGCGTCTTTAGGTATTCTTTCCTCCTTTAACGATGAAGTATGGTGGAGTCAGAATCAGGGGATATTCATTCCTCCTTGCCTCAGCGTAATGTCAACTGAAACGAGCCAATCTGGTGAGTGGAATTTTTAATACAAATTTAATGTTCGATTCCGGCTGGCTGTTGACTGCCGGCTTTTCTTCGTTTACTTTAGATGGCTTCTAAGGTGTTCAGCCTAGCTTTATTTGCCTCTTTTTTTTAATTGTGTTGTTTTCAATTAGAATATCTCCAGTTAGCTTGATGTTATGCGCGCTCTCCATAAGGCATTAATGACTGATCTCTTGTAGCGTTCAGGACACTCAGAAGAACCGTTTAAGCAGTAGCCTAATTTCGTTGCCTTAGTTAACAGGGCAATTTTTCATTTATCCTCCTCTCCGGCTGTTGATGTCGAAATTAAGATGGTTTCCTGATTTCTCGTTAACAACGGCTACCCACAGGAATCCATCGACGCCAAAAGCCAAAAAAAAAGAGAAAATGAACTTGGCTGCTGGTCCTGACGTCCGGTCTACTCCGAAGAAGAATAATATCGACCTTTATTACAAGGCCAATATGAATACAGACTATCGTAAAGATGAAAATTCTCTTAAAGCCATTTTCCACCGTAATAAGACCCTAACCGACAATAATACGGATATAAATCCTATTCTATAGTACAACACCATTAAAAAAATTAGGTGCATCATGAAGAACAGCTGTCTCCCTCCGACGAGCAAACTCCATGAGACCAACGTCGTGTATGAATATTTGTGAAAAGTTTGTGACTGCGAATACCGCAATTTAAAGTACATCGGAGTAACCTCCACAACCCTGTCAAGGCGACTGACAGCTCACTTTCAAGATGGCGCGATTATAAAATACGCCCACTCTCATGGCACTATCCTAACCCGTGAAAAGCTGAATAAGGACACTTCCATCACCCTGAAACTGCCAAACAGCAGAAGATTGCGGATGGCCGAAGCCGTCATTATTCAAATGTAGAAACCGGCAATTATCGTGCAACTTCAGCCGGAAACCATACTCTCGACGTCTTGGTGTCTCCGTGTTGACCGCCGTTAAACGAAGCACGTTTTCAAACTCTCATTTTTCTTTGCCTTCTTTGCCAGAGAACTAGATCGGAACGTCACTGAGTTGTTTTCTGTTAGACATTCATTTAATCTTTGGTTCAATATTTTTTTCAAATACCTTCCTAGTGAAGTCGAGAAGGGCTATTGGTCTGAAGTTTTCAACCTCCGAAGACGGTTTTGCAATTTGGGCAATTTTAACTCATCGGGGAAGTATCCTGTGTTAAGACAGGCGTTAAAAACGTTCCTTATCCTCTCGAGTATATTATCCAGTGCTTTTATATAATTTTCTCTACTGAGCACGATTTTCCAGGGGACTTTTGTTTAAATATGGTGATGGTGTTCTATAATTCCTCGATTGTGATTTCAGTGTCAAATTCTTCATTTTCAAATCGTTCCTCTTCTACGTAGTGATATGGAAAGTACTCTCCATCCGTTCGTTAAGTTCGTGAATTATTTGTTTTTAAAAATCTATATCGTAGTTTTTCTTGAATAATTTTTCATTCTCGTGTTCCCCTTGGATTAAATTCCCGTTTCTGTCCTTGATCTTTATTTTCTTTTTCCCCTTAGTACTTCCCATACGTCTTATCTTTTTCCAACATTCTCGAGGCATTAGCTCGTTGTCAATATTTTGAACGGCAATGTCACAGTATTCTCTTTGATTATCCGATATTGCGCTTAGTAGTTCCCTCCTTTTTGTTCTCAGATTACAGTATTTTTCTATTGTTGTTCCATTTGTTATAATTTCCTCGTTTATCGTTTTTTTTTTAAATTCTTACTCTTCATTGCGTCTGTCCATAAAAAATATTTGATAGTTTTGTATGTGCTTCTGGTAATCGCGTTTTCGTCGGCTGTCTGTATTCGTGTCCTTATTTTTTGCCAGTTCGTCGTCGATTTCTTCTAAAGTGGCTTCATTTAATCTGTTCGGTGTGTAATCGTTCAATTCTTGTTTGTATTTTGCCAATCTGCTCTATGGTACGCTTTCCATTGTTAAGCGGGTATTTGTATAGGTTGTTGATTTATGGTTAGTAGCGTCGCTGAATGGTCGCTGCAGATAACGTCTGCAGGTTCCATATGGTAGTTAAATGGGATATTATAGTTTGCAAGGCTGATGTTTCAAGTCATCTCACTTTGTTTTTTAATTAGTGTACGATATTCTAGTCCAAGTCTTATGTCAATTAGTGCTTTTAGGTGTTTGCCGTTTGATTTCTGTTCTTTTATCATGTATACGTGTGTGCATCTTGCGTTCAGGTCTCCCCCCAAAAAATTTAGGATTTCACTACTAAATATTCTCACAAAGTTATTTATTGGGAGTCCCGAGCGCCTCAGTGGTTAGTATCCTGTAGAAATTATTATATTATTTAATTCCATTTTGATCTCAATGGCGAGGTAGGAATCGATTAGTCCTTGTTTTGTCTTGTACTCTAATCCTCTTTTTAAGCCCATTGCTGCTCTGTCGTGTTGTTCATTTGGTGGTTATTTTTCTTTTACGTCGTAGTTTCATATTTTTAGTTCGTGAGTCTCAAAGTTAATTACGTGATCTGAAATTAGAATTATGTAGGAATCTATTTCTCTAAATATATTTCCGCATGTGTTTTCTTTATTCTTCCATCCATTTGTATTTGTCTGTAGAATTTTTAATTTTCTATGATCCGTCATATTTGTTTGTTCTTATGCGGGTTTTCTTTTATTGGAGTGTGGAGCTTTTACGATTATTTATTTGTATCTTTTTCTGGCGGTTCTGCTTTTCATTTCTGTCTGTGCCGAGATCTGTCTTTTCTCAGTTTCACATTTTGCGGATACTACATCCAGTGTCCTATCGCGTGGCGAGGTGCTCTTGGTAAAATTCCTTTTTGGTTTTATGCTTTTGCGTCTGTTTCTTTTTACGTTTTTCTTATTTGTCTCGTCAGTGCTGCTTTCAGATTCTGTTTCCTTGCTTTCTATGTCTTCCTCTCGTTCTAATTCGCTCTCATTTCCTTTTGCCTCTTCGATAAGTCACTTTTTGTGTCTTCTGAATTTTTTCTATTAAATATGGTCGATAAGTCAATATTTTGCGGGAATTTCATTGGTTCCAGCCCGTTTTTACTGAGCATGGAGTTCAACGTATTGGTATATGTTCTTGGTTGTGCAATATTTATGACGTGTGAGTGAAGAATACACGTCAGTATCTTTACGTTCAACGTTTCGTCAATTGTCACTTAAGTAGTTTGTCTGTTATTTTTATTTTTCGCTATTGCTGCCGCTGCAGCATATAAGGAGTTTCTTGTTGCTTCTTTTCTTTGATATGTCTCCGTTTCTTTTCTCTTTATTATTTATTTTCGCTTCGGTCATGTTATTGCCATTGATCTGTGGTTCACTCCGCAATTAACACATTGTTTAGTGTAATTTGGGCAACTCATCCATGAATGGGGGCTGCTGCATTCCAAGCATATTTCTTCTTTACTTGGGCAGTTTGCTAGAATATGGTCTTCCATTTTATAGCATCTAAAACAAGTTTGTATATTATGATACTGGTCCCTTTGGATGTTACAGGTAGGGATAATCATACTGTATGCGAGAAGTCCCTTTTCAAAAGCCTTAGTGGCAATCTCGGTTGACTGACACAAGATTGTGAACACGTGTCTGTGTTACTTAAATTTGATGATATCGTGTATCTTTAACCAGGGTTGTAGTTTCATAAGTTCCTTTTTTAGTTCATCTGGTGAGTGTTTCCCCACCCATGATTCAATTTTACCTTCCGACATACAATCCTCCGGTTGGCAAGGATCTGGGTTGGTACTTTAGCCTCTAAGTCAATTTTTCTTAAAGTGATGGTCCCTTCTGATGAAAGTAATAATTCAATCTCATTGTTTTTTGCACAAATGGCAACGAATCCATTTGATGTTTCGATGCATTTGATCAGGGCGATTTGCAGGTCCTTGAAATTGCTCTGTGCGACATCCTGTTGCTTCCGTTTTAATCCGTTCTGAATTAGCCGAAGCGTGAGACTTTTAGTGAAATCCTGTGTGTTCATGATCAATCTTTCACATGCCTTCCCTAAAATGGGGAGAGGTTCTGTAGAAAGTAAGTTGTAGATTATTCACCGCGCTCCACTAGTGGGAAAGGCCCCCTATCTGCTCCTATTATTATCTTGCCTGCCTGCTCAGGAGCGCACAATCCATGACCTCCCTACCTATTTACGCCTAACCCTATAAGCGGTCCGGCAGTCAGATTCGGGCTCGTCACTGATAATCGGGCTCATCTGTGGCCCCCTAACGGGGTCTCTTTCGGGAGTTCACTACACCCTACTACTAACTGCTTCTGAGGTGTTGCCGGTGGTCAGGTTATACTATGCTAGATGGAAATAAAACGGGAGAGTATCAGATATATAAAAAGGAATAGAGTGAGAGAAGGAAATTTAAGGAGATCACCGTTTTGGGCTGAAACCTTGCGAATCAGAAAGAAGAGATCTCTCCAATCAGTCTGATTCGCGCATATATCTCTTCTATGTTCTGCTTCTCTTTTTACTAACTCATATGTTTAAAAAAGCTTCTTCTTTCGCAAAGTTATTCAAGACAAAGGGTTGTCATAACTTAGTAGTGCGTAGGTCACTGTGAGCAGTCAAATGAACTGAGCCTCAAAGAGTCAGACTTGGATCCTTTGCAGTTTTAAGGATTTGGGTCAACGGACTCGCGTTTATAGGGACCTGTGGATGCAGGAGTTTGGATGGAATGATTGCATTATATATATTTAGTTTGTTGGAGGTACTCAGGTTCAGGAATCTTAAAAATTTCCCAAAGTCACTCCGTGACTCCCATATCCACAAGTCGTAATCCCTAATCGCAGAACCGTGCTATCAGTGCGGTATGGGATGCCTGCACCCCCACATGGATGTCTGCGAGGTTCCGTCGCAACAGTAGAATTACACGGAACTTTGGGGTATTGGTAGATATGTTCTTTCTTCTCTCGAAAGAGTTGTTGTTTTCGATTTCTACCGCCGTACTCTGTTTCATATAATTCACATTCCTATAAGGTGTGGTGCAGATAATTGTTGTAACGTCCGCAAATTGGACGTATAACGAGTCTTCAGTTAGATGTTGTATATGTTGTAAAGTAAGGGACTTGTACATCCGCCTTGTGGCACCCTTGCCTCGAGTTCAAATTCGGGGCCATTGGAACCTTTAATATTCACCTACACTCTCCTCTCGATTACGTAATCACATAGAATACTTTCAAGTATGGTATTGAGGCCCATGTGTAAGATTTTGCATTGCCTTTCTCTCCTCCATACTCTGTCAAAGGCCTTTTTGACGTCGCGGAGTACCAGATTTTCATGGCGTTTTTCTGCTTTTACTTTTGCCAACTTCTCGGTAATCACGGCTAGCACCGTTTACGTTCTTCGTTACCTTCCTTGGCTGTTGTGCGAATTATTTTCCTCGAGGAAAGTATTCACCCTGTTGGCCAATATTTTCTCCAAGAGGTTCCCTGCAAATTTTAAGTGAGATATAGGCCTGATGCTAGCTGGAATGTCCGGTGGCTCACCGGCTCTGGGAATGAAAATCATTTTTGCTACCTTCCAGTGGTCAAGGAAGTAACCCACGTTCAAGCACGCATTCATGATATTCATGAGCCCCAGAAGAAAGTTAGGCGGAGCTCGAATAAAATTCTCCAGCGTCAGTCCTGTACGCCATGGTGCTCGTGGACGAACGGATTTTAAGTTTTCCGAGAGTTCTTCGGCAACAATTCTATCTCCCAGTCTCCCCATATCCCTTTTCTGCGATAAATAATAGTGAGGATGGGTTCTGTGTGTCTGGTCGTTCAGACCATTTATTATTCCGTCTACGAAATCTGAATCAAATTCATCATTCTCTTCTGGCCATATTTTAAATATAGATGACCAGAAGAGTCTGAATTCTTCTTCGATTTCCTCTGTGTCTATAATTTCTGTATTTTCACATGTAAGTTTAATAGTCTTTTGTATCTGTTCCCCTCTTAGTCTTTTTATTGTCTTCCAGAATGTACGTGAGTCGTTTTCTATATTTGGTTCATCTATCAAATTGTCCCAAAGTACATTCTGTTGGTCGCTAATGAGAGGCATTAATTCATCGCGCATCTGTTGTGTTCGTCTGTGCGTATTGATGTTGGGGCCAGTGAGGTTTACTTCCTTGATCCGTTCCCCGTATTCCCTCGCGAGTGATTTGATTTTAGGGAAACAAAAAGGGGGACTAGGTGTTTTAATATTTAACATGGTGAATGGCTTCTGTATCGGCTTTTAATAAATATTCAGTAATTATATCTAACTCCTCTTGAATCTCTTCTAAAGCGGCATTAATTAAGGATCATGGATGTAATTTTCGCGGAATTATTTATAAGTATCTTGAGTTCTGAGATGAGGACCTGAATAGGGGAGGTTGAGATCTTAATAAGGATAGCCTGTTGGTCGCTGGGGATAAGATGGCAAGGCTCAATGAAGTAGTTGTAGGGGAACACAGTGCTAGTGAGCAGGGGGTCTGGTTTTGTGGCTGATCTATGTGTAATAAATGTCGATAAATCTTGTCCAATTCTTTTCATAATGTTCCTGTCAATAAGTGTGTCAAGATTCATACCTGCTGGGTTGGTCGACGTTTAATCTGAGGCAGCACTCCTCGCATTGAGTTCGCCGGCAAAAAGAACGGTTCTGCTGTGACCACAAAGTTGCAGTAAGTTGTGAAGGAGTAAGTAGCTTAGCCTAGGAGGCTGGTACCCTGTTGCCAGGAACAGGGGACCCACTGCCGTACGGACCTCCACAGCGAGGTATGACTCATCGAGTCCACTTATTGATCTCAAGTCAAGACCTCTTTTCACAGTTATTGCACATCTATCAAAACGTTCTCCGCTGTTATTTTTAGTTAAGACTTTGTAGGGCAATATTTTTAACCTGCCTGTGTCATTTATCCTATGTTCAGAGATAAGTATTACTTCTGGATCACATTGTCGTATTACGTTACCATATATTATTTTATTGTTCTTTTAACCGTCTGAGTTAAAATGTAATATTTTTAATGAGTCCATTTAGTTTATGCTGTTTTTAGGATTTATTCTCTTACGAGCTTAGGTCCCTTTGGAGTAGATGGGGGCGTAATTGTTCTGCTTCGTTATTTCTTTCTTATTCGACGTCCGTGAGGGTTATGAAAGCTTTGGGAGCCAATCAAATTAAGCCTTGGAGTAAAGCCTCCTCGACTTCCTTTTCATGGCAGTCGTCCTATGTGAAAGCCAATTTGTACCTTCCGGATATTACTCCTTCTGTTATATCAAGTACTGTCATCTCCTTAGGGAAAGGGGACCTTTCGGCAGCGTATACCTTTAAGTTTATTTTCCTTGAATGATGTACATGCCTAAGTTCCCTCTTAAAAGAAGAGGACGAACTCGGATATCCTTGATGCTGCGAGGTTTTCTGGGAGCTGGAGGACCGTGCCCCTGCCTTAAGGCTTGCAGTTTAAGTCTCCGAAACTTCCATACGTTGTGTGTACGTTTGTGTGTTTTGGTGTTCGGTGTTTCTAGCAAGGTTTTTTTTTCGGTGCCTGTCTTGAGTGGGGATCTTCTCGCAACTAGTCTGGCATTGGGGTTTGTTACTATTTTTAAGAATCTCCTCGGACCGTGGGTTCTCTGGAAACCACATTTCATCCATTACATTATGCATCAACATTTTATTATGTTCCTTCGCAAAGGTACCCGCGGAGGAGGGATTAGCGATGTGAGCATAATAGATGCATGATATAATTTTCGTCGAGTTTTCGTTCTCAACGTGGAGGTATGTTTTGTTTACCCGAGACTCTGCGACAGCAGCTTTACGAGGGGCGGTCAATAAGTTTTGAAATTCGGATATAAGGAAACGAGATATGAGGGAAAGTGTTTTATTATTTTTCAATATAACTACACTCGACTTCAATGCACTTGCGCCATTTGTCCCTGAGGCTTCGATTTCCCGACAACCACAAATCTCCCGACTGCTGTTTAATCCACTCCTGGATGGCGAGCTGGACATCTTCATTGTGCCCAAACCGGCGTTCACGCACTGCAGTCTCGAGGTGGCGGAATAAAAAGTAGTTGCTAGGGGCCAAATCTGGACCTGAGGAAGGGATGGCTGAGCTCCTCGAATCCACCCTCGTGTAGGGCAGATTGTGCAACTCTGTCTTTAAAGACTTTTACGACGTTGAAGTCGATCATGGGGCGTGAGGTTTCTAGGGACTTAAAAGGCAGAGACCTTGGTTATGGCCAAATTGTCGTGGTTGATGTTGATAACACTTCCATGTGATATTCCAAGTTTCGCTTGATTTCTTCGACCTTCACCCGTCGTTTTTCGAGGATCATCCTCTCCACACGGGCCACATTTTCCTCGTTGGTCACGTCAGACGGGCGTTCTGGACGGGGATTATCTTCAAGGGACTCACGACCATGGCGGATCTCCCTATTCCAGCGAGCAATGGTTGCGTAGGAAGGGGTGGTGTCGGTGTACACTGCCTCCATGCGTTCATGGATCTCTTTTGCATTCTCGCCTTCCTTGGCCAAATATTTGATCACTGCGCGGTGCTTAACCTTCTCCGTTGTTGAAAAATTTTTGACTGACGATCTGCGATCAGCTATTGCTTCTTAAATATACGAGGCAGGAGCGTGCGGCTGCAGGTCCTGACTTGTCATAATTTGTTCTAACACCCACACAAACAGCCCTCAACCCTTCCTTTAATTTGCCGTACCGATTCACAAAACTTATTGACCGCTGCTCATAGCAACCTTGGTGTAGGTACTTTTCACTTTTTCCTCTTCCTGTTTCTTTTGTTAGCTTTTTCTTCAAGAGCTCTTTTTTGACATGGCAAGCCATAAAGAGCATCTTATATTCTCCTGCACAGTTCAGGCACTTCATACGAGTATATGTGCTATTACAACTCCTCCAAGAACTTGCATCTATCGAGCAAAAAGACCGCAAAATAAAGTTCACCATTGGGCAGGTTGCCGTGGCGTGCTTCTCGTAATTCTAGTGCTTGAAACACATCTGGAGGTCTATAAATAGCTCACGGCCAATCTGCTCAGGGCAGACACGGATGTTAAATAGAAGCATGTCTCTCCACGTAGCCTTAATCTCCATTGCCGTATCACAAAAGACTATCTTGAATACGTGTGTGTAATCCTTGTATTTAATAATCCTAGATACCTTCGCTCGCGTGTGTTTTTTTTCATCTCCGCATGAATCTCTTGAACGGAGTGCCCCCTAACCAATGGATCGAGGCGGTAAAGGATAATACTTCTGTGAGGCTTTATTTGTGGCGGTGTGTTTGGTTTTAAGTTTAGTGGTTTTAGTCATTCTGCTGCTTTAGGGGAGGTGAGGGCTTCTCAATCACTCTCCTTTGAGCAAATAGCCACGTACTCATTATGTGTGTTGATCAATCTTACGAGCGCAATTCACAAATCACCATAAATTTGAGCAAAGACCCTCCTCCGATCAGGCTTGGGACCATCGGAGAGGGTCTTCAGCGGAATCTACCGACTCTCCCTCATTCAATATTTCATCTCCTCATATGGGATACGGAAAATTAAATTTCAAAGGAAAATCCCCACGAAGTAAGTGTGTGATTGTTTGCGTTTGTATGTGGGCGTGTCTGTAGTTTGAGAGAGAATCTATCACCAAGTTAAGAGAAAAAGAGAGTTTTTCCAGAGGGCTATCCCAGTCCCCAGAAATATCGTTTTTCACAAAGCACTTTACCTCCAGAGTAGGGCGCTTTTCGAATTCCTGCAGGTTGTTCTCGGACCAAGGAGACGCAATGAAGAGCGGGGAGGGGGTAAACAAGTTCACTCCTTGCCACGTGAGCACGAAAGAGAGTCAAAATTTCACTAATTTTAAAGGCAAAATTCGTTAATGATTTTCTTTTTAACACTGTTAAAAGCTTATCCAAACGGATTCACCAAACGCGCGAAACTGATACACAATTCTCGTTCTGAATAAGTTTTTAAAGCACAAACACGATCTTCACAAAAGCAATAGGAATTTGACGTGCTAAGGCAACCAAATCAGTCAAGAGTCAGACCCAGGTAAGAAAAGAAGGGATGATAGAAGCATAACATGAGAGGTGATTTTTTTTCTGGTGAGGGGGGATGTGAGTACGTATGATGAGTGATGAATATATACCAGGGGACTTGCTTTTCTTTCTTAAGGTTATTTGAATTATTCTGTCTATATTTTGAAAGTTTCTGCTAAGTTGGACCTTTGACGTAGGTTCGTAGGTTTTATTTCATTAATTTATATAAATTTATACGAATATATATATGTAATTGTGGATCTATATGTTACTTCTAATTTAAGTTTTCTTTGTTTATTATATGTTATTGTTTATGTAGGACTTTCATGCCTTGGTATTTTTGTCTTTTGCTTGGGTATACTTGTCTTGGTTTATGTCTTCATGTATAGATTGGTAGTTCTGCCTGCCGTAGGTGGATCCTACAGCTTGTGAATCTCTTAGCTGAGTTTTCATTTTGTATCCTCAGATCTCTAAATATCTGAGAATTTTTTTGTTCAATTTTCTGCCATATTTTCTCCGCCCTGTTCTTCAGGATTAGGACGATTGGGTCAATATATGTTATTTCAATTAAGTCTCTGATGCGCTTTATTTCTGCTCTTCTAGTTTTGGTTATTAGGTAGGTTGCTTTATTTGGAAAGGGGGGGGGGGAGTACGTATGATTAGTAATGAGTATATGCCAGATGATTCAACGAAGGTTTGTACATAGTTCTGAGCCGTTTTTTGCTCATTCTGCCTAGGGTGAACATTAGCTTTAGGCCACCTCTGGCTTTGGCTATCCTTGCCTTCGCATGAGCGTGGTAGCCTCTTGTGCGAATGTGTAACACTAGTACACTTCCTTTCGTCGCTTAGCGCTAATTGGTACCGTCAATAGATATCTGGTCTTTCTTAAACCTAGATAATGGTATTATTTTAAATTTGTGGATGTTAGTTTTAAGGAGATAGCACATTTTTTCATTACTCACTTTTCAACTTCTTTCGATCAATATTCGTATTTTGGGGTTTTGTATATCATTTTATTGCCAATTTTAAGCACTTTTTATCGTATAATTTTTGTTTAGCAACATGACTAGAACATAGTGAAAATTAGGATAATGTAAAATTGCATACATTCGTGGAAAATATTTCTTAGATATTTAAAGTTAATTTGTGTAAAAACTATACACCATTGATTTTTAGAAAATTTTATTGCAAATTTTATGCACTTTTTATATTAGATATTTTGTTGAAGCAACATGACGAGAACATAGTGAAAACTATGATAATGCAAAGAGTTAAACATTCGTGGAAATTCTCCGTACATTTTTAACGTTGATTTGTGAACAAAACGCAAAACTATACCATTCGAATTTAAATATTTGCTAAAGAAAGACTGCCTGAGCACTGGTTTATATTTTTAGCATCATTCGAATATAGATTGAAGTAAATTCCAAGCATTCAAAACACCACTATTATTCACCTAAGACCCCCTTTTCCAACTGAAATCAAAACCTATAGTTTACCTTGTCTGAAATTTTGAATGGAACTAAAGAAAACTGATTTCAAATGATAAAGGAATAATATGTGCAAAATTTGCTCGTGAATTGAGTTCAAATGCTTAATTTTTAGTAATTTTATAGCCAGTTAAATGATATAACGTTTCAAGGAGGGGTTCCGAAAGAACCCTTTGTATCTCAAAAACGGCGCCGTAGGTCATTATGATTTTGGCACTACTACATTGGACAGGTCTCTATATTCTTTTGCCAGGGCTCTCATGGGAGGGGTCCAGGGAGTATCAGGAAGGGTTTAAAATTAATACGGGGAATGCTATTTTTATCGGCTTTTATTAGAAATTCAGTGATTTTATCCAGCTCCTCATCTATTTCTTCTAAATTAGTATCAAATAAAAAATTGGAGATATAATTTAGAAGTTAATTTCTATAGCTTTTCCAGTTCGCTTGCTTATAGCTTTTGTGCTCTGGAATTGCAATTTGAATAGGATTTACTCCTACTGTAATTTTGATAGCCTGGTGGTCGCTCGGAATGATTGCGCCCGGTTCAATGTAGTAGTCGTAAGGAAACCTGATGCTAGATAGGACTATATCAAGTTTCATTACTAATATTTCCGTTATTTACGTCGTGAATTCTGATCCGATCCTTGTCATGTATTGTCTGTCAAGTAGTACTTCGATGTTTCTGCATGCATTGTTGTAGGAGGTATATCCTGACGAAGCACATCTTGCATTAAGATCTGTGGCAAAAATTACATTTTTCTTATGGCTGAAAATCTGTAGAAGGTTGCGCATGGGCAAATAGCCGCGTATTGGTGGTTGGAAGCCCGTGGCCAAGAATAGTCCTTCTAGGGCAGTACCTACTTTAATGGCAAGTTAGGGTTCATCTAAGTCCTTCAGTGTCCTGTATTTTAGTCCTTTTTTGACAGCTATTGCGCAGCTATCATACCGTTCCTGGCTATGATTCTTGCTAATGACGTTGTATTGAAATAATTTAAACTGTTTTTGCTCCGTCAGTCCGTGGTTAGAAATAAGTATTATGTCAGGGTTACTCTGTCGCATAATATTGCCATAAATGGAACCTTTTCCGTCCCAGCCATCGACAGTCATATGTATAATTGTAAGTCTGTCTGTAATTTTGTGTAATGTTGGTTCTCTAGTGTGTGGGATTAAAGTAGACGTTTATTCGCGATCTACTTTAGCTCCATGATGTGTACTTGGTGGGGTGTGCTCCCTGCCGTTTTTTTTTTCCTCTATTTGGTGTCCGTGATTGTGTGGAAGCAGTCCGTCGTCAGTTTTATCATGTTTTGAGCGACAGCATTCTCAACCGGCGTTTCTGGAACCTTATCTGAGCATTCCTACTTGTATCTTCCGGTCCTAAGACCTCCAACTACTTCGCGGGAATCGATTTCGGTTGGGAAGGGAGCCGATTTGGGGGCATATAATTTGAGGTTGAAACCTCTTGCGTGATATTTTAGCTGGTGATCCCTTCCTGGTGATGAAGATGTTGAGCTTGGGCCACGGGTTTTAGAGGATTCTTCGGCCCTTGGAGACCTGGTCTCCTTGGATCGCACTAATTCCTTGTTGGTGGTGTGATTTTGCGTGTTGTTTGTATCGGTGGTGTCTTTCTTGGGTGCAAGTGGCGCCTGTTTTCCTGTTGGTGTTTCCCTGGGTTTATTCAGACGGGGATCGCGTGTGATAGCTGTTTTTTGGTGTGGGCACTTTTTGGCACGTTCTTCGCACTGAGGGGCTACGCTTATTCTTAAAACCTCATCTGAAGGTGGGTTGTTCAGAAACTACATCTTTTGCAGCCCGTTTTTTACGAGCATGCGATTAACTTCCGTGGCATAGGTACTTGGGCGAGTGATGTTGGCAATGTGTGCATAGTATATGCAGCAATTATTTTGGTTTAATGTTCTTTTTCGATGTGTAGGAATGTCTTCTGGTTGTTAGTGTCAGCAATGGTGGATCTGGCTACTTTTTCATAGGTCGAATTGGCCTTCTTCTGCTCTGTGTCGCGTTTTAATTGGGTTTCTTTTCTGAATTTCTTGTTTTTTAATGGGACATGCCATAGACATAGTCTGGTAGGGGGCTTCAAAATTTAAGCATTTGGGGGAGTAACTTTTACACTTGCGTAAAAATGGTCGCGACCGGCACAGATAGAGCATAGCGTCACTTCTTTTGCCAATTTTATGTTTCTTGTAGCGTTTAGTTTACCCTTAAACTTTCGCTGCCATGATTGGCCAATTTTTTAGTATTTATGTCCACGTAGAAAGACAATATATAGTGTAGCAATTTGTGAATAATTCAATGACGACCGAATATTCGATTCATAGGCACTGCTGACCTCCCTATGTATAAGGCATTTTTACTTGCTTAGGAACCAACTTTGAGCACCGCCTACATAGAAAAGAGCCTATTCTGGAAGGCATGGGGTAAATTTCACTTCACCCTTCGAAAAGAGAAAATACTATTATTCACCGAGTATTCATAATTCAATGAAGGCTTAAGCACTTCACTGCTCCCTTCCATCGCCCTGCGGGGAAACTGCTTGGATGTCTGCTATAAATTGATTTCGTCTTAACTATGCCGGCCACTTGGCCTGACAAAATTAATAGCTTAAGTGAAAAGGTTTTGAGGACTAGCTCACAGCGGAAGCATAAGTCAGAAATTATCTCGATACTGGGGCATAAATTCGAGTCTCAGAAGGAGGAAAGATGCTCATCACCCGGAGGACCCGGCGACCATCATTGAGGGAAATAACACCCGTTTTTATGTAGTTGGATTCAGTTATGGCGCAAGTACCCGAGAGGGGGTGGCAAAACTTTAGCAGCCGTTGATTCGATCGCTACTGCATCAAGTCCACCATAATTCACCCCTCTTGAGGTTCACATTCGAGATAAATCCGATCCATCCATCACCCATCATCCTGGCAGCAACCGAGTGGAAGACCAACTGGATAATGGACGGGAACGCTCTCACTGTCGTTTTTGAACTTCACAAACTATTACCGCCTTTACCACCTACTCAAATTCTTTTTAACTCGCATAAAAAATAATAATTATACATACGTTACAGAGGATAAGAACAACAGAAGAGGACATAGTAGGGAACGAAGAAGACCATGGAGACCCTCACTAAGTGGGTGCCCCTCAGGACCATACAAGGATAAAAATCCCTGGGAAAGAGGAAGCTATGTGAAAACCTCTAACTCGAACACAAGGTTGCCCTGTTGAAATTGATTGAAGTTTCATCAGGTTTTTCTGCCATCTGCGCAAAGACCAAAGATGTGGACTGGATCCTGTCTGAAGAAGGAGCTACCACATTGAAGAGCAACGGACTCGAAGCAAAGACCGCCACAAGTGGTAGCGAACCGCATTGTTATTTGTCGCAAAGTGGAGGGTTGGGTCGGTGAAATCTCAACGGAATATCTGAAAGAGGAGATTATGAGGACCAACCCGTGGTCGAATGTCCGGGATATAATCAAATTCCGCGAACACACTCACCTGTTCAAAATAACTTTCTCCACCACTGACATAGCCAAGAAAGCGTCGACGGACGGCATCTTGGTCTTTAATATGGCAATCCCGGAGAACATACAGCAGGAGACGCTTATTAGCATACATATGTGCTTTGTCCGATATAAACTAGAAGATAACACAACCACAGCCTGCCCGGACAAGAACAAACTGTGGTGCAGTTAATGCGTCACAGAAGGACATCGGTTCGATAAGTGCGAGAGCACTAAGAAGAAATGTCTCCACTGCAAAGAGTAACAGAGGATTATGACCCCGAACTGCCTAAAGCGTCGAGATATAATCAAAAGGAAGGAAGAAGAAGAGAAGAAAGCTAAGGAGATGATCTACGCGAGTGCCGCCAAGAAGAATGGGGAAGTGAAGACTACACCTGCACAGATGAACAATACGGGAGATCTTAGTGTAAGGATTCTGATCTGCATTATTCACGCAAATGTGGCTAATGCACTGAAGTTTGACTGTTACAACCAGGTCCTAAATGCACTCTTAAAGGCAAACCTTCTTCCTTCAGTGATCATGCCTACGGACCTTAAATGCTTCAAGGTATTCAAGGAATCAGTCATAAGGAGAAGGAAAAAAAAAGATGAAAATGAGGAGGGATACTCTTCTTCAGACAACGACAAAGGCCCCTGCACCCGTACAAGAGCTACGAAGTCATGGTCCAAAACCATAAGTCCTCCTCCGAAGAAGGAAAACCCTGTGCACAGTCAAATTGCCCCGCCAGCCCCCAAGAAGAAAAAGAAGAATCAGAAGAAGCAAAGGTAAAAACAATTCTCCATGTTACAGAATGCACTGAAAGTATTGGAAATTAATACCAACGACTGGACGACGAAAAGGACACTTTATGGAAATGTATTCAGAGAAATTGATGGATACATCATCTTAATTTCGGAACACGGGACTGACACGCGCAGTGCAGAAATAAAAATCTGGAAATACGATGTGTTGATCACGATATTCGCATGAGCGGTTCGAAGGGGCCACTATTGCAATAAAGAAAAGGATTTAACACAACCAAATAAGAAACCAAGAAGAATCCTACCTCGTGATTGAGTTCGAACTCGACATAGGAAAGTTAGTTAATGCTACCAGATATCAACCGCCAAGGAGAGACGTGTTACCAATCCACACTCTCACTGACCTATTTGGCAGAAAAGCTCCCACTATATTAATGGGGGATCTGAATGCCAGATACCGAGAATCTGGTTACAGGACTTTCAACGGTATGGGAAGAAGCATGGACTATTCCTGGACATAAATATTGCCTAGGTAATGGGCCACGACATCCCCACCTTTGTCAGATGAGAAAGTGCCACAGAACCAGACATCTGTCAGGCAAATCAACATCAGGAATGCATCAGTTGACTCAATGCAACGAAGTAAAGAAATCGATCGATAGCCTTGATCATGAAGCAACTCACAAAAAATTTTGTTATAAGATCAGACGTCTCAAAGGATCAACTGGGAAGAATGAGATCAAAATACAAAAACAAGAGGGAAACATCAAAACAGAAGAATGAAGAATTGAATAGCTATTCCGAAGTTATTAGGAAAAAATCTTCAGTATAACTGAGAAGGAAAACGAAGACTATGACCTAGAGTTTGAAAGCAAAACCATTAACGAGCTTAATGCCCAAATACATAATACGCACTGTCACCACCAGGTGGATAGATAGAACGACGGAGACGTCGAGATTACCGAAGAAGAACTACTCGGCGCGCTTCGCTCATTCTGACAAAAAGCCCCAGCACAATCGGGCATACAAAGTTAAACTTTTGAAAGGAACAAGCCAATGTCATCGAAGGGATGAGAATGATATTTAATGCCTGTCTGAACACGGGATAATTTCCAAATGCTTATAAAACGGCTAAGATAAATTCTTGCCCAAACACGGAAAGGACTCAATAGTGAAGGAGAGGTGCCGGCCAATTTCACTTCTGGAATTTGGCAGGAAGCTATTCGAGAAGATCTTCAACTGAAGCCTGGTATCTCACCTGGAGGAGAACTCCCTCTACAGCCCATATCAATTTGGGTTTAGGAGAAAGCAAAGTATGGCGATGGTGATTAATGTCATTACGAAAAAACTATCCCAAGCAAAACGGGAAAGAAGTTACGTAGACATTGTTTGTCGGGATGCATCAAAAGCGTTTGATAAGGTGTGGCAACGGCGAATGCAGTACAAGTTCTTATGACTGGGCCTAATGAAAACTTAGGAAGAACTCTCTGTGACTATTTCATAAAGAGAGCGGCGTATATCAGTTTAGGGTGGACGGACGGACCAAAGTTTCGGCTCACTGCGGGCCTTCCATAGGAGGAGGGTGCCTGTCTGCCCCTCTCTACTTGATTTACATCGCTGATGTCCCAGCCTCTGTAAGCCTCACTTGCCTCAAAATTCAATTCGACGATGATTTCACTTAGATAATCACTTGTCCATTGAGGACTGCGCCTTGTCAAGCTCGTATTACAGCGGGAGAAATTGAAAACCTTAACACCTACGAGGCCCAGTGGAAAACCCGCACGAACCAGGAAAAGTCCAAAGTATTCCGCATTGGCATGAGACTAATATACGATGTATGGGTGTGTGGTAGACGCTATTCTTACACGAGGGAGTGCAATGTACTCGAAATGAAGATTAATTTAACTGGGTACAAGAAGCACGTCCATGAAAGAATCACCAAGGCCACAGATGCAGTCAAAACTCTATACATATTAAGGAATCTCCTTGAAAACAATAAGAAAAAGATTCCTCCCACTCGTATGTCTCGAAGAAACAAAAGGGGAAACTTCAAGTGCTGCAGAACAAATGTGTGTACCTAATTACAGGTACTTACAGGCTAAAAAGAAGACGCCAGGAAGAGGTGCACGGGGAGGCGGGGCTAAGTCCCATTAACGTTGTCATAGAAGAAAGGACAAGGCATATGTAGGAACCAGTTAATCCAGAAGTAAACGATGATATCGTCCAAATGATTAACCAGAACAAAAGAGGTATAATTGGCGCCAGACTTACGCGCTATGCTGGGCTTGTAGCTGTCAGAGTGGTAGTGCCGTTCTGCGCATGAGAATAAGAATGTTTTAACCTAAACCAAGAAAACTGACCAAGAAAATCATACCTTATTACGAAACTTCACCATTTTCTCAAAGAATTCACAAACGAAGACCAAACTATAACGAAGAAGACATCAAAGAAAGAACAAAAGATACGATTTACACTCAGTACACGATATACAAAAAAGAAAAGCCACTAAGCATAATATTAAGCAATTAGAGTAATTTCTGACTTCAACAGCAAATGCGCATAACATATCCAAGAACATTAATTTTTTGAAGAAAAATGCCTTTAGAAAGTTTAATAAAATAAACTATCCGAAAGACAACAAAGGAACCACAAAACAAGAAATATTTAAAAGCAATAAGCCTGATAAACCAGTCACTTAGCATCTTTTTGCAACCTAACACACTTTCTCTTTTCAGCACTTGTCTATTTTCAGCTATCTTCCTCACACCATTTCTTTATACCCTACCCACACCTCCCACTTACATTGTTTATAGTTTATAATTCCATTGCTAGCTAGGAATTCTTGGTTAAACTACTCTGGCAGATTTACCTCACGTTACCCAACAAAGGAGGTAACGGTTAGGTAATCTTTTGGCAAACGCCTTCCAAACTTCTGGTCTCTAATTTTTTTAGAAACCAACTATTACAAAAGAGAAAAATACGGTTGTAATCATCTTCATCATTCATCACTAATCATTCATCTTTCTTTTTAGCGGCTCCACTTAAGCAGATTACTGCTTAAGTCCCCGGTCTTGCCCCCCTGCGTGGACTACTGCCAGATGTGAATGAGGATTGCCATTCATATAACGTCCCAACTATGCCAATGGTTGCCATAGCATAATTGAAGGCATTGGAGGAAGCTGGTTTGAGGAGTAGTCCACAGCAAATAACAATGTCAGAAAAAATTCAAGAAAAGGGATGAACTGCTACCTCCACTGCTCATTACAGCAGGGGTCCATTCCAGGACCATAAAGGAACATACAACCTTCTTTATGGTATGTTGGGATGCGGTTACGTTTAAAACACCCTCGTTCTCAATATGTTTTCAATACAATCTCCTCCCCCCACGAGAAGATCCCATCAGGATTCATCTTATCTATCGTTATCATTCACCCTAAAAGGCAAATCCTTCATCCATCCATGCGGCGGGCAAGCAAGGGGGTGGGAGCACACTTCTCCCCAAGGAAAATAAATTACAAAAACTATATGTAAAAACCTAAAAACTCTGACAAGCAACAGATTTGTAGGTCTGATACAAAACAAAAAATAAAGTAAGCTACAAAGTAAGTCCACTGCCCTCTTCAAGAGGCTGCACACAGGCCGAAATGGCGGACTCCAGTGCCGCAAGAGTCCCGCTGAGAATCATAAGTGTCCTAGAAAAACCGAATAAGGGAAAGGTGTATGAAATCAGATTCGGCAGGCTAAATGTGGCAATCCTCTGCCTAATTGACTCTCCGACATGATATGTCGCTATATGAGAGAAGGAGACGGATATAGAGACCTTAACAAAGAATGCAGGAATTATGATTTTGAGAGAAATAAACCTCCAGCCCAGTAACCCTCCCCAAATTCAGGCTCACAGAAGTATGATATGCCAAAGGCTTGACCTGTGGATCGGTCAGCATACAAAAAAAAGATATATATAACTAAATAGTGAGAAATCATCAATTCGCCAATATAAGCAAGATAGTAAAGTTCAAAAACAGAAGAGATAACATGGAGTACCATCACGTGTTCAAAATATTCTTTGGAGAGAACGATGGCAGCTAAGGCAAAGGAGAGTGGATTGCTGCGCTTCAATGCCAAAATAAGTGCATAATGAATTGAGAGGGAAGAGTTTACCCTAGTACAAAAATGCTTCAGGTGCTTCAAGCACGAACACTACAACACAAAAGAGTGCAAGCAGCCAGAATCGACCTGCTCTAAATGCAGTGGAAAAAGGCATGGCTGGCGGGAATGCCCGACAACCGAAGAAAAATGCCCAAACTGTGGCCAAAAGCACGAGGCAAAGGCCATGTCTTACCCAAGGAAGAAAGAAATATTAAAAGTCAAAACAAAAGAAGAAAAAGGCAGAGATAATTAAATGGGATAATTAATCCTACTCCCAAGCGGCAAAAGCCCCTCCCCCCGCAAGAACCATAGACTGTACCGCTCCAAAAACTTACCTGAGTGTTGCTAATGAAAACTCCACAAAAATAATCACGTGTATTCTATAAGCTCACATGAGAAACATTACCAGCCCGCGCTGCTTCGCCACTGAGTTTAACACCATGCTCAAGAAGAAAGGACTTGAAAAAATGTGGTTCCCGGAGAATCCTCCATTGGGGTAAATCCTGCAAGTACAATACAGCCCGAGGAAGATGCACCAGCGACGCCGTTTCCAATAGATGAAGAAAGAGCGGAAGAGAACGAACACCAGGAAACAACACAAGCCCCTCTAAAGTTTACAAATAGGGACCCGTGATTAGAGGCCAGAAGAACACGGGAGATTAAGGAGAAAAAAGCTGCAAGGAGAATAAATCAAGCTGAGGGTAACCTCTCAAGCTCTGCACCCTCCTCCTCTGAAGAAGAACACGATCAAAACCACAAAGAAAACAAGAGATCGAGTAGTGAAAGCAGGGAAAAGGCTCCCCAACAAACTATCAAATATGATGGAAAGCAAAAGAGATTGCAGTTATACAGAACTGATCTGACCTTATTCCCAGCCACCCCAGGATACGCCGTCAGAGGCACTCATGGCAGCGAAAATAAAACTGCCTCTGTCTCCTTCCCCAACATAAGTGAAGCAGAGTACAAATAAAATAAAAAAACAGAAAAAAGAGACGCGATAAAAAGTAATGAGGAATACACACACTCATATAAACTATGAGCACACCAAACAAACAAAACATGGAGAACACAAAAACACACTAAATGTAAACTAATGGGAAGGGAACTATATGCCTTACGGAAACATATTCCGTACAGTGGATCCCAATCTGATCCTCATTTCCGGACACGGTGTAAGCACAAAAACTAACAAAATAAAAATACCAAACTACACGGTGATCACAAAAAAACATACATAAGATCGATACGACGGCGCAGCCATCACGATCCGGAAAAACATCACATACAAAATACTACCAGGCTTGGAAGAATAATTTGTGGCTGTCGAAATCCCAACCCTGGTGGAAAGCCTAAGCGTGGCAGCTGCCTATCAGCCGCCCAGCCAAGGGGGAGAAAATATAATGTACAGAAGAGAGCAGTGACAATTAAAAAATAAAAAATAATAATAAAAATATAAATAAAGAATGTATATAAAAAACTAGGAACGAAAGACAAAACTAATTTCTTTAAGTATTTTTCTTTTAATTATAGCATCTATTTTATATAAGCCAGAAGAAAGGTTAAAATTATCACATTGGCTTATAAAAGCACATTCAATGGTATTCCTTTTTATAGGGTCATTGAAACGATAAATAAATTTGGCCGAGTTCCAGTTTATTAGATGGTCCTTATCTGGTCCTTATGTGGTCCCTATTTTATTTTTTTTTATTATTATTTTTTAATTGTCACTGCTCTGTTTTTTACATTGTATTTTCCTCCCTTTTGTTCATCTTGTCTTATAATCTCCCTCTTTAGGCATCTCCATTTCTTTGAATCTGTTACCCTTTTCTTCGGCTTAGTTTGACCTTACTACCTGCTTCTTGTAATTCTTAATGTGTTTCTTTACCTTTCCCCTTCCGTCTTCCTCAATGGTGATTTCTTGTTTTTGAGGCGGTCTTTTATACTTTTCTTTCGTATATATACCTCTAATATAATATTATTTCTTGTAGTTATCCTTGATAAGGAACTTAATAAAGTTCGAAAGTACTTGGAAACACCTTTTCATTTTTTCCTGCGGGACTTTGCATTCATATTAATATATATATATATATATATATATATATATATATATATATATATATATATATATATATATATATATATATATATATGTATTCACTGTAAGAGACCGAAACAAAGCCAAAAAAATAACTACTATATGAGAAAAAGTTATCAAGCTGCTTAATGTATTCATAAAATTTTTATTTTTAAACTAACTGTATTCATAAGTAAATTAAAAACTGGTTGAGAAATAAAGACCTCGATAAAGAAATTTACAATACCTAAAGCTGATGGTGGGAACCAGTAGAAAAATACCAAATGTGAAACATACCTTAATGCTGTCAACTAAAATCATTTGTTCATCCTCTCTGAATAGTGACCGGATTAGTTGTACAGCCAAAACCAATCCAATCTCTGAAATACAAATTAAGCATAAACCGAAGAAATTGCATAAACAATTCATGAGATATGTTTTTCCTAAATTAAAAATGAAGCACAACTGTTTATAAGACTAAAACTGAATGCATCAGTAGATTAATAAATATGTAGCACTGCAGGAGTGACACAAGGTACAAGACCACAATATTTGAAGAACTGAAAACAACAAAAGTATAGCATTGTGGAAAAGGATTATGTTGATACACATACACACACAAAAACATACACACATGCAGCAGAATAAAGTAGGTGGTGAGAGTTGGGAGAGGCCTTTGTCGCACACACATCCATACTTAAAAAGGAGCATGTAAGAGAGAGAGAGAGAAAAAAAAATCAAGATGATAGACAGAAATCTCAGATATGGCAATCTGCTGCCCACCAACAATGAAAGAAAGTATGTACGAGTATATATTGTGTGTAATATACATGGGTTACCTTTTATCTGTTCTTCATTTACAGCACTGACCCAGTCCTCTGGTTACTTTCTATAATGTAATTTGAGTCTCTTGCTTCCTTGCTTGGCAAACTTCATTAAATGAACAAGACAGGTGTGTAGTTTTTCCCAGGCATCCTCTTTTGGGCAGCCAACATTTTTTAAGTTAGCATCAATTGAAAGCTGAAAAAAAAAATTAAATCATAACTTGAAACAAATCATTTAACACAATCATATTAAATAAAAGCAATATCATATCACTTCATTTTTTATAGGAGTAACTTAGCCCAAAATTCTTGACGGATGAGTAATGACAAAGTCAATATTCTATGCCTTTAAAAATTTCCAAATGAGCAATAATACATATGTTAAATAGGCAGTTTCATGCAGCACAATATAAAAATAACACTGTAGAACTCACAGTAGTAAAAAAAACGAATTTAAAGCACATAAAAGTAAAGAATATACTCACAAACTTCATATGTCTCAATACTTGGAATTTTGCAAGTATATCTACGACTAAGACCATCGAATCATATAGGAAAAGATTCTCTCCAGTTTTACTTGGTAGAGCTGGACAACTGATGTTGCCTTGATCATCTCTTATTGCAGAATAGCGATGTGTGTCTTGATAACATCTTCAAAGAATTCTAAAATATTAAAGCCATGATTTTCAACATTATCATCATTTAAATGCATCCTTCATGATAGTAATTAGTAGCTTTTCCCTCACATAATAAAATGTATGATCTGTCTTCATATATGAATCACTATCAATATCATTTGTTATTTGATATAATACAAGACAAATACAAATATGGAAAAATTGACCTGTGAAATCCATGCAACATATTTTCTAGGCCTTCTGATAAAGACCCTATAACATAAGCAATGATTACCATCTTGACACTCCTGTCCATCTTTAACTTTAGTACATTTGTTGATTGCTTAAATTAATATAGGGAGATAAGGTGGTGTGCGTGGGGTCGGACTGCTGTCTGTGCATGGGTTCGAACACCACCAGTGCCAAATTGAAATTTGTATCCCTTGCCAAGTGGCACAAAATCATTTACATATCACTCTGATACCCAGTCCCCAATTGTACTGCATCAAAGATGAGTTCCCGGGAGCGGCAGAGGCCTCTAGCGGTGCCGCTATAAAATCCCTCACCCTTAACACTAACGGGCCTGCCCTGATAACCATATGGCAGATAAAGCCTCCTCTTGCAAATGGGCAAGATAATATATATATATATATATATATATATATATATATATATATATATATATATATATATATATATATATTAAAAACAATTACTTGTGGTTTTAGGCGCTTCACTAATCCATCTATGTCCTTGACGCCATCAACTTCTGATTTCCGTTTCTGGCCTCGAGATGCAGCTGTCCTTCCAAAATTTTGCTTCAGCTTAAGATATATACTTGAAGTTAGAGGCATCCTGAGCAGCTTCCTTTTATTTCTCAAATAATGTCTCCAGCATTTCTGAAATTTGGAAATATGTGGTTAGATTTCACACCCTTTAAGTTATTGTTGCGCCAACCTATATATATATAAATATATACAGTATATAATTGTGGTGTTGTGATCTAGACATTTAATTCAGGATGAGGTATCTTGGATTTGAATCCCTCGAGATATATAAATATGCATAAGTTATACATATTTAAAAATATATATATATATATATATATATATATATATATATATATATATATATATATATATATATATATATATATATCAGTTGGGTGGCCACCGTCGTTCCGCGACGGCATTCGGTTTTGTTCTTGTACGGTTATCATTCCGAGGCCTATTTGCATTCCGTCACTCTGTGAAGTAGATATTTAACATCATTTTCTTCTGGGTGTTATTCCCTTTTTTAATTTACGCGTACTCATTCGTCAAAAGAAGAAACCATTCATGGATGTATTAGTTATATTATTTGAGATAGTCCTTTTTAAAGTAATAAAGAGGCTAATTGCAGTACGGACCTTATACTACTTTCTTATAAATAAACTTGATAATGTTAATCAAATTTTTCTTTCTAACATCTCCCTGGCTGACTTTAACGATACATCTTGCTGAGAACAAACTGGGTACCTCTCTGCCGAAACGAAATTTTGAATCACAAAAGACAGGAAAAGTATTGATTTAACATTAAAAAATGAGATAAACTTTTAAATTCCAAAACAATTTGTACTGATTTAAATGTAATAAAACATGTAGACATTACTAAAATTTAGTAAACCAAATAATGGCAACTACTTCAAAGCTCCTTGATATACAATATTTTTGTCATTCCATAACCATTTTAAGTGAGAATAAATAGATTTCTCCCATTTCCAACTCTTTAGCATCTAACATATAGCTGACCATGAGAAAAGCAAGGCTGTAGCAAATGAAGTTCCACAACCTTCAAAATTATGGAGGCCTAATTTCACATCTCCGGTATTAAAAAGAGGAGACTAAATTTTTCCATGTATTAGCCTCACTTCCTCTTTAGAGGGTCGATCGTTTATCGGCAGCGATTTCATCGGACCAAAATTATGCTATTTTGAGAGCGGAAGTGATTGGGCTTTTCGCGAAGTTCATCACATCCTCCACGCACACAGGCTGACCCTCGAACACTTTGGAAAAACTACAATGGAACTTTCCAAGCAAAAATTAATTTAGTCTATACCATCTAACATCGCGCCCATAATTGGCACTCAGAAAGAACTGACCCTGGCACAATTAGGAAAACTGGCTGATGAAATGATAAAATATAAATACTAGAATGGAGTCGATAGATCGAAGTGCCGTTTCTATGTACAACGCGTTTATGCATTATGCAAATAAAGATACGATTGAAAAGTATATAAATAATTCGGCGGGTAGTGCGCGGTCATTGCACAAAGATGCGTTTCCTAATGGGAATCGTCCCAGTTATATGTAAAATAATAGTGATTACAGTGCGCATAATATTCCAGGAGGATTGCCTCCCTTCTAATAGAAAAAAAAAGTTTGCCCTTCACATATATTCTTTGGGGAAAACGCAAAATTCTGCATCCCTGGTGTAGGTGGCCCAAGAAAGAAGAGAAGATCCAGATAAAACCTTGCTCCAGCTCATCTTTGCCAACCCCGGCGGAAAACTAGGCGGGCATGTCATTGCTAGCGCGGCCGCTGGTATGCCGTCTGTTTTCAATGTTGCCGCTAAAGTGTGTAATAATAAATATGATTTCGTAATCAACACGATGGCGAGTGTATCGATAATTCCGGCTAAATTCTTGAAATCTTATGAATTGCGCGAATCTAGTATAAATATTTCAAACGGCTAATGTCGGTAAAATAAAAGTGCACGGCGAGGTTCACACGGACATAGTGATCTCCAGTCTTTGTCGTTTATTTGGGTGGTCATTTGTAGTCTCGGATACCACTACACCGTTATTAGGTATCGGATTTTTAATACATTATAATTTTTTAGTAGATTGTTCACGCGGCATACTAATAGATAAACAAACTAAACTTGTGTCGGAAGTGAGATTATCTGGAGAACCTACCATAACCTTAATTAGAACGGACCTTCAGCACCTACCGCCCCATAGCAGAGCCATTCTGGAATAACATGAGGCTCTGTACGGACCCGCACCCGCTCAGCCCTCCTTGTCATCGTCACCCTCAATAATTCACCGTACCAGCTGGTGAAGGATTGTTCCCAATAGGCAGTAGGTGCTGCCCTTCACCAAATGATTGACGGACCTGCAAAACCGGTGGCATTTTTTTTTAACAAGCTAGCCTGATGCAAGTAAGCATAATACACTTACGACAGAGAGCTCCTAGTGGCGTATTTTGCTGTCATCCACTTCAAGCACCTGATTGAAGGTCACCACGTTACCTTGTCCACTGATCACAAGCCTTTAATATCAGCTTTTGGATCGCCATTAAGTGCTAATACAGACAGGCAACAAAGCCCTTGGACAGCCATTTTAGAGGACTTCAGTGAATACGCTTACGTTCGTGGTCAGGAAAAACTAATCGCTGACTGACTTTCAAAGAACGTCAATTTAGTTCAAATTGTGTCTCTTGACCTCCGCACTTTAGCGGCAATATATACGATAATAACAAGGAAACGAAGGAGTTTTGATGCGACTATAATCATACCCTGTTTCCGAGGAAGTTTAGCTTTAGTGTAAAGTAACATCAATATAACCACGACCGTTTGTTCCTTTCGCATGCAGTAGAACTATCTCTAATCCTCTACATATTCTGTCACACCCTGAAATCACGGCTTTACTTCGTCTTATCAAATCTTGATATTTCGGGCCAATATGGACAGGGATATTTGCTCTTGGACGAGGGAGTGCCTCCAATGACCCTCTTCCAAGATTACCTGCGACACGAAATTCCTGAACCTGCCCATTTATAGTCCATTCTCAAGGTTCGAAATTTTGCATATCGATTTAGTTGGAGGACTCCCATCGGGCACACTGCCTGGACAATCTTACCACTCACACAATCGGTATTTAATATCATGCATCGAGCAAGCAACGAGATGGATCAAAGCGCTACTGATCCCGGACATAAGTGCCACAACGGTTGCGTTAGCTTTGCTAGACGGGTGGATTTCCAAATTCGGAGTCCCGATTTACAGAGGCACCCATTTGGAATCAGAACTGTTAAAGAAACTGTCTGTGTTCGTTGGTTTTCATCGTCTTTGTACTACGGCGTACCATCCGTCCATGAACGGGGTGGGGGAAAGTGCACACAGGATTTGAAGTGCTCCATAATGGCTCGACGATACAGCTGGCAGGTGGCACTCCAAATTGTCCCATTAGTCATTCGCTTTTTGCCCAATGACTCGGTATTTTCACCTTTTACGACATTCAGGGAACCACGCTCTTGTGCACTTTGAAATTCCCTGACCGAAGAAGGGATACTGTCTCAATGGACATATTCTAACGGGAAAAATTACTTCCCGCACATAATGGTAACTTGCTAGGAGATCAGCAAAGCCCATGGACTCAGGCAGAAAACAGAAAGAGGACCAGGTGAACTTTACCTCGTGCAGTGCAGGGCACGGAAGAGAACCACGCTACAAGAAGTCAATCGGACACCTCTACAGGATCTAGAGAGAGGAACGGCAATCCATACGTTGTTACGCTTCGAGAGGCGAGTCACGTTTGCAAGGAATTCGTGATTGATGTATTGCTAATCTTTGAGTAGTCAATATTGTACCGACAGATTTAATGATAGAAGTAGTGGCATACATATATACCCACATCGCTGCCTCTATAGCTTTATTACATGCCTTATTATGAGTTTTTAGAGTGTTGTAATTATAATTTATGTAGAAATCTCATGAAGGATAGGACAAATTGTGGATAAATTTTATATAAATGTATTAGGTAGTATTATTATTGTATTATATCGCAAGACATGGCATAAATAGGCCCGTATTAATACAAGCATGTAATAGGTAAGTTTCGATGCCCTGTGCGTATGTTGTAAATGCTGTCAGATACTAAGTGAGCCAAAAATAAGTATTTCCTATGTGTCTACCTATGTATAGTTATAGGCTATGTTTTCACTAACTCAATTACTGGCAGGAGAGGATTGTGGTGATCGGACTATAAAATAGCGAGGCTACTGGCACCAAAATGCAGGTTTCAATACGCCCAGCGAAAACATCCAGAAAATGGACGCGCGTTAGTCTATTTAAATCTCAGCATACGCCACAAATATAAAATAATATGTCTAAAATTGAAATAAGGAAATGAGAAAGTATAGATTATTTTGCATCACTGAATATAAATACGAAAATAAGGAATGTAAGTATATTTGTTAATATATATATACAGAGTGGGCCGTAAGTTTCCATACATAGGAAAAATAAAAATTTTAATATGGACAACCACTTGTATGTATATAATATGCTCTACATGGTTGTCATTGTTTTGAAAACACATTTTAATACGTTTTTCCCACTGTTGAACATGTATTAGCACAGTTGAAGCTATGCTTGTAATGGCGTTAGTGATACGTTCTTTAGAGGATTTATGTCTCGTATCTTTACCTGATGCACCATGGCCTTCAAGTGCCCCCAAAGATAGAAATCAAGAGTGGATAGATCTAAGAGTCTAGGAGGTCACTTCACAGGAGCACGCCAACCAATCCAAGCATCCGGAAACTGCTGATCCAAATACCGACACACGTGAAGACTATAGAGTTGGAGCTCAATATTGCTGTAAGTAAACTAGAAAGTTACCTTCCTCGTTTAGCAGGGATAGGAAAGTTTAAGATAACTTTCGGCATTAAGATTTCCACTGACAAAAATTGGTCCAATAATTCTGTCACCCCATATCCAGGACCACACCATCACTTTACCGGCATCTTGCATCTTCGTCGGACTCAGCCAGCTTGGGTTAGCATTACTCCAATAACATATGTTTTGCCAATTAACCTCTCCATTGACGTAAAAATTTGCTTCATTAGCAAAAAGATCTTAGTTGAAAAGTTTGGTTCCTCGTTAATTTTGGTTAATGCCCATTCAACGATTCCATCCGTCTATCCGGGTCGTCTTCACTCAAATGCTGTGCCATATTCAATTTTTATGGATGCCATTTGTTTGCTTTCAAAATGCGCCTGATACGCGATCTGCTGACACCAGTTTCTGCCGAAATCCGCCGTGTACTTTTGTTGGGACTCCGTGTAAGTGCTGTAAGTATCGTAGCTGTTGTGTCTTCATCGGTGGCTGTACGTCTTGGACGAATTCGCGATTGAGCTGTAACATTCCCAGTTTACTGAAATTGGTAATAAGTTTTGCCCTAGTGTCATGTGTGATTCGTTCCATGTTTTCTGTTATACTTCATTGCAACCATGCGACTGCTTCCAGATCCAGCCATCAGTATGATTTCAATTCTTGCTCTTTCGCCAAACGCATATTCTAGGTAATCTGAAACATAAATTTTCCTATGTATGGAAACTGACAGCCCACCCTGTATATATATATATATATATATGAGGCAAGCGGCCGTTATAAGTAAGCGCCGAACACACGAATGCACGAACGCACGAAAGGTCAGAGACACCTGTGCAAATAAGAAAACGCCTAAACAAACAATTTGCATCTCAGAATAGATTTATCAAAAGACGGAAGTCTACGTTGCATTTGGGTAAATAGACCCAATGACCAAAAGGAATTGCATCACAAAACTGCGACAATGGTATAATGTTATATAGATAAAACTTTGGATATGTAAGTAATTCGACATACACAGTTGTCGGTAGCTCTTCCCTAGGGGTGGAAACAATCACACGGACGATTCTAAGCCACACCTTCTATAAAAAAAGCATATATATAGTTGAAGCAGCTCAGTTAGAAGAATTATTGTATTATTAGGATTATTAGATTGCTATCGTTAAGAAGATGATCTCGTCCACGTTGCCCCTTATAAATTCGCCTAGTCTTGTCGCTCGGAATTTAATACTTCGCATTCAATATATATATATATATATATATATATATATATATATATATATATATATATATATATTAAGGATTAATCTAAGAGCCAGGAAAAACGGATGCAGCATCTTTTAATTTTTTACAACGTTTCGAAAGCTACAAGTTTTCATCTCCAGGCTAGAATAAGTTAACAAACTTAATAACATGAAGAAACTTGGAAAGGCCAACAAGACATTATTTTAAAAGGTGACCCATTATAAAATATCCGTAAAATGTACTCTAAGTTAAAATTTTATTATAATTATAATTTATTAGTAGTATTTATGAGTGTTATTTCAATGTATTGAAATTATTGTGCATTATTATTATTTTTTTAGGCTATCCTCACAACCTTTTATCTACCCGAATTAGTAGCAGGAGGACTGTTCCTATCTAGAAAGATTTCGCTCCGGTAGCCATGTGCCTTGGTGGACTGCATGCTATCCTGGCACGATGTAGCACAAGGGCCTGCCAATAATAGGTGATCACCTACACTAACCCTTAATGGACCCGCCTCTCTATAGCTCTCTCTATATTATACCCTCCTACTACTTACCACACTTGCTATTCTATCTAAAGAATTTCTAGCTACCAGGCACACTTTGGTCCTCTCATGAGTCCTTATCGAGTAGCAGTGTATACCATGCTGCCTTTGAACAGTTGTTATTTGTAAATTATTTTCAATATTAAAGTTCTAATGCCTTTAAACATTAAAGATAAATGTAAAAATGTTTATGATATCGTAGAGTTTTTTTTTATTCTTACACTACTTCCCAAATTAAAATGAGCGTGTCATCGAACAGTCGTTATATCTTCCTTACATACAACATTAAATCTTCATGCCATCAAACATTTTTCATCTCTAAATCAGTTCGAACGTTAAAGCTTTCATGCAAATGGAGAGTTGTTATCTCAACTTAAGTTCCAACATTAAAATGTTCATGATATCGAACAGCTGTTATTTTTGCCTTACTTCATTTTATATCATATAACCGACTGTATATACTAAGGATGTTTGAAATCATTCATAATGCTCTATGTGGTGTTATATTTGAAGATAGTATTATTATTGCTTTGGTCGCCATAGGTACAAAATTGCCATTTATCTATCCTGTAACATCATTTTAATTTGAATCAAATTATTATCACTTCTTACCTAATGAGTCTATTTTAAAAGCGTTTTGGGTGAGGATTTTCTGTTGCTCACTTGAAGAAAAGGTTTACTCACGGAAATAAATCATGTATATATTTATTAGTCACATATTTCAAGGTAAGGCAAATATTATAGTGTAGTATTAAAACAAATGATTAAGGGTAATATGAATTATAAAATCTATCCCCAAAAGCCTTTGTAGCACTCAAATTTCATTTACACTTTCTAATTTTATCGTCTCTGCCGATATGAATCTCGCAGACTTCTTTTTTTTTAATTGTGACCTTCTCCGTGTCCAAATAAAATAAAGACGACGAAAAAAGAGAGACCAAAGGAACATTTTTTTATACCCATCTTCATCTATGAAATCTCCATTATGCATATTGCTTCCGTTTTTCATGAAACTGTCTAGGTCGGCATGTATGAAATCCTATAATGCATGAATATTGAATTTTAGGGAAATTTGCGCTTATACAAACATCCTTGAACTCCTCAAAGGGCAAACTTTAGAGGAGACGTATGCCTTTTATTCAATAAAGAAAGGTTATGGATCCGAATTTGAGAAAATCTTCTGAAATTCTAATGTTCCTTTTTATCCGTGAGAAAAGACACTGTATGTCTGTTCCATTTTGAGTTAAGATATCTGCTCATTGGTCATTAATCCTTTCCCTAGTAAATACCTCTTCAACTTATTGTTGATTTGTACACAGTTTAACGTAGAAAACGATAATTGCGACACTAACGAGAGAATTTTAGGCAGAGAAGTGATAGTGAGTGAGAAATTGAGAGATAAAAAAAGTTGAAGAAATAAAGATAACTACACGTTTGAAATTTATTTGGGATAACAAACAATAAATATCAAATGCTATCAACCAAAATCCAAGGTGAGGGAAGAAGTATTGATGACCAAATTTAAAACAAGAGCACATGGCAGGTTATACTGTCATGGGCAAAAGCTTTGATACTACAATCTTTTTGTATACAAAATTAAACATTCATTTTTACCCCCAAAAGATTATCATATCAATTATAACTACCAATATCATTAATTTAACCCATATTTATCATTTTACCATTTTTATTGAATAGCAAAGTTCCAGGGACTGAAACGAACCGCCTACCAGAAGAATAAGAAGCGATTTGAATTCAGCAAAGAAATGCACTTTTTATTACTTTTAAAATGCTGACTTTAAAATAAAAATGCATTTTTATTTATATATTCGACTTCTGAGCGAATTGAGGAAATATTCCACAATCCTGCGAACTCGTCCCAAGCCTCCTCCCCCTCCTAATGGCGAAGCGAGGAAGAGCCGCTGTGTCTCGCACTTGCTGTTAAATGATGAATCAACTCCGCCTACGGATTAAGATGTATGGAGCTTGTGACTCCTTTCTCCAACTTTCTTACTTCTCCTTCAGAAACGCACATACAAATACCTGTTTTAGACTGGAGTTGGATGAGTCCAGCACTCACCTCAAGGCCGTCATCATCGTCTGGTCAAAGTCACGTGAGCGTTTATTAGACAACAGACTTTCTCCGCCGTGATTCTACCCCAGTCAATTGGGAGCTTCTTTGATAAGCAAGCCTTTGAATTTGCTTGATAGTCTCCCTTTGTTTAATCGACCCCCCCCCCCAAAACTCTATCGATTATCTTTGAGGAAAGGAAGTTTCCTCTTCAAGTGGAATTACGAGAATTCCCACATTTTTCGTCAAACGTCATCTTTGAAGATTTGCTATCCTCATGGGAAGGTTGGTTCGGATCGTGGCTCACTTTCCTCATTAGAAGCGTGCCCCACTTGCCTCATCGAAACGTTCCCCACTCGCCTCATCGCAAAAAGGACTTTCCTCGAAGTCACCGACCCACAAGACGGAAAACACCCCATATAATATAGGACTAGTGTATGGTATAGAGTAGTGTACCACGACACTCTACTAAGGTTTAATATAAATCTTTCGGGTGTACAAAAGTTAAACACGAATGATGTGTTGTCTAGTCTCAAATATGATATTTTTAATACATTAGATCTTAAAGCAACATGAATAGAAAGGAATTTCGCATAATTTAACTTCATCATTTCCAACGTTAAAGTACAAAATACTGAACCCGAGCATTTGGCCAAGGATTTGTTTCTTTTCTTAAAGTACAATGTTGGTTTTGATGCTTTCGAAGAGAAGATGAGAAGCTTACAGATATTCAATGTCCATGATGGAATCTATTTTTTGAAGAGCACACTAGGGAAAGTAGTCGAAGCAGACCCTTCTACTTCAGTAATTAAGCTAGCTGGAACAATGGAAGCAAGCAAATCATGCATTTCCGCCCACTTGTATAAAAATAGAAAAAACAAAACGATAGAATTGTTTGACCACCTTAACAAACTGATAATCAACGAAATCATCGCTACCGGACTTTTTCAAACTTGTGCTAATAAACTGGAATGCTACATTTCTTGAACGTCTGTTACTTGCAATAAAAAAGGATCTTTTTGCCCGAGTGAAAAGAGCAACCTAAATATGATCCAAAGCCCGTTTCTATCAAAATAATTGCATGGTAAGTATATAGTTAACTGCGTCACGGATTATCTACAATAACTCCCCCAAGCAAGGAAAACAATCAAACCAGTGAAATACTCTTAGAAATCAGAAAGCGAATAACAATCTCAAAATTCCTTTTCTCCTTCACCACAATGCACGGCCACATGTGGTAAAAGTTATTGTCGTAGGTCAGGTTAGATCTTCTGACCTCCGTTTGCTCTCCCTGCCTCGAAACGGTTGGCGGATAGCACAAAGGGAAACTTTGCATTTCAACATTGCCTTGAATAATGCAATTGAAATTTGGGTTTCAATAAATCTCTAAAAGTGACTAGTTATTCTTCGCAGAATTAATTCAACTATCTAGGGGGTTCTGTATATAAAACTGAGCAAGACAAAATAAAATTTACTACTGTACAAAAAGGAAATAATGGACATGAAAGATAAATTAAGGTAGACACACTTGGCAGCAAACGGCCGACAAAAGGGGATTCCAATTCGGGGTGGTACTGCCACAAAAATAATCGGCTGTGAAAGAGAAGCACAAAAGGTAGGAGCACTGAGCTCAAGTACGGGTTGGGTTTGCATTTAGGCCTATTAGTACACTGCTTGTTCGAAGTTATGACGGAAAATACAACTTGTATTACAGTAACCACAGTCAGCCTCAAAAGTAAGGATCGAGGGAGTATTAGCCGGGGAGAGAGCTGGGATCGTGAAATCTATTCTCGTATGTTTATTTTTTTGCTTGTCTTCGGGTTCTTAAGGTATGAGGAGGCCGAGAGCTATAAGCTATGCGACGTCTACTCTTAGCCCATACTAATTTACCTAGAGCAATGCTTTACTATTTACTTTATCTATATAGAGGCGCCTGGAGTAAATTTAGGCCTTCACGCCATCTTGTGCAACCTCTCGTTGTTACAATTAAGCTTCTCGCTATAGGGCGTGTCATCAATCGGAAGTTACCTCAAAAAGAAGCTGATCGCGAGTGCTTTCCGTCTTACCCGTCTCTCTTTTTCTCTGAAAGTTATGGTTCAGAAATTAAACGAGTCCACACCTCATTCTAAGTTTATTAAAAAAAAAAATTCACATCTGGAAACCAATCTGAAGAATATTAATTTTTAAATTCCAGGAGGTACAGAAGGATCAGCTAAGATCTCTCTTGACTTGAGACGTGAAAAATCTACAGTAAAGGCAAAAATAAGCTTTGCAGTAGGTTAACAAAAGTGCTTTCAATCACATTAAACCAACTTTAATTAAATATAAATTTATCATTTCCTGTTTGTTTGTTTTTTAAATCTTTCCCCATAAAATTTCTTTGCCTACTGGACTACCTAATAGTTTAATTACTTCATATAATAATCGCACCTTTGAAATCACTTCATTCTAAAATACTGTTTAATTTATTTTCACCTGTAATGACTTCTCCTATATCTATGCAAGAACGGTTAAAACCGTAGCGTTCATAGGAATCTACTCCTTCAGTTATATAGTTTTCTCTGCTTCTAGCACAGGAATTCATGAGACGTATCGATATGTGCATTGATCTGAGGTCCCGAAAGTTTAACAAAAAAAGCTACTAAAATCTGAACTTGAGAAAGATGATCATGGAAGAGGTAATAGTGAATCCGCTTTCAAACAATACACTTTCTTATTCTTAACTTCTGTAACAAATTTTCTTGCACTTTTATCCAGAGATTTAAATTGCTTGTCCTTTTGCAATGAATACTAAAAAATGAAGTCTGTTTAATCACTTTACAGTATTGGGATCTCTTAATATTTTTTCCTTATTAAATTTATGCTTTCCTGTTCCCTTCTCTGCTTCATATACATACCTGGATGTTGAGCATGACTGATTTTTATGTGCTCCTTGAAAATTTGAGTCTAAATAGTTAAGAAAAAAGCTCTTTTTTAGATCGCGTATTTTTATGCCAACAATATTCATTATTATTCATGACATATTTATCTCATAATAATATGCATTTATTCAAAGCCAGCAAATGTGGCGTGGACTTGGCACAAATGTGCTTCTTCAGAGTAAAAATGCTGAGAGTTCAATTTTCCAGACAAAAAAGAAGAAATGTTCAGGATAATAAGGGGTAGTCAAGGTTGAGAGGGCAGTAGGAAGAGAAAAAATTCAAAGGTTCATTAGTGGAATAAGAAATGCTCTTTCAGAATCGCTTTATTTCTTGAATGGTTGTCAGTCTGAATGAGAAAGAAATAATTTTTAGATTTTGAATAATAAATAAAAGTAGGTTACTCATGGTTAATCATGGTTAATCATGGCTTAACGCCGCTTAAAGATATCCAATTAGAAGAAAGATCCACAAAGGAGCGTTAGGTAAAACATGAGCAGCCAAGCTAAAATAGGCATTTGTAAGCTTGCGTGCCCACCCTTGTTCAAGGTCAGAAGCCGTAAATCCTGCTCCATTTGTTGCATACATTTTTCATTCAAATTTATTTACCTCTTTCATTACATATTTCAAAGTACAAATTTTCTGAAGAGTTTATCTCTGTAAATCTGATTAAAAAATATTAAAATAAAGTGTACAGAATAGTTTTGCTAAATATCTTAAAGCAAGCACTCACGTAGCAAGCATACTCATTGTTGCTTAGATTTGCTTACGGTTGGAAGTGGTTTTCCATCTTCTAGATCGCAGTGTCCATCCTTACGGTCAGGAACGATGGAATTCGTGCATAATAGAAGCAGTAGGGTTCATTTATCTTCGTAAAAATACGACATACACTAGTATTATTATTCCTTTATCAAATTAATTCATTGATATCAAATCGTTTTGTTTTCTCTCTGCCGTATTTTTCATTTAATTTAAGTTCATTTCGTTTAAAGATAATAAAATAATTTTTCTTTAGTCACATTTATTTTTCCATTTTCGCTAATTTTAGTTTGGATTCAACAACCTTTTTTACCTGTTATCGAGGAAAATTGGTCCTTAAAAAACGGTAAGAGGGTATGGGATAAAGAAAACAAGGCCTGCTTACCATAGAGTCACGTGTTCTTACTTATTTTGATTTATAGCCTTACGATCTTAAAAACTTTAAATAATTCATGGACTAACTATTAGATGAACTTGGCAACTCTATAATTCGAAAAAGAATGTAAAACAAAATAAAGGTTTAAAATTTCGTTAGAATCGCCAGAATAGTTATGATGTTATTGCCAAAAGAAAGTAATTCCCTGGCTATCCTTGACAGGACTTTCGAAATATAGCATTCAAAAGAGAATGTAAAACAACATAAGTGTATCAAATTTCATTAGAATCTACCAATTAGTTATGATGTTATTGCCAAAATAGTATAACTCCTGGGGTCATCTTGGGAGGACCTTGTCAATTATATCATTCGAAAGAGAATGTAAATCAAGATAAAAGTTTCAGATTTCGTTAGCATGGGCTGAATAGTTATGCTGTTTTTGCCAAAAGAAATTAATTCCCTGGAAAACCTTGGGAGGACTTTTGGAGATTTTATCATTCGCAAGAGAAAGTAATACAGCATAAGGGTTTCAAATTTCGTTAGGATCGGCCGAATCGTTAGGATGTTATTGCCCAAACACAATAATTCCTGGGATAACATTGGGAGGACCTTTCCATTATATAATTCGATATAGAATGTAAAATAGCATATGGGTTTCAAATTTCGTTAGAATGGGCCGTATAGTTACAATTATATTACAAAAACCAAAAAAAGTAAAACGGGGACCGACTGACCAACATAGTGAGATGTAGACTCGCTCGCGACTAAAACTACAATTGAAAGAATTATGTTATAGCAAATTTCTTCTTAATTAAGCACTGTGGGGCTAGAACAAAGATAATGCTAGAGACATTACTATAAAAAGTACGAACATGGCCCATTTTGTCCCAATTTCTTTTTCTTTATACGATAAGTATCCAATTTGTAAGACCAACCCAAAAGGTAGCTTGAATTACTATGGCTTGGAACGCTTCACGTATATTTGGTCGACATTTCTACCTAACATTGCGTAAATACAGTCATACCTACTCGTTCAAAATGAAAGACATAAAGGGGGCATGAATCCTCACCCCTATTAAAGCCAATATTCTTGCGGTTACAAAGCACGCAATTTCTTTCCCTTGCATTAAACATCGTTACAAGCGTCTGCCTATATGATGTATAACTTATATACCTTAATGCACACATAATAGAGCAAAGATGCCTGGAGACAGGATTTTTTGCTCTGGATTTTTAATCTGAGTGGGCTGAGATAGTGCTCTTTGCGGCTTTACTCAGCCTCTTCAGCACTCTATTCTCCTCCCAGCGTGGATTTCTAGTTTCGTCATTCTAACCCCTAAAAAAAGAGTCATTCTCAGACCATCGTAACCTAAGATAAAAGATAAATTTGCCTAAAAGTTAACGCTTTATCTTCCTAGTGGGATGACCTTTTTGAATCTTAGTATTACATGGAATTAAATTGATACATACGATCCTTCACCATGGCCTATTATTTATAAATTGATCTGATTTGATCATTACATATTTACATTTCTTAGAATAATACTACATAGATTCAGGTAAAGGGGTAGATGGTGTAATAATCGTAATGATTTTGCTACAATTGAAAACTGGAGAAGCGGCAATCTCTCCTAATCCCATTACCCCTAAAGGAACTAGTTCTTTCTCACAGGATCACAGGGCGACTTTTGTCCCTCTTGGAAATTTCCTAATATTTTTCTAGACGCCTGTAGAGACTCAACAAATGGTGAAAGCAGACGTGGATCTTTTCTTATATTATGAAGCAATTTCGTCTCCTCAGCCAGATGGCTGAACAGCCGATTACTCGATAGCTCCTCAGATATATTTCTTGAATGGCCGGTTACTCGAGTGAGTAAGCCTGTGACATTTTTATTTTTACGATTACGTCTGGTTTGTTGAGTACCACCTCAGATAGATGGCTGACAAGCCAGTTACTGAAGTGAGTAAACTGTTATATTTTTAGTTTTACGATATACTTTTGTTTGTTTAGAAGAATAAGCATTATTTCACGCTTAAAAAATGCCAACGTATAAACTTGCTAGGGAGGTGAAAATATCGAACAGGCAGTCAAGTATTTACAAGAAAGTGTTATTTTGCATCAGCAGAGAATTTGAAAAAATGGACACAGCGTAAAACTTTCGTTGTCCCATTACCCACCTGTATGGCGCTGTCACAAACGAGGGTGTAAAAGCAAATCCGAATTTAGAAGCGATACATGGTGCAACAACTTAACAACTACTGTTTTCGTAAAGAAAAACTAAAAATCTCATGCAATGCTATTATGGACTGGAAGAACTATCTCCATGAAGTGTGTACAAATCGTAAATCGAGAAACCTATAAAGATCGCTAGATATGGATTGACAGTAGAAATAGATGAATCCTTTTTCTCACAAAGAAAGAAAAATGTCGGGAGGGTTTTTCCAGTGCAGTGGGTTTTCGGAGGAATTTGCAGGTAAACGCGCAAGTGTTTCATGTATGCAATTCCTGATAGATCGGCAGAAACATTATTATCTATAATTAAGTAATGTTTATTGCCTCGCACGACTATTATTTCTGATAATTGGCGTGCATACAATAAAAATTATTCATTGTCAGAGATGCAGTATAAATATTCGACTATTAACAACTCGAAGAACTTTAAAGATCTAAATACAAGTGGCCAACCAAACCAAATAGTGTCGCTTTGGGCCAAGGCGAAAATAAGAAGTAAAATTCAATGGAGAAACGCTCGTTCTATGTTTGACTCCTATATTTGGGAATTTTTCTGGAGGAAACGAAATAAAGAAAAAGACTTAGTTACTCAACTTTACAAAAACATTGTAAAGTTTTAGCCATTATATAATGCAGAGCTTTTACTTTTTTTAATTTCCTAAACTTTTTTATTACTTTTCTTATCTTTGTTTTTTACTTTCCTCCTGTTCATCCCACCAAACCACCACTAAACCACCCAAATATATATAACATAAAAATAATCCCATCTCTCGCTCGATTCCTGCGCATTAAAACTGCAATTCAGACATCTAGCTGAGGAGCTACTTACTCGTCTCTTCAGCCATCTGGCTGAAGAGACGAAATTACGCCATAATAAGAGAAGAGATCTGCAGACGTTAAGCTCTCTTTAAGAAGACACTGGAATATCAGTATTTCTATGCCAGACTTTTCGTATTACATATTAAAAATACAAGTGGAGTATTTGATATAAACTAAAACTCAATATTTGAACCTGATCAAACAAATATTAACTAGAAATAATTGTTTCAAATTAGTAAACAAATAAGTACACTTTTTTATAAAATAACAAACCTGCCGTAATTTGCCTAAGAATTCCAGTGAAATCACTAACGTTTAAGAATGGAGATGAAAATATTACATTAAGGTATATCTTATAGAAACAAGGGTTGTAAAATTGTTTCATTTTGCATATCCTCTTTCCCTAATTACTGCACATTAACTCTGTAACCACCGTTTTTTTATTTAACTATACTCAAGTGTAGCTTACGTTCTTTGTTCAAAATTTTCTAATTCTCGATGTTATTCAATATTTAATTACTGTGGATCATTTTCCTTCTTTTAATCGCATTTTTACTCTTTTCCTAATCAATATGACCAGATTTTATTACACTTGTTTTAAGCTCCACTATTGTCATCCCTTCATGCGATTTTATATATAGAAGTGGGAAAGATAATTGGCCGATGCCAATAAAAATGGCTTTTGATCCCGTACTTGTGAGTGTCTGAGTCCTTTATTTAAATTAGTTTCTGCATAATTTAAAATGGCATCAGAACTTTGGTATTTAAATTAAATTAGTCATTATCGCTTATACATTTTTCCCTCTGTTGTTTACCCTTATCTGCATTTCTTCTCTAGTGAGTGATAAGGCCCAGGTTTCGATCATTGATTCAAACAGGGGCCATTTCTATTCATCTATTGTCCAGGCCACGTTAAAATATACAGACCAGGCAATTTTAATTTTCTATAAATTTTCAGAACTTTGCCAATTATAATAATTTTAAAAAGGAACTCTCAACTAAATTTCTCCATTTCAAAATATCACGTGGCTAAAATATAATTATAGAAGAAGATATATAAAAATGAATTTTCTGAATTTCACCCTTTGTAATTCTTTGGGTTTTAAAAACTTCACAAAATTTCGATACTTATATTTATTTCTGAACTTCAACATTTTGTTTTTTGATATTATAAAAGTATTATTAGTAATAACTTTGGTAAAAAGCATGAGTCATAACCAAACTAAGATGGAATTATTACAGCGGGGAACAATTTGACAAAATATTTCTGTTCAGTTAGATTTTTGTGTTGATTTAGACTAAAATTAGCATACTGATTCCAAATTTCTAGTCAGCTTTTTATCTAGCACGTCTATTTTTTTCTTCACAGCTTACCCTCCAGAGAAGTAAAATTCCATTGCTTAGCTGTAATAAGATTTGCCTGCTGATTATGATTGAATTCATCTGCAGCTACGTGGCAACTTGTTTGTGCAGTCACCATTGAGACTGCGGTGAGAGGTGTGCGTTGTACGTTGTATTTCGATATATGCTGTTTTTTTAGCTTTCAAAGATGGTAACTATTCCATTTTAGTATTTTATTTACATAGATATATATTTCCTTTTGTTTCAGATCATATCTGCTCCTGCAACTTCTCGTCGTAAATGCCTAAACAACTCTGTCTCCTTCTGCTACATTTGTGGCAGTTTCACCATTCCAAGGCAGAGGGCAAACATCAGGGCATTTGTCAAACAAGCATATTTAGCATATTTTAAAATAAAACTCGGTGATCAAGACAAGCCATGGGACGCACATAAAGTGTGCAGGCAGTGTGTAGAGAGTTTACGGATGTGGACCAAAGGAACAGATGTAAGGTTGCCATTTGGTAACCCCATGGTTTGGCGAAAGCAAAAGGAGCATTGCACAGACTGTTACATATTTTTTTAGTGAAAACATCAGGATTTAACAAGAAAAATAAAAGTAAAATAGAATATCTTAATCTACCGTCAGCTATAAGGCCAATGCCTCATTCAGATGAAATTCCAGTGCCAGTTTTCGAACAATTACCTCCTCTGAGTGATGCTGACGAACGCAGTGACAGCAATGATGCAGATTTCGAAATTTACGAGTATTCGGTTCGTAGGGCATTTGATCAGCAGGAGTTGAATGATTTGGCACGTAATTTGGGCCTATAAAAACAAGCATCAGAAATACTAGCATCAAGACTGAATAAGAAAAACTTACTTGAACTAGGAGCGAAAGTATCATACTTTCGAACCAGAGAAAGTACATTTCTGCAGTACTTTCGAAGTGACAACGGCTTTGTGTATTGCCATAACATTCCTAGTTTACTGAAGGAATTAGGGCTTTTAATTTACAATCTAAATGAATGGCGAATGTTTATTTACAGCTCAAAGCGGAGCTTGAAGTGTGTCCTTTTACAAAATAGCAATTTATTTGGTGCAGTCCATATTGGGCATTCTGTCTGTCTTCGTGAAAAAAATGGAGATATAAAGAGAGTCATTGAGTTATTGCAATATGAAAAACACAATGGAATCATTTGTGTTGACCTTAAAATGGTGTGCTTCCTTCTTGGTCAGCAACGTTGGTACACAAAGTATCCCTGCTTTCTCTTTATGTGGGATAACAGAGCTCGAGGGAAGCATTGGGTTGAGACGAATTGGCCTTCAAGATCTGATCTTAAGCCTGGAGATCCCAACTTTGTAAAGTCATTGCCAGCTGATAGCGACTGTTTTAAGTACATCATCTTCACATTTCCTGGTCTGTCAATTTAAAAAATCAAGGCCAGTGTGTTTGATGGTCCACAAATTTGACAGCTTATCACAGATGAACAGTTCACCGGCCCTATGTCAAACCTTGAGAAGAATGCTTGGTTATCATTCAAAGACGTCGTCCAGAACTTTCCTGGAAATACACGTGCAAGTAATTACACAGAAATTGTTCATAATCTATTGAAGAGCTACAAGGCGCTTGGTTGCAACATGAGTATTAAACAAAATTTTCTGTATTGCCATCTTGCCAGCTTTCCGGATGATCTTGGTGCTGTTAGCGATGAGCAAGGTGAACGATTTCACCAAGATTTGAAGGTTATGGAAGAAAGTTACCAGGGTAGATGGAATGTACACAAGATGGCTGACTATTGTTGGAGTATCAAACGCGATAGTCCTCAATTTGAACACTCAAGAAAGAGCTATAAACGTAAATTTTTACCTTAACTACTTGCACACAATTACAATTATACAATTACAGTAGCCATATCCCTTTTTAAAACATATTAGTGTTAAATAAACTTTGCAATCATGTCTGTTTCTTTCATATTTCATTGTATGTCAATATTTGAAAAAGTTCAAAAACTTGACGTGATAGAGAAAAACGGAGATCAGTTTGGGATTCAGCACGGAAAAATTAGTTAAAAACAGCTGTCAGACCTCACTCAACAAAATGTGTTCCTTAGTGTTATTTAAATACTCCAAAAATCCCCCTCTTAAATTATAGAGTTAGTGAATACCAGGCAATGGCTTCGCCCCCTCCCCCTATGGGGGAGCTTGCGCTTCGCTACTAAAATTAAAATTTACGATCTAAAAAAAAGCGCCATGGTTAAATTTTTATAAATTTTCTGAACTTCGCCAATTATAATAATTTTAAAAAGGAACTCTAAACTAAATTTTCCCCATTTCAAAATGTCACGTTGCTAAACTATACTTATAGAAGAAGATATATAAAAATGAATTTTCTGAATTTCACCATTTGTAATTCTTTGGGTTTCAAAATTTTACAAAATTGCGATACTTATATTTATTTCTGAACTTTGATAAAAAAAAACATGTCATAACTTAACTAGGATGAAATTATTTTTCAAATACTCAAAAAACTTCCCTTCTTAAATTACAGAGTTAGTGAAGTGATGATGATTTAAGTGATTATCTTATTACCAATTATTATTTGTATTGTGCTAGTAAAGAGTAATAATTATTTTAATTAAAGAATTAGCTCCTTTTAAATATCTATATAATTTATGGAGTAGTTTAGAAATTAGATTGGTTCATACTTTTTATAATAACTACGTAACTACCTTGTAATAATTGATTTTAAAATCTGTAAATGTCCTAGAAACACTATAAATATTAATGGATACGTTTGAACTTTAAAAAATCTCATAATTAAATTATTTTCTTGTCAATAGATAGCCAGTGTAACCTTTTGGAAGTAACATCAAATATTTTTTTCGAGCAAAGGATTTTACTAATAAATTTGCCTAAATAAAAACTGCTAAAAAAAAGCCCATCTCTGTAATGTTGCTTCTTCTTATTAAGGTATTTAATCTCAGTTTGGGACACTAATAGATCATAACATCTAATGGCAACTGTTCAAAAATAGCTTGAGACTATCATTTCCTTCACGTCCTTGAAGTCCTAAATTGGAATGCCCTCGGCGACAGGAGAAAAGGAAGCTTCAGTCGATGACGAAGATGAACAAGGGGAAGATATTTATGACCTCGATACAGACGAAGGCTTGGAAAGATTTATCACAGATATGGATAAACTTTATGCAGATGACAAAATGATATCATCTGAAGAAAAAATGCCGCTTCATAACCATCTTTAAAGCCTCACGCTCAACGAAACTTGGTCTGCTGATAAAGGAGATGAAAGTAAAATAATAAGAAACAGAACATCAAACAAATTAGGTGAATTACAGATGAAGCCGTATATTCACGGATCATCTTGTCGTTTACAATCTCAAAAAATGAATTGATCTTAGGGGAAGAATGAACGTACATGATTACTTTACCCCTTAAATTTTAATATAAAGATGACATGAAAATATATATTAATTCTTTTTATACTTTTTAATAACAGATTTGTTTTCAATTATAATAGAACTTTTGAGGGTTTGAAGTACAATACTTGATTTTCAATCTTCCTCTCTCCTCCCTAGACAGCAGTAAAACACATTAATATCTTTAGTAATGATATGTACTTTAGCGTACGTATCCAAGATCATTAATCTTTGGCGTTGGATCTATGCAAGCACAAAAGACAAAATCTAGTTAGAATGCATTATATACAAGAGAAAATGAGTCATTGCGTTTATTCAATAAAGGATATAAAAATAGGTCAAATTTCGGAAAAAGCCTGCCCTCGAATTTTGTGGGCGCTTTGTTAGAAATACTCTCCTTTTAAAAAACGCGAATGCTATCTAATGTATGTAATAGATGTACTTTATATAGCAATTTCATTAAATGCGGACAAATTTCTAATTAGGACATTATGACGAAAAATGGATTGGCCGCCATTTTAGGAGCCACATTGTTAATTCGAATTACATCATATTGTATTATTTATCATTTTGAAGGGATTTTTTCCTGATTTAAATATGATATGGACATTTCATATTAATCACTTTTAAAGAAAATGTGATTGATTTAAATAGCATTTAAGGGCGAGGCCTATATGTCTTAAGTCAACCAACCTGGTAGAAAAACTAGAGGCCTAACGACATATGGCAATTGCCTTTGAATTTGAATCTGATGATAGGCTTTGCGAGGGTGGGAGTGCACCTCCACAAATAAGTGGTGTGTTACATTTTGAAATTATCTTAAAAATGATAGTGAATATAATATGATGCGATTGCAAAAGCCCCCCTCCCCCCTAAAGAAGCTAAATATAACTTTGGGGGAATTTGATGAAGAAAAAGCTTTGCCTACATTAACAAACAATTGTTTTTAAACACGTTTATATATGAATTATCCCAATATTAGTGGGCAGGAATTTTCCAAAATTTGATACAAAATTATTTTATAATTATTTATTAGCTGTTCCTGATGGGTTCTGATCTTCGACAGCAATCTCTCGGCATCAGCATTATAAGATTTCTAGGTTTGTAAATCCACGAATTTTCCTGGTTCACTAATTTTTATACTTGTACCTCCAGAAGGACACTCATTTGTTTTCTTTTCGCCCAAAAGGACTCAAATTTGTTCTTAGCTAGGGGTAAACTTAACACAATTTGCACGAAGACGTTAGAACACGTCTTTTGAATTTAGTTAAATGCAAATATAATATATTTTTTCTAGCTTTTATTTATATCACTTTAACTTAACTTTGACTACTTTATGCAGAGAGATCACGTGCTAATGCAGATAGCATGTGAAGGTTAGAGCCTAAAGCCTCCATTTCATTTAGTTGTTTCATGCCGTGTTTGAAAGCACGGATTTTCAAAAATCAGTAATTTTGGTAACGCTGTTGAAGTTAAATAAAATCTTTTAGTGCTTTCTAAAAAATCATCTTTTTCGATTTTATCGCGTTGCAAATTATACACTAATGGAAGTGCTGTTATTTCTTTACTAATAAAGGGTGTATAATTAATATAATAATGCCAAAGATGAGAGAAATTGAGATCAGAGATAGAAAGCGAGAGAAAGAGAGAGAGAGAGAGAGAGAGAGAGAGAGAGAGAGAGAGAGAGAGAGAGAAAGAGACGTGTAGGACGGAAAAAACGAGCGATCGGTTTCTTTTTTAGGTAACTTCGGTTCGATAAAACGCCCTATAGCCACCCTAATTGTAACAACGAGAGGTTCCGCGATATTGTGTAAAGGTCTAAATTCACTCCCCGCGCCTGTATATACATAGACAAAGTAAAGTCCACTTACGGCGTGACCGTATAACTAGTTAAGCGTTGGTCTGGGTAAGATCAGTATTTTGCCAAAAAGGATGCGACGCAAAAGAATTCTCTCTCTAGGACTCTCTTACTCCAGGAGCGGGAAAACAAAAAAATAAATAAAAAGAAATAAATACTAGGAACGAGGAGACTACCACATTGCTGTATTCGACTCAGCTTCTCCGCGGCGAAATATTCCATCGATTCCTCCATTCTTACTGATTGGGTGGAAGGAGCCTATTGCTTCGTACATTTCCTATTGGTCTTTTAATATTTTGTAGACCAGAAGGTTTACCAAACTGCTGCTTGACTACATGCAGCAGAGATATCAGATAATATTAAGTGCGGAGAATCAGTTGTAACTCTAGCCTTCTTATAAATAATTTTACAAACTATCGCTGAATCGACGTTTGCTACCTCTACATGCTGGTTGTGCTCATTATTTGAATGCTAATTGATTAGTTAACAACAATAGATACTCGAACCCGACATTTACTTTTATGATATTGGTCAAATTTCAATAAATTTTATCGGAATTTTGCTGTTCATTTTATTGCAGGTGACATTTAAGCCGAAGCTTTTACCTTCCTTTCATGGAGTCAAAAAATAATCCTCAATATTTTAAATGGTGTCAAAGAAAAACTAAGGAAAACGAAATGAACCATCCAACTCAACTGGCACAAAATATGGTTTGTTCGTTTGATTTTGTATTTCAATGTAAGGGAATTTTCTGTCGATAAATCTACCGGTAAGCCGATAATATAAGGCTTCAATAGAAAGTGCAAAATTTTACTGTTCAAATTCTTATGACAAAAAGCCCAAAATATATAAAGTTTCATGTAAATTTCTCGAATGAGTTTAAAAATGTCCTGCGTAATGGAGACAGTCTGTCATGTAAAATTAATTTACGCCTTATAATTCTGAGTTTTAAGGTTTTACATAGAATCTTGCTTCCATAAAAACTAAAAAAGTTAATTTTAGATTTTATTTCAGCAATTCTCATCACAGAAAATCATTATTTCTTTCAATACGTGATATTTATTCCAGCAGAAATTTAATCTGTTATATCGATTCTATGGAGAAAATTTTAGATACTTTCATTACATTGAGGGAATAAAAATGTTTTTTCTTATCACTTATAACTTTAAAGATGTTATTTCGCGAAATTTAGCGAATTTTTTATTTTTTCTGTATAATTTATTAATCCTTGCAAGTTTTTTATCGTCTTATATCGAGTTTTTGGATTTCTTTTTACATAGAAGGATGTTTTCTAGTGCTTATAGGTTATGAGCGAATATGTCTACAGAATCGTTTGTTTTCATATAGTTTCCTGAAATAAAGTTTCCATTATAAAAGAGAGAAATCTTTCATGCATCCAAACATGATAATATTTTAATATACAAAGGGAAATAAATTGAAATATAAAATTCTTATGTGTAATTTCTGTACTTAAACCGCTTTTAAATGTAAGAGAGAATAAAATTAATAGCGTGGATTTTAATCTTAATTACTGGACATATTTTAGAATTTAAGGATTTAGGGGAATCATGTTGTGTAAGCTGGAATTATGAAAATAATAATTCATCATCCACTTCCGCCACAGAAATCGCTCGTTTTGCAGAATATACATTTATAAATTATCTACCTCCAAACTAATGGATAAAAAATGCAAATAAATTTAGCTCCGAATTTATCGTGCAAAAGGAAGAATAACTTAAAAGCTTTTATGCCAGTTTAGTATGAGACTTGCTTTTTCCACTCGACGCAAATGCAAGCAGGTAGGCTACTGGTAGGAAAGGTGTGAAACATAGCAGATGTGGTATTAAATCAGGGTAAATTTCTAACAAATAATATCTGATATATTAAGAAATGCTTAAATTTAAGGTTATGGTTGGATGTAAAGAGGAAACAAGTAACTGATTGCACGCTTAAGCGCACATTTACATGAAGGTGATTTCCTCCTCCTATTTACACAAATGTATAAAGCAAAAGCTTGATTGTCTTTCTCTCCCTAGCAAACAATAGTTAGCTCCTTCGCTCTTTCTAAGTTTTTCCCTCTCTATGACACAATCTCTAAATCTCTCTAGCTCTCTCTATAGTGCTCTCTTCTCTCTCTATCTCTCAATCTCTCTAGCTCTCTCAATAGCCCTCTCTACCTCGCACTTTTTTTTCCTCTCTAGCCCTCTTTTTCAGGTCTCTTTATCTCTATATATTTCTATATCTAGCTCTTTTTCTTTATCTCTATATATTTTTGTCTCTAGGTGTTTTGCAGTATCTCTTTCTAAATCTATCTATCTCTAGCTCACTCTAAAATTCCCTTTAGTTCTCGCTCTATATTTCTCTCTTTATCTCTCTCTCTATCTCTTTTGTTATCTATTTTTACAGTCTTCTCTCTAGCCCTCTCTCTACCAAGCTACATCTCTTTCTCACTCTCAGTGCCTAGTTCGAGCTATTTATCTCTTACTCCCTTTCTTCCCTTCAATCTGTCACTATCTACATAGCTATATCTCTATAGTTCTCATGCCTTGTGCGCTCTCCCGCTCTCTCTCTCTCTAGCTTACCCAGTCTAGGTCTCCCTATCTAGCTCACCCTCCTGTGTCTCACTACCTCTCTCCTTCTCTATCTCTTGTTACCTATAGCTACCTCTCTATCTTTTACCATCTAGCTTTCACTATCAAGCTCTCGTTTATCTGTCTAGCACCTGATAACTATAAAACTCTTTTACTTTATCTCTTGCTCTACATTTCTTGTCTATTGCTCTTTAAAACTATATCTCTCTAGATCTTGATTTTGCTGTAATTGTACATCGGTGTTGGAGGAAATCAAGTCCAAGAACGCAAGAAAACCTTGAACAAGCAGTGCAACGTAGCAGTCATAATTTTCTGATAGGATTTGGCATTCCACCTACCCCTTCCCATACCATGTCAACACACCTCCCACCACTATATAACAACTATCATGATACATAGGGGCTTGTTGCCAATTGGAGTCCATGGTATTATAAAATAAACCCAATTATCATCCCAAATCACCTAGAAACATGACTCACCGGGTCGCACCACATGTTGCTAAGCCTCTAAGATTTAATAAGCGACTTCACAAAAAACGGTACAGAGATGTTTTTGATGTCATGGTGTCAAAAGACGCAGCCAGATTGGTCTTATGATCCCCTATGCTTCTCACCTGAAAGATATGCTCTTGATACTTCCTGCCTTCTATCTGGATGCAATTTGAGCCACTTTTGCTTGTCTATTCCAATGGATAATTTAACCAGTCGCTCAATCATAAATCACCCATGGTCGGTTTCTACACTGTCATTAGTGGGTGATAATTCCTCTCTTGAGGTATTCTCGGTACCAAAGCGACACTTTAGATTAATGGATGTTGAATGTCCACTCAGTTTTCAAAAATGAAGTTTCACATCTGTCTGGTTTATTCTATCATGACTCGTTCGAACTCCGATTATTAACGGTGCTATGAGATTACAATGGATATTCGTTTGGGAAAGTCCATGACGTCCTGGTACGTGCTGCTGTTCCCCATTAGCTTTATATATAAAATTTACACCACTTTGCCACTTCTGTGTATAACACTTATGTTAATTATTGAAAATAAATTCTAGTTGCAGCTAAATTTTAGACCAATCATTTAGGACTTAAGTTTACTTCAGCTTGAAAGGAATCATGATTATCAATTAAATATGGTCAGGTTGGAGTAAACAAATGGGAAGATCCATTGGGTCATAGCTGAGTTAAACAAGATAAAAATATGGAAATTTAACCTCTCTATGAACTCCAGTGCTAAAGTTTGACGTAATTATAGTTTTAAAAAATAATATAAAGATGGTTTCTTTTACGATTTCCTTAATCATCTAGAATTTCAATACCAGACCTTGCTGAAGAAGCCTCTACGTAATCTTTAAAATTCATTGATATTTTTGCTTCTAAAATGTTATTTATTACTTCAAAATAAGCTTTAAGGTTTGTTCATTTGGAACTTTTGAACTAACACCTATGGTGATTATTAAAAATAAATTCTAGTTGCAGCTATGTTTGAGTTTTAGTGTGAAAGCAAAAAATATATTGATACCAATAAAAAAGTTTTAATTAGATCTCAGAGAAAAGGCGATTTAAAAATTTTAAATGTATGTGATTTAGCTCACGTAATTAGCATAGATTAAACATTTCTACAATTTTTTAGAAAACTTTTAAGCTTTGAATTCCCCTTTTATTATCCTCGCAACCGTGAGACGCTCGTTCTCCTGGGCTCATTGGGACTGCGGTAATCCTACTATTCGATCCTTTTTACCCCTAATACGGGTTAGAGTATATTCTGAAACATTCCTTACACCTTTCTACTTAAGGCTCTCAATATCTCTCAATTAGAGATAAAAAGAAAACTTTCGTAAACCCTTCGCTGCACTTTAAGAAGCAGCTCTTCTGTAAAACCACTCTACATATTTAATCAAATTATTTCATATTAAAAGTTTCCCAATTATTTCCAACGGCTAGTTTTTAAACAGATATCTTATCCTTCTTGAATATTTCAATATTTTTATTTAGCTGAACAAATTTAGAGTTTTATTTCTCAGAGTGGGTTGACTTTTAGCGCGATCTATTACTCTTTCTTTTATAGAATATTTACTCAGCAATCCTATAATTTAATTAACAATAAATTAAAAGTGCAAGAGCTTTTTTGCATGAAAAGGCAAATTTGATTTGTCCTTTTAACGTTGGTAGAAAGTAAATTTAAAAATATAACTAATTTTGAGTGGTATTTTTTATTCTAATCGGACAATTCTCTTTGACTCTTCATGTATACTGGAAGAAGTTGCGAAAATATGCTCATGCGAAAAATAATAAATATGGTATGATTAAGTTTATTTTGCTTTTAATTTCCGCGCAAATATCATAGACTCACAGATTCTAATGAGCTGTTTGCATTGTTTAAGCGTTTAACTTTATAGGCATTAACGTTGCTTCGGAAATAGCATTTGCTCTACTTAGGTGTTATCTATCCAGGTTTATAGGACATTTGATTTTTATTTTTTCACGAATGAACCAAAGATTAGATGAATCTAACCTAATAATTGGCTTAAAGTGAAAAAGAAAGGAGGATATTGCCTGCATTTACTAGAAAAAAAATAAATATATATAAACCCGAAAATTGCTCCACGTAAAAGCGTCTAGCATTCAGCAGCCATACGTAAATTATTCCTAGAGAATGTAGCTCAATTATTAGCATTAATTTCATTTTGCTTCATGTTATACCCATACCACATTAAATATTCAGGGTATTTTAGATTACCCTATATATCTATAAAATATAATCACGCATACTGCTGGTCTACTGGAGAAATTTATATTATCAATTTACATTGTCAGTATCAGGAAATAGATCGTCATTAGGACTATTTCAAAATGATTATCAGGAAAAAGTGTTGACGTAATGGGGAAGCGAAAAAATATAAAGAGTTAAATATCAGCGATATATGGCAGTTTTCCGTAATAAGACATATTGAATTCATTTACAAGAATTTCCCTTTGAGTAATCCTCTGTCTCAGAGACAAAAGAAGGAAATAGAGGCTTACTTATTGCTTGCAAGGGAGATATCTCTCTTCTATCGTTTAAATTTTGGTCTTTCCATAAGAAAAGACTTGAACAAAATTATATGAAGGGAAAATCCTCAAATTTCCAACCGAAAACTGTTTTACAAATACAAGATAGTTTAAATCACATGAAGATAAGATCATAAGTACTTTCTGTGGCAATTATTTTTAAGTTAGGGTAAGTGGGATCGCTCTTTTTTTGAATGAAAAAAAATATAATTGCTTATATTTATGTATTAAAAAAGATTAAGGCGTTTATTCTAAGGTAAAAATGTTAGAAAAGTTTGATTGCAGCATAGGTAATAAACTGTTAGTTTATAAGGTTAGAATTGAGATTTCAAGATAAAAAATGCAAGAAAAGTCTCTTGAGACGTGTATCAAGATACAGTGCTGTATTTAAAAATAATAATTTTCAATATCTAGTCTAAGAAAACTCAGCAATGATATGATGCGTGCAAGGTGTTAAACCTGGCAGCTGAAAAAACGGAAACGGCTGTTGGTTCAAGTGCATCTGGGGCGGTGGTTACACTGTTGTTGGTTCTGAAGTTTGGTGGGTGGGGACATGTGAGGTTGAAGTCTCCTGTGGCATGACTGCCACCGCATTTAATACATCGAAGGGTAGTGCTGATGCAGTGAGTGTAAAATTGCCATTTAAAATGCATTTAAGGCAGACACGGTCTGCTTTGCACATTCTTGTTTCCTGACCAGTCCCATAGCAACGTAGCAAATAGAGTGGAACGGAAAATATTTTTTTCTAAAAGTTATTTCCCCAGAAAGATTTTTTATTGGGTTATCTGGCAAATTAAATCTCCTAAAAGAATATTTTGATATAGTAATTTTTAAAGGTTCCTGAACACAATTGAAAGTTGAAAATAATGCGATTTTCAACTAAATTTTGAACTTCGTGGATTATATCTGAAAATTAAATTCGAATTTTGAATTGCTACTTCCGAACAAATACTTATCTATTTTAAAGAACAAGTAAACGAAATTTGAAAGTAATTAATTGATATTTAGAGGTTCCTCAATGTCATATTATAGCGGTGTACGTGACAATTATGTTTCAGTAGCTCGGAGGATCTCGTTGAGACTGGATGTGTGTGTCTGTGTGTCTTTGCTTAGTGTCTGTTGTTATGATCACATTCTTCTATTTGTATTTGAGAACAATTATTTATAGTCTAAAAGAAATACTTCTACACGTTTTATTATATTTCAGAGCTAAATATTATGTAAGACAAAAATTAAAACAATATATAATTATGGCATTTAAACGTAGAACGCCTCATGAAATAGGAAGCCCTTAGTATGGCGCCCCCTGCGCCATTAGTGATCGAGTGTTGTCAACTTATAAAGATGTTATAAAATATGTTTTGTTTGTGCTATTAAAAGAAATGAACCATAATAGAAAAGACTCGCCAATTAAACAAATTACAAAGAATTCAGAAGAATTGTTTGATATTTCGTGTTGTAAATGCGATAGCATTGAAAATTGTTGTTTTAGCAAAAAAAAGAAGGTGTTGCCATTGGAGAAAAAGCTTTTTGAAGACCAACAAATAACTTGAAAAATAGCAATAGGTAATATCGATCAAATTCAATCAAAGAAGAATATTCAGAGTGCAGTTAGGAAGAATCGTGAGTATTGTCTCTTGAATCAACCATTTACTTCGTACTTTGACAGATAATATCGAAGTGATTCTTCCTTCATCCAACACAGAAATAGAATCTGCTGACGAAGGTAGCGGCTATGAGCTTCCTTCATCCGTGAAAGAAAAAGAAGTAAACAAATAATTTGCGTCCAAGACTCCATCTAAACAAATAAGGTGTTCAGAATTTGCATTGACATGTGTGTCGCACTGCTGTGTCTGATCGAACTACAGCTTTAATAATAAGTTCAATCCTTAAGCACTTATCGTCAATTGAAGGTAAAGAAACTTATGCAGTAGTTGACAGGTAAAAGGTTAGAATAGAGAGTATCAAAGAACGTACTACACTACAGCAAAACTTTATATCGGATAAGCCATTATATTCTATTTATTTTGATGGTAAATAAGAAGAAGAAGATAATGGAAGAGCACATCTCTATAATTAAAGACCTGGTTCAAAATGCCTTGGATACCTGACGATGAAGACAGGTTCTGCAAAAGCTATATGCGACGCAATATTCTCGTATCTAGAATTAAATAACATCGCAACTGGTGAACTCGTTGCTGTGGGATGTGATGTAACAGCAGTGAGTAGAATAAGAAAAGATGTGATCAGAATGATAGAAGAAAGACTTAATAGACCACTGCATTAGTTTATTTGCCAGCTCCATGCAAATGAGCTCCCATTGCGCCATCTCAATAACAATTTGGAAGGGAAAATAACGGGGAATTGGCGATTTGTCAGACCTATAGGAAAACAACTGGATAAATGTAAGACTCTAAGTGTTGCTGAATTCGAGCCAATTACGACTAACTTGCCGTCTGGTGACATAGGAAATCTTAACACTAATCAAAAGTATTTGTGTGATATCCTTCTATCTATCTCACAAGATAAATGTTCTGCTGAAATGGCTCGTAAGAGTCCTGAAAAATATTGCATGCAGGATGGCTTACAACGGCAAATCGGATACTTTGATTATGTGTTTCGACTTCCGACCCTTCTGACACACTATAATCCATTGCCTTATTCACTATGAAGGTAATGTACCATGCTGGTTTGAAATAAAAGCTAACTCTTCTTTGCAAGTTGGAGCACTCAACCTCTTCAAGACAGTGGGATGAACAAACAGATTAAAGATATAGTTGTCCCAGTGATTTAAACGAATGCTTATTTTGCACATGCAAAAAACATTCTTCTCAGTATGCTGCAACATGAAAGAAATCTTATTCGGAAACATGAATGGAAAATAATTATGAAAGCACGAAAAGATTATAAAGGGAAATCAATACGCACTTTCAAGATCCCAGAGATAAACTTTGAAGCTGACGACTACATCCACCTAATTATTTAGCAGCAGACCGTAGAGAAGACGAACGGTACGGCTATATAAGTAGTAAAATTGAGTCCAGGAAAAAAATACCCTCATTTAATACCCAAGAAGGACTTCGTAATGAAAGGTAATAACACTACAAAAATCTAACTGCATTGAATAAATGGATATTGAAAAATAGTAAAAATTAAATATTCGACTGTTACTTGTTCAATTTCTTCTATTTCAGTTGATGATGATAAAAATCTACAAGTTGCATGGAAACAAACGAAGGTAAAGGAAAAAAACTTAGAGTTAATAGGTTATTTTTATTCAATAAAATGGAAGTAGAAGTATTGATTGTAAAGTTTTATGGAAATATATTTTTTTAAAGTTTTGTGGAAATAATATACCTCGTATAAGACATAAATGTTTATATAACAACTTAAAGTTTAAAAACTAATAGATAGAATTTTCCGACATTTTTCTTTTTTATTACAAGTTTCAATTGCATTGAGAAACCTGAAAATATTAACTTAGAAGGCTGAAATTTCGACACAATAGTTTTTGACGATGGGTCCATCAAAGGATCAGGATGGGAAAATGAATTTAAAAAAAATGGCAAAACCCCTCCTTTTCGATCCAACCTAGTAGGCAATGGTCTGGTATAATATTGTGCTGAGTTTCAAGGTAGTGGGCGTTAGTAAGTATGTCAAGGACCGTGATGCCTTGGTCCAGCAGCGTATTCATGTGTAGCCTCATAAATTGTGATGAACACCAATTGCTTCGTGGGGTTAAATGAGAGGTCTTGTGTGGCTTCTTCTCCTTATTCAAGTTTGAGTTCGTTTAGAACTCTAACTAGAAAGGGGTGCTTCTCCTAACTCGAACTTGGTGTCGTTTGGTTATTGTATAGAGCTTATTTGTATAGTATTCTTTTTCAGAGCGTCTATGCCAAATATATAGTATATTTTAGCGTCTGAGGTGGATCTTACTACAAGTGATTTTTCCTACTGAGTGTTTTTTGGGGGGGTGGGATAGATGTGTCAAGTACGTTTGAGAAATTCAGTGTTTCGGGTTGGCTGGTGTTCAAGTTTTACCGTCGGTGTTTAGTAGTCATAATGTATTTTCACCACGCATAGCGAGTACCTATTAAGCTTGTATATATTTTTTTAAAAATGCGAGAGGGATCCCCTTGAAGCTCGAGTCCAGATTAAGGATGAAGTGGATAAATTATGGAACAAGCTGTGCTCTTCTAGAAGGGTTAATCATGGCGGACTTAATGATGGGTGGGAGTTGAATCGACAGACTTCTTCCAGGATACTGCATCCTCACGGGTGTGGTTATGAGAAATACTCCTAGCTTAGATAGACACGGTAGTGTCTTTCTATGGTCTTGGACGGAGTAACAAAATGAACTATTACACTGTTAAGTTGCCGTGAGCCCCTGCCCAATCCATTTGCCGTCCTATCTGCTGAAAGTATATAAGCGGCATTTGGCGTGCATTAGATGACTTAGGCCATCTAGAAACATTCTGTGATGGACTGTTAGGACGGATGTATTAACCTGGCCACCCGCTGTCCTTTCCTGTTGCAGATGGACTGAGGTTTTCTTACGATCCCAAAGGATCATTCAAGGCAGAAACATGACTTCACGTTGCTTAGACCTCGGGTCATCCAGAACAAGTACGATCTTGGATGCTACAACTATCTCCTCTCCTCTGCAACAATGGAATTTAATCGAGCTTGCATCCGGGCGATTCGTTGAAAGTAGAGACCTAACTTATGATGGAGTGCGTATGAGACGTCTTTCAACAAATGAAAAATTACGTGTTTTCGTCATTATGATATTACTAATTCCTGTCAAAATGGAATATCATATTAATCATACTGCATATCATACAAGGACACCAGGATGCTACGAGAAAGAAACTAAGTCAATGCTCCAAGCGAAAAGTTGGCCGATAGCTAAAGTGCCTAAAACCCCAGATATGGCAAAAATTTTAAATATGGCATTCACCTAACCCAAACTCTCTGTCTCTGTCATGGTATGACTAGTCTACGCATTTAAACGCACACTGGCCTCCAGGCGGACCGAAATTAAGGCTCCACCTGGGGATTGTTCTATGAGTGTTTTAAATAGAGAGTTGCTAGGCCAAGGAATATTTAAACATGACTAAAAAATATACTTTAATAGGACTAAATATTGCATACACATATAAGGCAAGTTAAATGACAATGCAATTAAATATTGACGGTTAACGGCTAAGATAATTGACACTATTAATTAAGTTTGAACCAAGGGGTAATTAAGTAAGAAATGATCTTACAATTATTCAAGTCCAAGAGCAAAGGGGATCCCTGAGTTTCTACACGGTAAAGTGTGAGTAGCGTGACGTAGCGGTGGTTAAATCCCTTTTACCTTGATGTGCGGCGAGTAGGACCAGGAAGGTAAGTTCGACCTTCACTCATGGCCGTCTCACGAGAACTCAATCCAACTTTCGGAAAATTGAAGATGGAGCCTCTTTTCCTTAAGAGACAAACGGAGTATGATTCTGGGATGGCTTTCCGATCCTTAAAACTCGTAACGTATTGAGAAGGGTTGAAGCGCGCCTAACCTATCTTCACGAACAACACTAAGTGACGACCAGCTCTTCTTTGGCTCTTTGAAATTCACTCAATTCTTCTCTGGACGAGAATGTAATCGATTTCCTCTTAACTAACGTATTGGGTGGCGGCTTCAGATACAATCTGCCTGTAAACTCCTAAGTATCGAATATACACTCAGAAATTATCTAGACGGGGAGAGAGATTCATAGCCAACAGAGTTCTTTAATTGCCTAAGGGCGCTATAAGGGTCTAGAGCGGGAAGTAACGATGCCCCCTTAATGTTTTTCCAATTGTTCTAATTTTCGCAGTACATCGGGCCAATAAATGTAGCGATGCTAACGCGACGTCTGTGACAATGGCGTTTCGTCCTCGCGCGAATTGTTTGGGGCAGATTGTCGCCGGTGAACTGGGGAAGTCAGGATGGGGGGAGAGGGGTGAAATGACGGAGAGCCGTATTCTTCCAGACTCTTCCCTTTTCAGGAAGACATTTTTTTCACAAGTCGGGTACGAAAAAATGTCTCGAACTAATTTTTCTCCAATGTGGAAATGCTATAAAAAAATGAATTAGTGAAACGAGATACAAACAAAATTCGGACATGAGCGGAGTAAGCAAATAATAATAATAACTTCAGACTATACGCACTCGTACAATAAAAAACAGGCCAAAATTAAAATTAAGCCATACAAAATGTTGAGTAAAAAAAAATATGAACCATTACTAAAGACACACTACAAACAGAATAATTATACTGCACTTCAAACAATTAACCTATATATAAAACAAATAGCAAACATATTTACCTGGACATACGCTAATGGTATCTTTAATTTATAGCCATTGGCTCTTCTAGAGGATATCTTCTTAAACTATCCGCTCAACAATTTTGAGTACCCTTGATATACACAATACGGAATTTGCATTCCATGAGTAACAGAGTACATCGCATTAGCTGTCCATTTTCACTCTTGAAATTACGAAGGTACGACAATGGGTTATGGTCAATCTGAATTACGAATTCGGTTCCTATAGATTACATTCTAAAAAGTTGAATTGACTATACTATATCTAATGCCTAGAGTTCAATGGTGGCGTAAGCCTTCTCGCAGGCAGACAGTTTTCTACTCGCATTAGCAACGGGATATCTACTTCCATCCTTTTCATATTAAATGAGGGCACAACTTATACCATCACGAGAGGCATCAGTACGGATCCCCAACTTTTTGCTCGGAATTGGAAGTCTTACAAAGGAGCAGAGATCAGCTTCTCTTTCAGCTGGTTAAAGCTAGACACCGTGAGGAGAGTAAACTGACAGGATCGGCTCCCGTTTTCTTTAACATAACGCTATAGTGGCAAAATTAAGAACGAAGCGCCTGTAAAATGAAGCAGATCCCAGAAATAACCGCAGCTGCTTCTTCATCCGGGTAAGCGGCATTTCAGCTGTCTTCAACTTTGTCTTCTTGGAAACCTCATGCCTCTTTCTGATCTTAAAATTAAGATATTTAATCGTTTCCTTTGCGAAATGACACTTCATCAAGCCTATCGTGAGGCCATGTGCACTCAAACAGATTAACAAAGCGCGAAGTGACTGTACGTGCTGGTCCCATGTACGGGTGGCCACGTACACGTTGGCAAAATAAAAGTTTTCACAGCTTAGACCGTTTACAATTCGACGCATCGATCGATTGTAGATTGCACAAGCAGTTACCAAACCAAAGGGAAGACGGCCAAACTGCATTAAGCCTTTCTCTGTAGCAAAAGCTGTAAAGCGCTTAGAAGATTGGTAGAGCGGAATCTGATGGCAGGCCTTAGAAAGATCACTTTCAGAGATGAATTTTGCATCTTCGAAAAGATATAGGTTTTGATCAATTAAAGGTATGGGCTCTACGTCGAACTGGGTGACTTAATTTAATTGGCGAAAATCAACGCATATCCTAAATGATTGATCGGCCATTCTGACTATCACAATTGGGGCTAAAAGTCAGATGGGGAAGGCTGGATGATCCCAACCCTGAGCAAATTTTCTACTTCGGCATTAAACGCGGGGCGTAAATGAACGGGAATAGGCTAAGGCTTAGTTCTTACTGGTTCATGCGTTTTTAAAACAATGTCATGAGAGAATTGGGTTGAACAACCTGGGGTTTCGGAGATTATGTCCGAGAATTCACTTAGTAGGCTCGCAAATTAAGCCTTCTCGATGGGTCGGAGACGGGGTTTAAAATACAGCTCGGAGGATGAATCTGATTGGGTAAAGGGAGAGACGGCAAGAGGTATTTGCCGTAAATTGTTTGAATGAGTCAAAGCCGGCCGACTGGGTAAGTTGCTTCTAAGACGAGTTCTTCGTCTAAAGCGGGCACATGATTAACCCACGCGTTTCAGTGGTACCTTTCAAACAGGTTGACGTGGTATACTTTATTACTTGAGGGGGTCTGAATTAAGTAGTCGACTGGGCCTCGGGGTTCTACTATTGAAAAAGGTCATTTCTACTGAGAAATGAGCCTAATAGATTCAGAGAGCAACATGAGTAGTACTTTTTCGGCTCTTTGAATTTCTGTGCCTTGGATTTGATGTCAAAATACGTTCTGTATTTTTCCAATTTTACCTCAGAATTCTTAAAGGTGAGATCTGCACAGTTTTCTAGGCGACTACGCAAATCCAACAGATAAGCGTAGGAGGACTTAATCTCCTCATCAAGCTTGGGATTTTACCATAATTCTTTTAGGATGCTCATCGGCCCGCGGACCATTAGTGAAGTGACGGCCGCTGTCTGATAGGATGTCGTTCTGGATTCCGACTCAGGAAAAAATAGAAATCAACACCTCTGCACACCAAATACTATAAATGTTCTTCAAGGGAAAGGCGTCCGCAAAACGAGTGGCAGAATCTACAAGGATCAAAAAATAGCAGTTTCCCTCAGAATACAAGGGATGGAGAGGGCCTATCAAATCGAGCGTGAGCCTGAGGAATTGGTCAGATACGTTGGGTTCTTCTGAAGGGGACCGGGGGCAATACGACCTTTGGCGGGGAACTTTTAACAAATGTCACAGGACTTGCACAAGTCGGATATTTCTTTGGCAGCGCCTGGCCATAAGAAATATTTGAAGACACGCTAGGCCGACTTTTTATGGTTGAAATGCCCAGCCATTAAGCCGTCGTGAGCAATCTGCAGAACTTGACGTACATTCATCTAGAGTACAGACAGTGTAGTGACCAGGGCGTTAACTGGTCTGACAAAAGGTCGATGTAACAACGAATCTTTTTCTATGTAGACAATTATTCTATTCCCTCGTTAGGTTTACGGCTACTTTTTTTCTGGCATTCTCCCACAGGGGATGCAAAGACGGGTTATTCTTTTGAGCTTCAGCAAATTGATAATTACTGGATAACTCGATAACCAGCGTTGATGAGGACGTTAAAAGTACCTGAGTAATGTTATCTTCCGTAGTTTTGGCCGTGGTAATCACTGGTTGCGCGACAGAGCTGCGTGCTCTGTCCGATAAGAAGAGAGCAAAACTTTATCGGGGCGGCGACTACATCGGCTCATCCTGTTAAATACTGACACTGTATGTAGCACTTACCACAGGAAACTTATTGGCACAACCTAAAAGGTCGTAAACGATCGCAAATTTCTTATACTGGCGACTTACTGGGGACAACAGCTTGTGCGCGACTACTATCCATGTGCAACCCGTTTCTCTTACAAGGGTTGACACTCGGTGCCCATTTATCGTGCCGTTGTCAAATTTAAGACTACCGGGGAAGCTCTCATTGATCAGGAAGTTTACCTGTTGTTTCAAATGAGAGAGAGCAGACGGCGACTAAGATGACGAGGAAAAAGAGTTAGGGGAAAGAGAAGCTGTTACCTAGTGAGCATTTTGATTAGGGGTAGTCCTTAGCTTCAAGTTCCGTCGCAGTTATAAATAAGGTGATCAGGGGTGCCAAACGTAAAGCATACGATGGGTTTACGCGGGTAGTAAGACGGCGCAGAAGGGAATGTTGGAGGCTTTACGTCTTTATGTTCACGCTAAGGATGAGCTTTGGCTTTATGGGGCGCCTAAATCTTCATGAATCTACCATTATTCTTAGCATGGAATTTATTTGACCAAACTTATGTTTCTGGGACGGGGAGTGACCCTTCTTGATCTCCTTGGGATACAGGTCGTGGCTGGAAGCATAGAAGCTCTTCTATCAGTTACGAAGGCCTTCAATTCTCGGGGAAGGGTAGCCATGTGTTGATCCCTAAAAATTCAGACATCTAATGACTTATAGTCGTTAGTCACTTGTGAGGAGTACAGCCAAAACTGTAAATTGCGGCGAAGGGGGAACCCAAATTGCTTAAACGTTTGTCCCGGCTGTATCCTAGCCGAGCGGAATATAAACTAGGGTTGCTTCCGAGTGGAGAGAAATGAAGATTTCACGCAGACGAGTGTTTAAGATGGGAAGTAGACGGGCAACTCCATCTGATTTTCAAATCCAAATTGTTGAATTCGAGTTTTTGAAGAGTGGGCCAGATAAGAATAAAGATATTCTCCGTCTTTATACGCTGGGAGTTTTAAAGAGGGTGCTTTTGGCTGATGATAACGTGGTCCAAAGGAAGTCATTTCAATATGATCAAGGCTTCCTTCTCTCTCGTGCTGTCTTATTTGTTCTTACTCTTCTGCTTCTCTCTGTGCTTGTTCCTTCCTCTCTTCTGCTTCTCTCTGTCTTTCTTCTGATTCTCTCTGTTCTTGTTTTTTCACTTCTACCCGTTCGTTTGGGTCTCCCTTTTGAAGGTAAGCGATTAAATCCTTTCCTAATAGTCGTAATATATGTCCCTCCTTATGAAAACGATCTAACGAAGACATACTGAATATGCTGATTTCGTCTTTCAGCACACGACAAAGACTACCAGAACAAAGGAGGCCCTTCCTAACAAATCTAACTACTTGTAATTAACAATTACCTCCCTTTCTCAAAAAACTGACTAAATTTTCCAATTAATTATACACAGCAGAAAAATAAAATAACCTACGAGAGAACCTGAACCAGTTCTGAGTCTTCTTGTAATTTTATCACAGCAATTAGTGGTATCTTGACTCACGTAAATACACTCAGCTAAGAAATTATATTGCCTATTAAAGAAGATTGTCATATTATTTTTGCTTGAATATTCTTGACACTTCCAACTAAATAGATTTGAAATAATGATCTTCAAGGCAATAACAAATAAGGTCGTGGTATGATCAGGTGTATGCTGTTATACGCACACTGGCCTACTGTCTGACCGAAATTAAGGCTCCACCTGGGAAAGTCTCTAAGAGTGCTTTAAATACACAATTGCAAGGCCAAGGAATATTCAAACATGGCAATAGAAATATACTTTAATAGGACAAAAATTACATAAAAATATTTGGCAAGTTAAATGGCAATGAAATTAACTATTGACGGTTCATGGCTAAGATGATTGACACTATCAATTAAGTTTGAACCGAGAGATAATTAATTAAGAAATGATCTTAGAATTAAGCAAGTTCTAGAGAAAAAGGGATCCTTGAGGTTCTTTGCGGTAAAGGGGGTAGGAACATAACGAAGCGGGGGTTAAATCCCTTTTACTTTGATGTGCGACGAGTAGGACCAGGGAGGTAAGTTCAACCTTGAACTTGTCAGCGTCTCACGAGACGCTCAATCCAACTTCGGGAAATTGAAGAATGGATTTCTTATCCTTAAGATGCAAACGGAGGATGCTTCGGTGATGGCTTTTCCGATCCTTAAAATCCGAAGGCATGGTGAGAAGGGTTGAAGCGCGCCTGAAAACTATCTCCAAGAACAACACTGAGTGACGACTAGCTTTTCCTTGCCTCTTAACTTCTCCTCTGGACGAGAATGTTGTCGATTCCCTCTAGACTAACGAAGACGTTAACTGCTAACGTACTGGCCGGCGGCTTCAGACACAATCTGCCTGTGAACTCCGAGGTATCGAATATATAGTCCGAAATTATCCTAGGCCGGGGAAGAGATTCATCGCCAACAGACTTCCTTATATGCCTTGGGTGGAGATAAGGGTCCATAGTGGAAAGTCGCGATGCCTTCTTTAATGGTCTTTCATTTTTCTAATTTTTGCAGTATATATGGCTGATAAATGCAGGGCTATGAACGGGAAGTTGGTCGACTAAATTCGTCTGCGACAATCGCGTTTCGTTCTCGCGCGAATTGCTTGAAGCAGACGGTCAACGGCGAACTTGGAAAGTTACAAGGGGGTGGGAGTGAGGGTGGGGGTGGGGGATGACAGAGAACCGTATTTTTACATACTTTCAGGCCATAAAGTGTCCAAGAGAAGCAGGTATCATCTAAAGAAAAATCAGATGGGATCCTAGAGGAAGAGGCCAGTACTAGTGACTCGCATTCTGACTCAGAAGAGGAAAACGAGCCTGTACACAATATTAGATCAAAAAGAGCATCAAAAAGCAAATAAAATCCCCTAGCCCCATTAAGAAAAGGAAAAAACAATAAAGTAAAACCCATGGGAATAATCGCGGAGAAAATACCTAATGATCCATCTCTAAAGGAAGTCCCAATTAAGGACCCAAGCCTCCAAAAGAGATAGATTAACAACTAACCATGCATAGAGGCAACATAGAAATTTTAAGTATTAACACCGATGGATGGAAAACAAAAAGCGTGCAGTATGCTAACATTTCTAGAACCATGGATGCCGATGTAATCCTAATTTCAGAATACAGCCAACACTAATAGTGAACTTATGAAAATATGGAACTACGAAGTTTTGACGGTAAACCACTCGCAAGAAATATTCAATGGAACAGCAATTTCGGTAAAAAAGAGAATCAAATACAAGCAATTTAGGGTCTTAAAAGAGTCTTACTTCGCCATTCAGGTAGAGATGAGCCTGGTCATCCATACGGGATGCCAACTCCCGAGATGCGACTATTTACCGCACAATACTATCACTTGGATATTCGAGCAAAGGGTCCCCACAATTTTGGACGGGATACCAAGCCCCAGGATGCGACTATTTACCGAACAATACCATCACGAGTATATTCGGGCGAAGTTCTTGACCATTCTGATGGGAGATTTGAATGACCTATGTGCAGCATTTGGGTATACTTCTTCAAATGGAATAGGTAGATGCTTGGATACTCTTTTGGAAAGGAACATCGTCAAGAGACTAGGCCCCGACTTTTCAACTTTCTACGCGGGAAAATCAGCCACCAAGCCTGATAACAGCTTTCCCAATTTCCTCCTCCCCTTTAATTATATCATGACCTCTGAGGTTATTCCTTGTAACGACCATATAGGGATTAACCTACAAATGAATGTAAACCCTATATTAATCTAGCCCGCATGAGGAAGAACTAAAATTGGGCAAATTGGAATAATTATGAGCAATTGCTTGGAAACTATATCACAAAAAATTTGGATGAAGGAACGCTCGAGGAGATTACTGTGGAAATATAAAGGCTGGGCGACCAGTTAATAGAGGAAGACACACAGTCCATTTCCAAAACCGCGTAACGAGTAATATTTGCGTGCAAAGCGACTGCTTACATGAAAAATTTGTATCAAAGTAGCATCACTACGAGAACTTCCCGTGAAATAATGTACCGTACAAGAGAAGTAAAAGAACAACTGAAAATACTGAACTACGAACAGCAGAAACGAAAGTGGAACCAGGTTATCGAAGAACTTGATAGCAAAGTAACCTCTAAGGAATTTGGGGCAAAGTTTAGAAGACTCGAAGAAGTGGCCCAGGAAGAAAAATGGAGTTCGAAGATACCGACGGTGAACAAAGGAGAAAGAAAATGAAATAGAGGAGATTCTCAGACAACACTGGGAATAGATTTTCAAGACCAGTAAAGAAGAAAATAAATACTTTGATGTTGACGTTAAGAATCAAATAATAGAAGAGCTAAATGAAATTATAGATAGAAGGCATCAGAACCAGCAAGTGATCAGGGTAGAAGAAGAAGGGGACAAGGAGCCGCTAGAAGAACTATAAAGCGCACTTTAGTCCTTTAAACCAAGAGCACCAGGTCGGTCGGAGCTTAGGAAGCTTAACTAAGTCAAAACACCCAGATGCGTACGGGAAGGTATGCTCAATATATTTAATGCCTGCTTTAATGTAGGCTACTTTCTCGACGCACACAAATCGGCCAAAAGGATCTTTATTGCCAAGCTTCGGAAACCACTGGTGGAAAGGAGAGCTATAGTTCAATATCCCTTCTTGAAATTGGGGGAGAACTCTTTGAAAAGTTCCCGAATAGAAGACTGTTAGATCACTTGGAGGAGAACTCGTTTTACAACAACCAGCAATATGGCTTCATGAAGAAATGAAGCACCAAGATGGCAATAAATATGATTACGGAGAAAACTGCATAAGCGAAAAAGGATCTGAGCTATATTGATATCGTATGTAGACGTATCCAAGGCATTTAATAAAGTCTGGATAAGGGGTATGCAATATAAAATCTTACAACTTGGCCTAAACCCAAGGTTCAAAAAGATCCTCTGTGACTACGACATAAAGAGATCAACATATATCAGTATAGGAAAAAGGGGCAGCCCCCACCCCCCACTTTCCTTTGCGAGCAGGATTACCCAAGGCTGGTGCGTCTCACCGACTTTACATTCGATATATACAGCTGATATGCCAGAGCTCAGCAACCCCCGAAATCTAAACATTCAATTCACCTGCAATATAAGTCAAATCATCCGTAGTGGATATTGCAATGCGCCTATGCAAGCTCGGATGACTGCCGAGGAGATAAGATACATCAAAGACTATGAAACTAAATCGAAGATCAAAACTAATGGTGAGAAATTTAAAATTTTCCAGCTGGGTAGAACGAAATTAGCAGATATGAGAGCGGAGGATACACTTTATCCCTACACGGATGAGTGCAATATACTCAGGATGAAGATTAGTTCTACCGGGCACAAAAAGCACGTCTCACTTCGGATCCGGGAAGCGAAATCGGCAGCCAGATCCCTCTACACTTTTAGAAATCTAAACACGAGGAATAAAAGGAAGATATACATGGCCCCAGTAAGATCAATTCTAATTTACCCTTCAGCAACTGTCTTCAGTGTTTCAAATATGGTACGAAAAGAGTCGTAAAGAATGTAGAATCAGTGCGTGTGTATTATAATAAACACATGCAGAAGGAAAAGGAAAAAGGTAGAAGAATTACACAGAGCGGTTGAAATCACACCGCTCAAATTCTACTAAAAGCAAGAGCAGAAACCATGAAAGATAAAATAAACATCTAATTCCACTGACGCGATCAGAACATTCATAGATGAAAATCAACAAAATCTATGCCAGGCTAGATTCTCAAGCAGCGCCAGCAAGCTTGAAAATAAAGTTTTCCCGTTTTATGCATAAGAATACAAATCCAATCTCAACCAAAATGACAGCCGACAATGAAAATACCTAAAGGAATTAGACTAAAACCCAAACAAGATAAACTCAACACAAGAAGACTACAAAAATAAACACGAGGAAACAGGAAGAAGATATTACGTAAGTACGAAAAACACAACATACAAACATCAGAAACAAACAAAATCTACCACATCAAACACAATCACATCAACACAAACAGTACGATGAAAACAAAAACTAACAAGTAATTCAAATAAGATATAAACGTAGCAAATACACTTCAACAACACAGAATAAACATTTAACCAAGTATACTTCAAGATCATAAAAAGCAAATACAAATAAAAGAATTCAAAGGCTTGAATGCCAAACTCATACATATATATGCATGTATATGTTTACATGTAAATATATGCAATCACATTAAAACAAACAAATAAAACAATAATTATACTAACATGAAAGAGATTAGTCTGATCACCCGCAACTTTACAATACTTACAAATCTTCCTCTTCCTTACTCTTCACCACTATACGCCCCCCCCCTATCATTCTTGTACACTCCCATCTCTCACACGCACATACTCACCACTTCCTCACAATGAGATAATGAGGAAATAATACCTAAAAACGCTCCAAAGATGATGGAATAGATCGAAAGTTTAGCGATTTAAGTTTGGTGTTTACCAAACGCATTTATTTTAAAAAAGAGTTATGAACATAGGACAAGTTATCTACCATCAACAAGATGGACTAAAGCAAACAGGATAAAAAATACAAAGTTGCCAAAGGAAATTAATCAAGGCGAAATATACCATGATCTTTAAAAAAATTTGCATCTAAATTGACCAGGTACTGATCAACGAACACGCTCTATTTTAAAGTCACTAGTGCAAATTGCAAAACATCTTACTGCAAATTCAAATCATCTACTCTATATTACAGTGAAACTGTTTAGCTTGGTATATATTTCATAAATATTTTGGAATTCTAGTCATTGGATAAGAAGTTACCTAATTCATTATTTATATGTATCAATGAAATAGCAATTTCATATATTCTAAACTAATTTCTAAATACAAAATTAGGTTTCGGTGCACTGTAAAAGCAAATATTATCACTGAGAATATTTAATTAGATAATACCGTTAAAGGGAAGAAAATTTGAGTCTATTAGATGAATTTGAAAATTATGTTTTAATAGAAGTGATAGGGAAAACGTTTACCTAGTGGAAAAATGCATAGGCAAAGCATCTGGGATCGCTTTTTAAGGGTTGGGAAATTAAATGCAAACGTTTTATTATATTCCCAAAATTTATCTTTCGTACACCAGTGACCCCATTGGCAAGCCCCTGTGGCTGTAGGCCAGGAGGTAAGACCCCTCGTGTCACTAGGGGTAGCCGAAGTGGTGATTTAAATCGTGCTAATGGAGAAGACGATGTCCATAGGAGTTAGATAGTCAGGTGGTGGCTTTGATGTTCCGGGAAGAGAATTTTATATTCGACATGTCGCTTTCGGGAAGAACACGACTATTTGGGAGAGGAATAGGAACCGCTCTTGCCTAACTTCTTCAGGGGTCTTAACTTGATCGTCGCAAACAGGTGTGAGTTGGCACCCCTCCCCACAATCTCTATCGAGCTGATGAAAAAGCAGCACCAAGGAGGCGTCCTCCACTACTGTCATCACCTCAGTCCTGTCTAAACCCCAAAGGAGCAAGGCTGGAAGCCGAGCAGCAATAGTGACTGCCCCAAATTACCTTTGACGAATCCGAAGATAAGGCAGGCGAAGAAAACTTTGACTCGTATTCGCCATTTCACGTCTCGTTACACTAAAAGAATGCTAAAGAAAAGGGTAGAAAATTATGCTAGGACGCAGAGAAACAACCCTTAATAATCAAAGAATAAAACCTAATAATCAAAGTTCCAGCCTTAAAAGTACCCGCAATGTCTGCAACAGTAAAATTATGAAAATAGGCGAGAATATTATCATTTGGTAAATTTACTAGGTGCCTGCAAATCTCCTCGTTGTTGCTTTTTATTATTCTAAGTAAAGAAAGAACTAGCAAGTCAAATTATTTGGATAATATAGAAAATTGATTCATTAAAAAAAGCTAAGTCAGAATTCAGTTTTTACTCACATGCTTAAACATTTATTTTTGTAAAAGCATAACGAGTGTGCATATTAGACTAGAAACTAAAAATGCATATATTAATGCTTATTAAATGTGCAGGGGGTTTGCTTTTTTGTTTAAATTTTGCTTTTGAAATGTTAAGCATATGACAAAGATTTATGTTGGATTGAATTTATGAGTTATTAATAAAATATTTGTGTGAATATCCTACCTAGTAGGCAAACTATCTTAAGCTCTTGTAATAGTTTAAGCCATGCCTAATTTTTCGCATAATTAAAATAAACATGATGCTTTGAGAGAGAGCGCAGAGTTTCTTGTGAATAAGACTAGAAACTTGAGTTTTAAAGGCTAGAGAAAGCGACTTTGGAACAAGAAATAATCGAGAGGAAAGGACAGCACAACTATCGTACTTCATATAACGAAGACAGGAATAGTGGTTGGGAGGAAATTTTAAATAATAACTTGCTTGCAAAAGTTTTTTAACTAGCAGAAATAAATTAAGGCGGAAGTACTCTGATACTTTATATATATATATATATATATATATATATATATATATATATATATATATATTAGATTGGTGCAAAATAAGGAACTTTGGAAAAGTCTTGCTCCACAAACTACTTTTTATTCTTTTCTTAGTTAACAACAAGTAAAAAAATATCCTTGATAATTTTTTATTTATTGTCCACCCCCAGGCATTCAAGTCGTCCACTAGTCCCTCCTTTCCAGACGTTAACCTGAGGATGAATAAGAACCCCCAAAATATCCTTACTTAGATGGTGACAGACCCGTGGTAACGGAGCTATCTTTGAAGGGGGATACTCGTCAATGAAGCACATCCATCTTCAGTTTCTAGAGCTGGGTCACCATTCTCCGTTTCACTTCGAGGGAAACGCGCTGGTCGAAAAACTCCAGTCTGGCCAAGTGCTCCGACAGGAATCAAAGCTGTTGCTCGAATGTAGCAGTGACTGGCTGGGCAATGGCCTTGTCCGGGTAGCTTTTGAGGGGTTGAAGCAAGCGCAAGTTGTTGAGAGGAGCCTCATTCCAGACTCAAGCGTAAAGCAGCAACAAGAAGAGCATCAGCGAGAGAAGGGCCTTGGCATCCCTAGCTGGCACTTGGACTTACGTTTCGACTTCGGATTGGAAGAGAAAGAGCTTGAGGGAGTACAAGGACTTGTTCATCCACCTGGCGTGATGAGCGGTACCGGGAGACTAAAACGTGGCAGGGATGTTTTTCGCGCCGAAGAAGATGTTGCTGAGGAGCAGCGAATCCTTCTAATCGGCTCTTGGCTGCTGATCTTGAGGGACCCATTTGAGGTAGTCGCCAGTCACCGTCCTAGGTGCTGGAGCCCTCGCTGCTCGAACACCTTGTCCGTGGGGTGAAAAACGTGTCCTGGTTGAGTTTGTGCCACTCCTTCTGGAAGCGCCCTAATAGTCTAGTCTACAGGCCTGCGGTGGAGCCGAAAGGAAGATTTCGGGGACGCGGTGCCGGCAAGGAATCCACGCCCGTGTTGGAGGCTGTCGTGTCAAATACAAGGCAACGGATCTTCAATCGAAGAGCCCTCTGGTAGATGGTGGCGACACAAACAGCTGCTTGGGCTTCTCCCGTCCCCCTCTCGATTTTAGGAACACCGAACAGCTTCTCGTAGTAATCGGGACACGTAACGAGCACGGCAACTCAATCAACTGTGTACCGACCCCCACCCCCAATGATATCGGGCAAACAACTTGCCAGCAAAGTGGGAAAGAAAAGGGCCGTCAACCGTGAAGCCTTCCTCCTCCTGGGATGCAGCACCAGTCAGCGCAAGTTGACAAAACCGCCGCACGGTGCTTTGTGACAGCGTTGGGTCCGAGGATTCATGCATGGCTAAAGGCTGATGCGACAGCTTCAACGAGGAAAAATCACTTCTCGTCAGTGAGGCTCAGGCGATCGAAAGCACCTGCAACTACTGGATTCGTGGAGATGTTCTTCGTCCTTTTGGGCGTCAGCACAGTAGTTGTCAAAGTGCTCAGAGTCGGGATATACTCCTCGTCTTGCTTTTCCGGAGATAAAGAGGAAGTGGACGATGGAAGTGCAGCAGCTGCTCCCTTGGAGGCCTGGTCCTGCGTCTCCTCGTATTGTCGCCTTCGCTGTCGTCGATCTTTTTCCTCTTTCCGGCTCCGCTTTCTGCCTTCTTTTACCCCTATGACCATATCCTCTCCTGCCATACTGCAAGAGAAAACGTCCTGGAGATGTTTCAGGTAGAACTCACGGTCCTCTTCATTCTTCATGGTGGTGAATGCGTCCTGGGTTTCGATGTTGAAGACTTCGATGAGTGTGCCCTGGAATACCGCATCCTGGTCCATATTCCCTTGCGTTGTTTTAATTTGGCTCTTCCTTTGAGTCTGGTAGTCGAGTTTCAGTTTATAGCGGGAGCGGATGCAGCTGTATAACCACTGCACCGGAATCCTCCACCTCACCACTATCTCCATGACAGTCTCGACTGTCTGCTTGGTGGCCACCGCAACGGGGCATTGGACGGATCGTGGATGGCTTCAAGTTATCTTAAAGCCTCCGTAGAGGTGGGGTGAAGGGAGTGGGAGAAGCTGTCCAGAGGGAAACCAATCGGCTACCAATTCGGATCACTTCGTCGATTCATTTTGGGAACAGAGGGAGACAAAGCAATCATTGAGGACGTAGAGAGTAATTACGTGCTAAATTGCACCCAAATTCACACAGACATCTTGTACCGATAGATGAAAAAAACAACTTTGTGGAGGACGAATTTCTCCACTAGTTATTATAGAAAGATTCCCTATATGGAATGTACCAGTCTAATATATATATATATATATATATATATATATATATATATATATATTTGCAGTAAAAGTGAAAGAGTAAGTTGGACGCGAATGAGCAATAAGACAAGAAACAGGAGTTTTTTTAGAGGCAAGAGAAAGGGACATTAGAAGAACACTAGAATCAAAGAGAGTAGAGGGCGTCACAATAAAGGCAATTATTTACTGAGAAGAGAGAAATAACGCCAGGAGAAAAAGTTTTGGAAAATTCCTGGCCGGGAATCAAACCCGAGTCTGCTGATTTCCGGTCAGATGCTCTACCACTAAGCTACCAAGCACAGTGACTTTATTTCGCCCAAAGCGTTACCCCATTAAACCAGGTATCTCCCTAAGCTAGGAACCTCAAAATAATTTTAATACCACATCTTCTTTCCCGCTCACAATGTAAAGGCTCATTGTCCATATCACATACAAAGAAAGAGCAAATATGTACAAGTTCTGCAGGTAATAACAACATTGAATAAAAAAATAAAAAAGTGGCTTTCGCCACTTTTTTATTTTTTGCCTTTTAAAACAATTTTGAAGATAGAAAGAAAGATGCAGAAACCTTGAATAACAGACTATATATACATATCGTAAAAGAGAAATAGAAAATTGGACGCGAATGAGCAATAAGACAAGAAACAGGAGTTTTTATAGAGTATAGAGAAAGGGACATTAGAAGAACATTAGAATCAAAGAGAGCAGAAGGCGGCACAATGAAGGCAATCCTTCAATCCTTGTGAATCAGTTAACCCGGCTTGTGGGATCCATCTCCCAATCATATATTAAAAATAGTTGTGAACTTATAGAGAAGCAATACCTTACTCTAACAATTTCATTCTTGTCAGCTTCGATATTTGTTCTTTGTTTACTAATTTTCTTTAGACGATTTTCTTCTTCTCCTTTGCGATAAATTATATAGTTAAGATCCCCCTGTATTCGGTCAATACTTTATTAAGGCTTATTTCTCTTTGTGCTAAAATTCTAAAGTTTCATTCAATGATCAATTTTACCTTAAAAAATTCGGTCTTCCCATGGGGAGTTGTCTATCTTCCACCCTCTCTAATTTATATATGGAATTCTTTAAGACGTTATTCTTGCTCCAAATCATCGATTTTACTATTGTATGGTATCATTTCATTGATGATATTATATGCCTTTGGCCTTCCAAAAAAGATATTCACAATTTTCTATGTAATCTTAATTCTCTCGTTCCTTCTATTAAATTTACACTTGAAATTGAGGAAAATCGGTCTTTTTCTTTTTTTGACCTCTTGATACATAGGACGCCGTCAGGTTTCAAATTCCCTGTTTATCGCAAACCATATAACTCCAGTTAATATATTCACTTTTATTCTTATCAGAATGTTAGAATTAAACGGTCTGTATTCACTTCTATGTTTCTACGTGCATTACGCCTTGTTAGTCGAGAATTTTTATAAGGAATTGTCCAATACTTTGCTAAGAGAATTATTTATAGAACTGATAACCCACCGGTTTTCAATTACAAAAATTGTCTTATCTTGCCATATTTTGAACTACTTTTTTGTCTCACCGTAGTTTTAAGCAACTTAATATCTCTGTAAATTTTAGATATGAATCTACTTTATATAAAATGTTAGTCCACAATAATACAAGTAAAAAGGGTGGAGTATATGCTATAGAATGTTCTATTTGTAATTTACCTTAGTTCAGGCAAACTGGTAAATCTTTATTTACTAAAATTTACCAACATAATATAATATCAGAAGAGGTGAAGTAAACAGCGCTTTATTTTTACATTTATCTGAAAATAACCACCCCATTGACTGGAATTCTGCAAAATTCCTTTATCATTCCGCTGATTTCACAAAAAGAAATATTGTGGACTGTTCCTTAATTGGCATCTTACCCAATATAGACATTTCCCCTAGCATATTTAAACTCGACCCAAGTTTATTAAAAAACTTGTCCTAAATGAAATAACTTCATGATGCAGCCTGTTGTAACTTTTTATTAGTGAAATATCATTAGCATTGCCTCTCCCACCACGTGTCTCTTTTGTGACTGTGGAAAAATCCTAGCCCTAAATGGTTTTGCTTTAATGTTATTCCTTTCAAATGTGTTTTTTTCCACGCACCATATCCCATTCCTATACATACATGGCGTTGTTGTGTGTATATAGTTTTAGGGATGCATATGTCTGTTATTAGTTGCCTATTTTTCTTTTTCCTTGTATTTTATGTTCTGTTTTTGTGGTTTATCCATTGGTTTGTACTATGTGATGAAAGTTCCCTTCGTATCTTTTTACCCTATATTAGGTTGTCTTCTTCATTTTCATGCTACTCCTTGAAAATGAACTTGCAAATATAGTTCAAAAGTGTTTGGATTCATCTTTTAATTTTCTTCTGGGTTAATTTTCATATTATTGCTTTCCCGTTGCCACTTTTTGAGTTCTTTCATATATATATATATATATATTTATATTTATATATTGTTCGATGTAAATATTAAGGTCTGCATATGGAAAAATAAACTAGCAATATTTTCTGCCCCCCTAAAATTAATTTTAATTATAAGAATATTAACTAGATTATCTTTGAGAGATAACTGCTACTTCAAAGTAGCTGTCTTCAGATTGCACCACGGGTTCAAGATGGTCCGGAACCTATAAAATGCGTTCCTTAATCTCTCGTTGGAAAGATCTTCGAACATGTCCTTGATCTTGGTCACCAGCTCAGCTTTAGTGTTGCAGGAAGAGCGGTTGATGTCTTTTTCCATCGTGCTTCATTAGGGTGGTCCTTATTTTTTGTCCTTCGAAATATTTCCCTTTCGCACCTTTAATATATTACATTTAATGAAAAAAACGAAGTAGGCCAAATTTTATTGGGTTTGGATTTGGTTTAAGGTGTTCTCAAAGAGATGAACTTTGTTCCTAAGTGCCATAATGGGATGACATACTGTGCTGATTATTCCTAACCTAAACTCACAATATTTTATACATTACATTTCACCAGATACAGTACTGGACAGTGGACACTGGTTAATAGCAGAATATAGAACACTCTAAACACTTATAATACTGATTAAAACAAAATTAGAACACTACCCTTTAAATGTGAAATTGTAACATCAAAATAAGGTCTGATGTGGCAGATATTCACTACAGTCCGACGAGGCCTTAAACAACAATACTCTCGGGCTGTCCGGAATCAGCTTTCGGTGATCTCTAATGACTTGCATAAGGAACTGTGTCTGTTCTTCAGTCTTTAACAGGAGTCCATTTTACTCCTAGTTAAGCACTATGCCTTTCTCTGTCGCGTCATTAGTCACAATCGGACTCTTCATAATCTCCTCTACGGCGATGTATGTTCTGTTCTGGGCCCAGGTATAGGCATCTTCAGATAAGAAATCCGGACTGAGCTCCAGAATATTTAATAACTTCCGACTGTTCTTTGCGAAAAAATCGTTAAAATTCTATATTCCAATAGTTATCAGATTCAAATTCACCCTCTTTAGTGGCTCCTGGTCTCCTCTGTTGTCCATGGCAGAGACCATCTCCTTCATATCAGCCACAGTGACAGCTGTATCAAAGAAGGACAGTACTACCAGCTCCTCACTCCAGTACCAGATGTGGCGCATGTTTTAGGAGATGGCAGCAGAACCAAACTTCGCATAATGCTTCACTCCAAAGACACTTTGCCAACGGTTAGACTAAATACACTCCAGAAAACTAAAATATTCAGTGCTTAAATTGGACTTGCGATAAAGCTGGCGCCATGTATTGCCTCTGGATTGGCAAAGTAAACTCCTCTAATTGGATTTTCCCCAAGGAAAATCATAGTCAGTTCCAAAAGCTCCTGGTAATCCTTCCAAGAATCACCTTCTTCCAGTTGCTGTGAGCATAACTCAATGATGTTGCCTGCCATATTCGTCAAAGCGCTGGCACCATCAGCGTCATTGATTCCTGGCTTGTATTTTGCCAAGGACATTTGGTTTAAGTAACTATTGAATCTCTTGGAGATAGCAATGTCTGGACCAGATGATAGGCCCTTTGTTACTAGAAAAACCTCTTTCAGCAGTATCTCGTGAATATGATCTCGACATGTCAAGTGCAGCAGGTTCTTCCCCATCATCTGCTGAAACAAAATGCAAGCGCAATTCTTTCTGCCTGTGTTGCTCGAAGTTGTGTCGAAGCAAATGGAACAAATTCAGTTCTCCCAACCCCAATCTGCCTCCGCTTCATATATTGGTTCTGCCATTGCTTGACCAGTTTGAGCTAGCAACTTGGGTACGCAAAGCAACTGTTCAATGAAGCCTTTTCCAAACACAATGATGTGGAGCCTGTCCACTTTCTCGTTTCCTGTCAGTTCAGCCATCAGATTTCTGTCCCAGGGAAGTGTTAAGGGCTGTTCGCAAGAAAACCCCTGCTTGAGATCTGCAAAGCCATCCTTACGGTGTTGCTGACGAGCACAGAGGACGGAATATCGGTTGACTTTGAACTCGTCAAGCATTTGACCAACAGCATGGAGCACAGCAGAGAGAGTTGGAACGGAGTGACGATCACTGGTCTTGGTTTGAACCAGGCCAGAACTAAAGTCTTTCCTATTTTATGCTTCTTCGCTGCGCTTGGTCTTGCTTCTGCAGTGGCTCCTTCTTTCTCACTTTCTCCGGCTGAGGAGCTACATAAAGTGTCCACTAGAGTGACATTTCTCTCACATTGACAAGCTTTGTCCTGATGCTTTCTAATCCTCCGTAGCTTACTCTCTTCTTATTTTTATTTCTTCTTTTCTTTCATTACCAGCTTAATGTCAACTCCTATCATACTTCCTCGTCACTACCTCTTGCGCTGTGCCTCCAGGAATGCTTTATTCTGTCTGATCTTTATCATCTTTATTGCATCTTGGTGGGTTATGTCGAAAAGATCATTCAAGGTGTTGCAAAATTTCTCTTCGTGCTTCTCCTGTGTTTCACTGCTTTCCCTAATTCTTCTCCAAGGCTTCCCCTTCGGATACAATGCCTTCGCGTTTCTTCACAGCTTGGTGAAAAGGTCGAATGGGAATGCGGGCCTACCTTCCGGAGCTTTCATAGTTTGCACTATTGCTTTATGCTTCACCACTGCGTTTTTGCCCATGCGATGCAGATATACTCAGAATACGTCACCTTTGGATGGGAGCTTGCAGCCCGACAGAGACTCCTTATTTCCCATGAAATATACTTTCCCTCTTTCCGCAAATTAATCATCATATATCTGAAAAATCAAGTGTTCATGATTTAATCTCATAGTGACAACCGATTTTGTTCAACTCTCTTCTGCCAAAATTTAACTTTTATCTCTCATAATTGAAATGTCTATTAAAACAGCATACAGTGTCCAAAGTGCTTGTGTGATACAGCTTTTAAAAGAGTTAAGATTGTTTCTGTTATATCTAAGAGGAAATTGTGAGCAAATGTGAGCCATGTCAAATGTATTCGATATCATAAATTTATAAAAATATTACTTTTTTGGATACCAAGAGTTAAAGCTGAATAAAAATAGCCATCCCAAAGATATACATACTCTACAGCAGACACATATCATCCACTACAGTAATTGTCCAATATGCTAACTAAATGTGTGTAAGCATTAGAACTCTATGGTGCTGCATGTTGGATTAGGGGATGTTTTCTTATGTCTAAGTGTTAGAAAATGTCGCCCTAATGTGCTAAATTGGCCATCGGCAGGAATGTCATAAATACGATATTTTTTAAAAAACTGTAAAAGTAGTATACTGTGTAAAAATGCGTAAAAGCCTTACCTTATAACCTTCGAATCGCGTCTCTGAAACTCAGAGTAGCAAAATATTTAAAAAACCGGCCAAATCTCGCGGAAATACAGGACAGCTGAAATTTCAATGTATTTAAGAGCACCTGTTCTCCTATGATGATGCAAGATGCCCCTTTACCCCTCTGACTGAACAGCCAGCTCTGATTGTATCAAGAAATAAGCCAAATATAGCCCATTTTACACAAAAAAACAGCTTGGTATAAGCCCACGGACAGCTTTTTTAACCTCGGCAAGTTATACAAAAACACTTCTGCATTGAGCACACCCTAAATGATAATATATCAGGATGATATTTTGCATATATTAATTACCACCAATAGAGAAATAAATGAGAGGGTCAGAGGTTGATATTTTCTAAAAAAATAACATAAAAATAAAAACCACCCTATGCTTCATACATTATAAACCATGGGATAACAATCGAGAGATTGACTAGGCCAGAAAGTTGTGCAGATGAAGTCGCTAAAATTCTCCGACAACCACTTCTGACTCTTTTGTAAGTATGGCCATCCAGCAGCAGCTCTCCCGCGACAGGATTTTACCAAAGAATTTCGCAACTCCACATAGCCGTCTGAATTGAGCCAAAGTTGGAGAATGGCATAGCGTCACATTCAAAGGTGACGCTCACCCCAAGACAATCACACTCTGGGGCAAACTTAGTTTTCATGACAAGTGGAATATCGAATTAATTATAGGCAAGCGACCTCTTGCTCAGGATTTTGTTTAGCTGGCCCTTGCAGATGTTGTTTTTATTTGAGAAGAACCAGATCGTTCTTGGCTCAATAGGAGTTTTCAGCTTGTTTAGGAGCTTGTCTGCCTTCGTTTCCAGTTCTTCTTCCTAAGTCTCTCTTGCTTTGTCTTTTACGCCTCTTGTAAAAATGATAGCGAAGATCTTGGTATGAACTCAACACCCAACACTCTCGATAATGCCTAGATTTCCTAGCTCGGGTATTCCATCACCTTGTCTTGCTAGTTGTTTGATCATTTTTTTCCTGCAAAAGGAGCCAGAGCTTTTGGGGTGTTCCTTGCTACTGGCCACGACTACATAGTCTGCGTTTCACCAGCTTATGTAACGTCTCAAGCATTTACATTGTTAACAGCACAATGGGAAGCAGTCATTATGAGAGCATTTTGATATAAAATAGAATAATTTTGATGCAAGACCCAAATCGCACATTTATGCCTAACACCCAATATATATATATATATATATATATATATATATATATATAAATCGGAAAAGTTCTGGGAACAAATTCTTTGGTCAGATGAAACGAAAATATAAATTCTTGGTCGAAATTCAATCAACAGGTTGGGTTGGGAGAAAAAGGTACGCAGCTTAAACACCAAAGAAGACGATCCCAATAGTCAAATTCTTTTGTGTATCAATCATGTTATTCAGGTTTTTCTACTTATCAGAGATTGGAAGAATGAAGGTTGTCGAAGGAAGAATGAACGGCAAATTGCAATTTGTTATGTAGGGGAATGGTCACTCCCCCCCATCCCCGTTCACTCGTGATGCAGTCCCAAGGCGGTTACCACAAAGACATCCGCCCCAGGCATCGGCGAGTCAAAAGCGTAACCACAACGTGGCACAACCCAGTGCCATGAAAGACCCTAAAGGTCTAAAGGTAAGATCTCCCCCAGGAGAGTGAGATCCAGTTTCACGTTGAACAAGAAATTGGAGACGGGTTTCTCCCAATCTCGATGGCTAACGAGGAGCCGATATTTGACTTCGTGGGAAAGACCGTTGGGAAAAGAACTCTCCTGGGGCCGTCCTCAAGCCCCTCTCCCCCTTACCACTCCCCCAGTGGGGGTGCGAGGTATAAATGAGGAACTCTGAGGAAAATCGCGGTAGTATACGTCAGGCCGGGTGACGAAGTCCTCGGATCCAAAACCGAGCTACCTAGACTGGATTGGTAGTATACGTCAGTCTCTAGGTGACGAAGTCCTCGGATCCAAAACCGAGCTACCGAGACTAGAGAGGTAGTGTACTTGGCTTGCCAGACCAAGAAGTACCCTGCAAGAGAGGCAGGGCTACCTACCTTAAGGGGCTAAGAAAAAGCTCATCCTTGAGCTAAGTCCCTGGTTATCAAACCAAACGATAAGTTAACTTTGGTAAGTTCAACTTACTCTTGCCAGAGAGACTCCTCATATCCTGGTGCACCTTAAAACACCAGGGGTACTCCTCGTCCTTGAGGAATTAAAAAGAAGAAGGAAAAGGCTCCCCCTCGAGCCCGTTATTCGGTGGCCACACCAAACTTTAAGTAACTTATTCTCGCCAGAGAAACCCCCCTCTGTTCTCCTCGCCCGTGAAGAAGACCCTCCCCGAGTTCAGTCCTCGTCCATAAGGAAATAAGTAACGAAGAAGAAAAGCTCCTCCTCGAGCTCGTTACTCGGTGATCACACCGCACTCCAAGTTAACTTGATTTAAGAAACAAGTGCGACTCACTCTCGCCAGAGAGACCACGACTGCCTAGGTGTTGCATAAAGCACCATCTTGGTTCTCGTCCTTAAAGAACCCTTCCCCCCCGGAAGAACGTGTGGACCCCCCAGCTGCTACCCTCGCCAAAACGACCGTGGAATTTCGCCCATCTACAACTGGACACACGGCTCGCGTCGTGAGTCAATAACATTTCTGAGGCCCTTTAAACTCCACATGAGTCCGTAAGCCTAATTCTTATATTATTGTTTTGTGTAGAGAAAACGTTAACCAAATTTTGGAGGGTAAACTAATTTAATTAATTCTTGTTTATAATAATATTTAGAGTATTGCTGTAGTTAATGTATAAAGGTTGTGTATTCAATTGATAAAGATAAAATATAAGTTTATTTTGTGAATTAGTGGGCGTTTCTTTTATATCCTTACGTGTTTGGTAACGGCTCTGTTCTTTAAGATATTCTTATAATATCAATATATATTAGACACTCTTAGCACTCTTAGAGATAGAACAAAAAGGAGGGGAATTCTACGACACTAAATAAAAGTGGTGTTAGGTAAGTAGGGTTCTTATCAGAAAGAATTCTACGACATGTTATATACATAGCGATCTCTCTCTGAACTTGAAACCAGGATATGCATTTCAACAACCCAATGACCCCAAGAGTACAGCAAAATGAAATAAGAATTGGCTCTTTATAGCTACAATTAATGTTGTGTAATGGCCAAGTCAATCTCTTGACATTAATCCTATAAAAAATCTGTAGAGTGAATTGAAACTCATGGCTCAGAAACTAGATCAGTGTAACTTATCTAATTTGAAAGAAATATATTTGAAGGAAGTAAAGATTGTAGAAGAGTAATAAAAGCTCATACAAGCTGTAATTGACGACAATGGTAATATAACCAGGTACTAAACCATGTTTGTATGAATATGTTGTCTAATTTCATCATTATTGTCTTATAAATTTTCCTTTTTACCAATTTCCTTTTTTGATTTTTACATTGTATTTATTATATAAATTTGCGAGTGGGTTGTAAATTTTGTGACCCACTATATATATATATATATATAAATATATATATACATATAGTGAAAAAGGGGCTCGAGTCTAAACCTATGAGATCAAGAGCTCATCACTTATCAGACCACTGCGCTAACAAATACGTTGAATTCCAAATCCCGCAAAAGATATACTTCAAGTGAGCATATAATCAAAACAGTGCTGGTAACACCCTTTATGCTGCAGAGAAGACAGTGTTTGTTAGAGAAGTACACGAGTTTGATAATAAACAGGAAATAACAATACACAGGTCTTTTTTATGAGACCAAAAAAGAACAAAACATTGCTTAAGCAAGAATAAAGAGAGAGATAGCAAACGTAAAATATAATATAACAATTTTAACCGCTGAAGAAACTGAAATCTGTTTGGGGTTTGAACCTATGCCATTCAACGCTATTCCTTTTTCAGGCCACTAAGCTAACCAATATGCTGTGGTTCACAACCCATAAATAGGATGCTTTGAGCCACTTTAAAGGCAGTAGAGTTGTTGATAGATTCACAAATTTTCCAAAACAGAAAGCGTTAGTGAGAGCAGCGCACCAGCCTTGGAATGAACCGGAAATCATAATACATAAGTGTCAAGGTAGATGCTATCTTACCAATAGGAATAATAAAAGAATGATTCATAAGCGCTTGCATAGGGAACATTTTCCTGTGGAATATTCAGCGTCTACAATGCCATGTGCGTATTGTGATTTCCCCCTTCATTGAGAAACCCGTGTGCATTTCCTATGGAAGCTTTTTTCTCCGCAATTTATGAGTCTTAACTACACTATTTTTCGGAAAAGATGTCTAATAGCATCCACTTAGGGAAGATTGATGTATGCCCTGCATATTAGTTAGCACAGTGGTCTGAAAGCTAAGAGTGCTCTAAGAAATAGGTTCGAATCCCATCAATTTTTTACTTTGTTTAATTAAGGGGTAACAAACTATATACTACTTTTACTCCATTTGCTGGGTAATTCTTTTTTTAAATATAAGTTTGATCCTTCTTTGATCTATAAACAAGAGGAAGATGAATAGATATCATTCTTTCACTTTTCCTCCTGGTTATTTAGCATTATCATATTAAGTGTGGATTTGTTATTTCTGGTTTATTATGAAATAATGTAATTTCTTCCCATCCATTAATTTGTTCGACAACTTCTTAAAACTAAATTCTGTTTTGTGTTATGACAATAAGAAGGGTTCGATCTGAGTGTGTTTCTCTTTACAAGTTATCAATAGCTAAGCAGTATTCTGTTTGTATAGCCGAAAATAAAAACAATATCTTCTGCTAGTCAATCGGAATGATAATAACAATGTGCCATTGGTGTTTATTAATAAAGAACAAGAGATCTTTAGAGCTAGAAGCTGTAAATGATGGTAGAGGGACCAAAGCAAAATAGTTTCTAATTTGTCTCAAAGCTTTTAAAATATTTTACTTTGTATCGCTCTGTCGAAAAGAACATTTCTCTCTTCGAATTCGCGTGACAAATAATAATTGCGTTACTTCCTGGCACGAATTTAAATATAAAGCGCTGTATTAAGCATTAAAAAAAGAGTAAATTACAGATGGGACTCGATTTGATGGCAAAGATCATCTGGTTAACAAAAAAGATAGGCAGCGGAGTCATGCACTGGGTGGCAAAAGTGGCAATATGGTAGGGCTTCATTCTGATACATGTTTCGTAGAATACGCTCAATAGTAAATTTATATGTTTATTGTAATGGTTCTAAACAATATAAGATATATTTGCAAAAATAAAAGTATTTCTAAAAATAATTTTAATTTTTCCATCCGTATCCGAATTTGTAAATAACAATGCTACGCATATAAAAAATATCATGACTAGAAAAAAATAATCATAAAAATAACTTAACAGCACAAAATGGATACTAAGTAATAACATTATAAATGCATTGTAAAAATATAAAAAAACTAAGTTTAGACATTATCGGGTAAATAGTAAGAAGAATATTTAGTTGTCGGTAGGGACCGTAATTTATATGGGACAACTTTATGATAACTGCTATATTTTGGAGCAACAAGCGAGTTTCAAATGGATATTAAATTGCATGCTTCTCGTGGCGAAAGTCATTAAATTAACAAAGATACGTAAGCATAATTGTTGAATCGACATGTTAGGCTAATCAAAGTTTGCTAATAACTCAAGTTATTAGCAGACACAATAAAAACTCTATGTATAATCCACCTCAAAATCTAAAAAAAATATGACAAAGAATTAATGATTCAAAGATGATTTTAAGTCTTCCCCGCCTAACGACAGAAGTGGTTTAAATATGATAACAGTTTAAAATAAATCATTCCAAATCTTTCTGAATTGTGCTTTTCGTACAGAACCAGCCAGTTTGCATGTAACATCTCCTCATAAAATAGAAACTGAATCTGTTACTATCCCAGATTTTTCGTATAAAAGTTAAAATCAAATCAATAACTTAAGATATTCTCGTTAACATAACGAGGTAAAATAAAGTAGAATAAAGATTTATCTTTGTCTTAAAAACCTGTCGATAAAACTATAATGTATTTCAAAAATTCAAAGTTAAATATTTCTTCATTCTTACGAAGACAATTTTCTAACCAATAAAGAATAAGGGAGACATATGATAATGGCAGGAGTTTTAGGGGAAGGACAAAAATAAACGTCATTAGATACTATGGAGGAGAAAAAAGTATTAAGGCAAGATTGACATTTATGATGGAACTTAAATATAGAGATTGCAAATGTTTATAATTATTTCTCACTGTGGCTCATATTCTTAATTACTAGTAATGGAAAACTAATATTTTAGGTTAAAATAGTTTGTATGTGCTTTGCCATTTTCACTTCTTTCCACTTAGTTGTAGTTATAGAAATATAAAATTAGTTTAGGGTTTTAGAAATTAAAGCTTAGGTTTCCTTTAATTAGGTTAAAGTAATTGATATTACATTTTCACTCAGGTTATAGTAATAGAGACTAAAGGTTAGGTTAGTTTATTGTATTAGATAATAAAGGTTAGATAATATTATTATATTATAGATTAAAAGCTATTTTAGGTTTAATTATTAATGATTAAATATTAGGTTAAGTTATAGTATTAGAAACTAAAGGTTAGGTTAGTTTAGGTTACTATATTAGAATTTAAATTTTAGGTTAGGTTAGAGGATTAGAGTATATATGCTATGTTAACTTAGGTTAGGTTATAGCATTAGAGGTTCGATTTTAGTTTAGTTTATAGTAGGTTAGGTTAGTTGTTTCTAACAGTGATTAAAGGTTAGATCAGGTTAGGTTATAGTATTAGAGGTTAATAGATAAGTTATTTATGCTATCAGAGATCAAATATTAGGTTAGGTTATAGTATTAGAGATTAAATTTTAGGTTAGGTTATATATATATATAGATTAAATTTTAGCATATAGTAATAGAGTTTATAGTTTAGATTAGGCTTTAGTATGAATTATAGAATAAAGTTTAGGCTATTAGAGATTAAAAGTTAGCTTATTGTATTAGAGATTAAATGTAAGGTTAGTTTCTAGTTTTTGATATTAGAGTCTAGATTAGGTTATAGTATTATAGATTAAATGTAAGGTTAAGTCATAGTATTTCAAATTAAATGTTTGTTTAGGTTAGGTTATAATATTCAAGATTAAAATATAGGTTATAGATTTTAGACTAAGGTTAGGTTAGGTTATGTTCAGTTGTAGTATTAGTGTTTAAAGTTTAGGTTAGGTTATAGTATTAGAGATTAAATGATAAGTTAGCTTATACTACATGAGATTCACTTTTCGTTCAGAACATATGTAGTATTTGAAATTTAGGTTAAGTTAGCTTAGGTTAGTGTATAGTACTAGAGATTAAAGATTAAAGGTTAAGCTAGGTTAAGTTATTATATTTGAAGTTTAAGGCTAGGATATGCAATAGTATTTGAAATTAAAGTTTAAGTTAGTTTATTTTATCAAAGATTAAAGTTTAGATCAGGATAAGATTAAAAGTTAGGTAATGTTATAGTATGAACATAAAAACTTAGGCTAAGTTATAGTATTAGAGATCAAAGGTTAGGATAAGTAAGTATTAAATGGTAATTTCGGTGCTTGTCTTTGTGCTACCTTTTTTCACAATATATCATCATATTCCTTGGAGAAGACAAAAGAAAAAGTACTTTCATATGGAGTTCTTACTAACATTGTGGATTCTCCGTTGGATTGAGGGGCTTAACAAGGTGGTTCAATCATAGCGAGGCCAGATCTGGCTTTCCATTTCGCGGACAAGCTGATACTCGCCTCGGAGCTATTAAGTATTTCCACACGAATCACATTGCTTAACAACACTGCTACCATTCCTTTTCCTGCTTTCACAACACATATATACTCTCTTCTAGGATCCAGGGGACTGGGAATGGTGTACTAGTGTCCCCTATAAGGATTTTCATATCAATATAGTCCTAATACGGAACGGAAACCCCTTTTGGCTTCGTGAAGAAGTGTTCCACTATCGCGATCGGGCACGTTCCCTCCAAACACTGTCAATCCAAGGTGCTTTATGGATTGCAAGCAACTGTTTGTCGGGGGTTTCTGTCTATTTCTTTATATGGGCGTGGATCGTGTCCCCGATGCTAGTTACGAATAGGGATAACTCACTAACGAATTTAACAAGTACATTCGTTGGCATATATAAAAAGCGAATTTGATCACGTAGAGGTATTTTGCCTGAACGTGCTCTAAAAGGAAGCTGTGAAAAAATTAGAAGAGGACGAAATCTAAATAGTGATTCAAGTAAAGTTAAAAATTAAGTACAACTTCAATATTGCTACAAATAAGATTGAACTTCTTAGTTTCTTCAATACATTCAAATTTGTGGTTTTACAAGTAAATAAATGATCAAAAGAACAGAACATTAATTTTCCAATACGATTTTTCTCCAACTATCCTCAAGTTTGAAAAAAAACTTCTCATATTCACTAATATTATGAATAAGGTACAAAATTTATCAGATTGGAACAGCTAACAAAAGTTACTATAGTTTCATCAAAAATAGCAACTGAAACTAAGATCTTAATAAAGACAAGGTCTGGTGATCAAAAAGTCGCGTTTTCTCACTTATTCTGATTTATGACCTTACTCCCTTCAAAATTTCAATAATTTCAAGGCTAACCTTGGGATGACCTTGTCAATTATATCATTCGAAAGAGAATATAAAACAACATATGAGATTAATTATTTCGTTATAATTGGTCAAATAATGATGATGAGCCAAAACAAATTAATTTAAGGGCTATCCTTGTGAGAACTTTGGAAATTATATTATTTGCAAGAGAATGTAAAACAATATAAGGGTTTAAAAGTTCGTTAGAATAGATCAAATACTTATGATGTTATAGCCAAAACAAAATAATACCCGGGCTAAACTTGGGAGGACTTTGACAATTATAATTGTATGTATTCGAGAGAGAATATAACACAATATAAAAGTTAAAAATATCGTTATAATCGCTCGAATAGTTATGATGTTATTGCCTAAACAAAGTAATTCCCGGGCTAGCCTTTGGAAGACTTTGGGAATAATATCATTCAAAGAAAATTTAAAACAACATAATGTTATCAAATTTCGTTAGAACTTGCCAAATAGTTATGATGTTATAGCCAAAACAAAATAATTCTCGGGCTAACTTTGGGAGGACTTTGGCAATTATATCATTCGAACGAGAATGTCAAAGAACATATGGGTTTCAAATTTCGTTGGAACTGGCCGAATAGTTTCGATGTTATTGTGCTCAAAAAATAATTCCAGGGCTAATCTCGGAGGACTTTGGCAATTATATCACTCGGAAGCGAATGTAAATCAACCGAATAGTTACAATCTTAATTGAAAAAAAAGCAAAACTAGTACCGACCGACCGACGAAAGAGTGAGATGTAGAGTCGCCCTCGACCTGACTCACATGCGATAAAAAATATAATCAACAAATTTAATATGATCAAATCATTAAATGCTTTCAATATTTAATATAAGGCAAAACATTTCTACCCAAATTATTCTAGAAACATCTTTATGATGCTGGTTTTCTAACATTTTCTTGCATCACTTGAATACCCATCGGTTATTTGGAAAAATATTACTTAAAATTCCTTTTTTTAAATAATTTAATAAGAAACAGGAGAAACAATTTCCAATAGAATGCTTCCTTTTTCAGAAACCAACACCTTTCAAATGTTTATTTTGTATAATTCTATATCTAAACTTAAGTATTAAAAGTAATTCCCAAATCATCTTAAATATCTACTATGTGTATTTATACGATTGTGCCAAGAAAGAATCTTTATTCTAAAATTTATAGAGCAAATCAATACATTTCTTTCCTCTCATTTTTCCTTATCTCTGTTCACTTTTATTTCATTAGAAGTAATGGTAAATATTGTAGGTTTTGTATCCCAATTTTTATGTCCTGATTTGTAATTTGATTTAATAAGTTAAAATTTATACATACCTTTGCCAAGGTTATTTTTACTAGGTTGTTACATCTAACATATAAAACAAAGGATATATATCTTAGAACTGGTGTTTCATGAAAAGAATGAAATTCAGGTTCTTTCAATTAAGATTTCCGACTACATCCTTAAGAAGCATAATAGAATATTGGGGCTGATTACTAATTTTATTCATATTTATATATAGGCAGAGTCAGTTGAAAGCACACATCTATTGTGTTCACAGCTCAGTCTGTAGGATTCTGTATAGCTACTGATTAAGATAAATGAAATTGAATTACCATTACATTCAGTCTCGTTTCTGATTAAGATAAATGAGTTTAGATTGGCTTGGTACGATAATTTTAAATCATAAAAATATAGAAGGCTAAATATTTAATGCTGATTACAAACTTAGTTGTCTGTTCGTGTACCATTTATTGTGATGGGAATAATAATAGGAAGCCAATGCACACTGCAAGGCAATTTATACTGAGCGAAAGGATGATATTTATTATACTGTATTTTTAAACTAAATTGAAAAATAATGGACACGCCAGAAAATTTGAAAGTTTGGAACGAAAGAAGGGAAAATGGAGATGTGTGCAAAGAATATAGACGAGCTGTATAAACAGGAGTCTTACTGGGGTTGAAAGGACGTGCAACTATCCATAATTTGCTAAACTTCTCTGATTAAAGCAGATGAACGTGGAGATTTTGGTGGCAAGGGTTGAGCAAGAAGGAGATGCATTAACGATTTTACATTCCTTTGAACAAGAAAAAATCACTTAGTTTTAAATCACGAAGGTGTTCAAGGATCTTATCGGAGCAACCTTTGCACCCCTGTTCCAATAACTAAACGAAACCAAATAGGCAAGCTGCTGTGGTAATAGTTGAGATTAATGTCTAAAAGAAAATTTCCTCCAATAATGTTTGTAAATAATAGAAATTCTGACCATAAGGTGTGACAAATGTAGATACAAAAATATATTCAAGACCACTTGAAGCACGAGTACCGCGGGATTAGCCAGAAGATATCCTCACAGGTGTTTGGTCATCAGCACTACTTCAGTTGACCCTGCCGCAATACCCGCACCTAGTATTTTCATCCTCTACTCTCCTTTAAGGCCTGTCAACACAAAAGGGAATGGGCTTGTGACCCTACAAAAAAGACGATTCAAGGCTACTCTACAGAATCCTCTTTTCCTTGGTAAAGTACGCGTGCAGCTCTCGCTAATGGAGAACTCATTTTTCACCTCGCTTATACCCTGCTAAAATATTTTGAATTACGTGCCTCCCTTGAGTGCTAATTATAATATCTGATGTATACGGACAAGATTTGTGTTTAATTAATTTTCGTTATTTTAGACAATAAATAACCAAAAGAAATTACTCGCGCGAAAGTGATTCCATAATTGCGTTGGTATTTGGAAATCTACACCATCGAATTCATTTACCAATTTGCTATAATTCTTGAATATTAATTGAATTGATCTTATTCCTGTGAAATTATATAAAGCAATAAATTAATATTTTTCTTCTTATTCATTAGTATTTTTCTTTTAATCTCTTCTTCCAAATGAAGGCATAAATTCATTAGCTTAGGCTTGCCTCGTTGGTAGGGAGTAGCCAAGTTGCGGGCTTTTCTTTGTACTCTCTATCTTCTAATGAAATATTTTTGTGTATATAGATGATAAATAGGTCAAATAAAATTTTGCCCGTTAGCATTTCAGATTATTTAGTAAGCCACTAATAAAATCAGATTACCTATATATTATTTCATAAGTAAACCACAGCATGGTATGGAGTGAGGCCATATCTTTATTTCGACATTTGACACACCAAAGAATTTTTCATCTATAAAAAAAAAGACGTGGAATAATGCGACATAGAATTTTTAAAGTTTATTGATATTTTCAAAATGGAGTAATATGAAATCTTCTAAGACGATAAGAAATTAAAAAGAATGTAATATTAAATTTAGTGACCGTGGCTTGTAAAACGATAATTTCTTGGAATAAAACGTAATCCTTTTAACCTTTTGAACAATTATAAACATAGAGTGCAAACATTCAAAAGAATCATCCAGGAATCTATTTAGGATTAACGGGGAATGTAAAGGGAATGCGAAGAATCCAGAAATAACTGAATTTGAGTTGATTTGAAATTGGATGATTAATTTTAAATTAAATTAGCTTTTCGAAAACTGGAAGGGTTCCTCTCAGCTAACAAGATTAATCTCGCTTTTTCATACGAAGATTCCACAGATAAATCAGGCAATAGAACAAAAGATTACCTCTCTCAAAGAAGAAAATTAATACTTAAATAAAGATAAGGAGAGAGAAATTCAGCTTATATATGAATGAAAAGAAAAAAGAAAATTTTTAGATGTTCATTAGTCTTTCTATGTTAAAATGATGATATGAAAACACAGAAACAGTTAATATCTTCAATAATTACCGTTAAATCTACCTAGATATGACATCCGATAGGATGTGAATGTAGAAATATAACTCAATTCATATACTCGTTATAGGAACATGACTCTTAATTTTAGAATACACATTGAGATAATTAATTCTCATATAAATACAATGGAGATCGAAAAAATAAGCTCAGCATGTGACCACTGGCCGAAATATGAATTTCTCTCATTAGCCACCTGGATAAAGTGATGGACTTTTAATGACTAGTTAGTGGGTTCAATCTCAATAAGAGTGGGCACAAAACTTCAACATAAGGAATGAACTGGCCGCCTATGGTGGACGAGAAGGCCCACAGCTGTGGGAACAAGGTCGCCTCGACACAGGTCGTTACTAATATAGCCGCCCAAAACAGCTATTTCTTCATAACAGAACATATTCACTCTCTCATCCGTCCCAGGTTTTGACGACAGAAAAATTTAATCTAAACACTTCTGACGTGAACGGGGCCCCACCCGCCTGGTCATGAAGGTTTCATTGATCTACAGTCATGGGCAAAAATTTTAAGGAATATATGTTTTTTTATATAAGAAAACTAACAGAAGAAAGTAAACACTGCATGTTGTTTAGTATGTTTGTTTTGCAATTTGAAGGGAAATTAATAAACATATTCAATTGATGCACGCTTTCAATCTTTACCGTGAGGTCCCTTGGTCGTAAGGAAGGCTTTGAATCGTTTTAGAATGTTAAGGACAAAATATCTGATGATATCTTAATTGATATTGCTACATTTTTGTTCTTTAAATACTAGAAAGTAATGGAGCGAATGGTAAAAAAAATACATTTCAATAATGTAATCTATAATTAATGACAATGAAAGGTGGGAATTTTTCTTGATTACTTAATCAAATAGCTGCCCTTCGCGTAAATGGAGATGATTTAGTTTAAAGATGTAAGCTGGAGCTTTCCGTGGAAACTCGAATAATAACCGTGCTTCCATAAGGTCTGTAGGATATTGGGAGAAGGATGACTGAAACTTTAGCTCTGTGGATGTGACCATTTGTGTTTTAAATGCCAGCCTCCCGAGACGGACCCAGTTTCAGCCAACCTGGCAAATTTTGAGGTGTTTGAATGTCATGACAATTTGACGGGTCCATGGTAGAATATAGCTGGTTGTCTGTTGTTCGACCATGACAAGTTCGTGAAGAATCCTTGATTGATGAAGTTCCTTGATGAAGGTTTGAAGAGAGTGAAATTTTCACAAATGGTCACCAATGGAGCGTTTGATTATACAAAACCACTCCAATTATGTAATATATTATTACTGATAATGACAGGTAGCAATTCTTCTTGATTGCGCGATCAAATAGCTGCAGCTCACGTGAATGGAAAGCTTTGAGTTTGTAGGTGTAGGCTGGGTCTTTGCGTGGAATGAGGGTGGCAGCGAGGTGCGAGACGATGAAAAAAAAATATAACACATTTATCTCAATGATACTAAAGTAGCCTCGTTTAGCGTGAGGTTGCCTAGGTTTTATTATTAGGGGGTTGCCAGTGGTCGCAGGCGGTGCCATTACTCACACTTAATGGCTTCTGTTTATCAGTGCCCAATTTAATTATACCTCCAAATTCTCTATCTGGCTCAAATCTGTCGAATTCCCTGACCAAGTTCACAAAGTGAAAGTTATTTTCAGACAACAGCGTCGTTATTGCTTTTGATTTGTGATAAGCTGTGCCTTCACGCTGAAAAATGTAGTAATTATCCCCAAATGGCTCTTGAACTATAGAGGAAAGGTGCTAATGAAGCACGTTCTTACCATTTTGACTTCAAGACGCGTTCATGGGCAAAATCGTTAGTGATCCTGATCTCATAAATGAGAGCAGCCTCAGTCCTGGAGAGTTTCCGGATGCTTCACCTTACAGAACTAGAGAAAGCGCTCTACATTATTTCTCATAACGAGAGATCTTCCAGAATTCCCAACCAAGCGAAACGGAATTTCATGAGACAATGTAACTTTCCCTCAGACTTCCACAGTTAGTTATTTATATTTCCTACAAAATTAGATCCTCTGTGTAAGGCTCTAGCTGGGAAAAGGCTTCTTCGCAGCCCTTCTTAACTTGAAATCTTAATTAACAAGTCTTCACCTCACTGTGCAGGCTGAGGCGTTCATACCTGGTACTTTATAATCTCGAGTAAGCTTGGCACTGGAAGTAACCCAGCCCTTGGGCTAGAACCTTAGAATAAGGTTAACCTGGCGTTCATTTGATGCTCTTGGACGTCCAGAAGACTTCTAACATGAGTGTAAGCAGACTTTTAAACACATTAATGATCCTAAAGATGATGCTTCTTGATGCAATACTCATAGCAACTATTCTCTTGCATTTCACGCTACTTTGGTCCGGAGCAATTATTGTTACACATATTTTTTAGAAAGAACCATTTCTTGAATTAAAAAAGATTTCAGCATTTCTTTGTAAATAAATGTATTGAAGAAAAGATTAGAATAACACAACAATATTCATTTAGCCGATATTTGTCATCATTTTACCCTTTTAATCAAATAGCAGAGATCCAGTGACTGAAACTTACCTTCAGCAAAAACAGGATGAAAGCGCGATATTGGATTCAGCGAAGGAATTCAGTTTCTTTTAATTATTTTTGAAATGTCTTCTTTTTAATTAAGCATCAATAATTTTAATATTAGATTACTTATTACTTTTACGTATATTTTAAAAAGAAGAAATCTTCGGGTACCTCTGTATGGTTAGTTTCAAACCACAATATTGCCCTGTATCTACGCAAACACACATACACGATGACTGCCGCCTTAGTTTAGAAAATGTAGATTGCGTTTAACAAATTTACTGGATTTTATGTATTATGTAACTAAACAATTAGATAAATAAGAGAATGTTGATGTAATATACTTAGTTTTTAGCAAAGCATTGGATAAGGTTCTGCATAGGAGCCTAGGTCACAAATTAAATATGCATGGGATATGTGGCAAAGTTTTAAATTGGATAGCTGACTAGCTGAAAGAAAGGAAAAAGAGAGTTATACTGAATGGGGTGAGGTCAGAGTGGAGGGAAGTTATCAGTGGCGTAGCTCAGGGAACCGTTCTAGGCCCTTTATTATTCATAGTTTATATAAATGATCTTAGCGAGGCAGTAAATAACAAAGTGTCAATTTTTTTCTGATAACACTAAATTTAGAGTTGTAGTCAAAGATGTTGAGGGTAGTGTTAAAGTGCAGAGTGACTTAAATAAGTGGCAGATGACTTTTAACCTTAAAAATGCAAAGTTATTAACATGCATATGAAATCGAGGGTGTCGTATAATAGGGTAAAGTTAACCATTCCTGCGTTTCTCAGGCGAGAGATATGACGGCTGTGTGCGTGGGAGACTTATACTATAGACAGAGTGCAAATTAAATAAATTTTAGGTTGGGCGAATAGTCAGCTTTCTTGTAAGGCTCTGGGACAATAGAAAAACAAGTAAAAAATAACTTTAGTAATATTCAAATTAATATTCTTTTTACAAAGGTTAAAAGGGTTTTGAAACAAGCTATATAACACCTTAGACGTACACGAGTGAAATGAGGGGGACTTGGCGGGAACGTTCGCCTTACACACGAATGAACAATAGTCACCGAAAGATTGTTCAAATAACCTATAGCGTACACGAAGCCGATGATAGAGGCTTACACTGGTGAAATGGGGGTGGGGGTAGAGAAAGCACGAGCACATGAGAGTTGCGAGTAGCTGTTACCTCGAAGATTCGGTCAGAGGGAGTAATCCCTGATTGGTGCAAAGTTTAAATAACAATCTCTTGATAATGACTACTAACGAGATAAAATTAGATCTTCGAGTTTAGAACAATGAATCGATACTGGGCGCGTTGCCTTCGAGGAGCGGGTAACAACGAGTACGGGGTAGACTCACGCGAATTAACGAAAATACCCTGAGCTTGACGGGTTGTGCGAGGAATTTTGCAGAGTTCAACGGGACGCGAATAGCGGGTACGAACTGGAAAGTGCAGATGGCAGGTACTGACGGAATTGGGCAGGTGGCGGATACTGACGGGGCGGGCAGGCGGTGGATACTGCCTTTCAACTCTGGCACCAGAGGATGTATAGTGGGGTCGAATGGCTTTTTCCTCCTCCGGCCGAAGTGGAGGGTTCAAGGATCCAACTTATCGCCAGGCGAGGGTAGTCTTGCCCTATTAGCCTGATCGCAAGGAAAGTTCCTTGCCGGCGAGCCGAAACTTTGTCCGACTTCCAATGGGCCCTTTAAGCTTCTCAGAGCTTTCCACAATAACGGGCTTACAGCCCACACGGCCTCTTGTGATTTCGTGCATTGATTAGCGCAGACAAAATGGGTCGACGAGGTGTCTTTCTCTCTCTCTCTCTCTCTCTCTCTCTCTCTCTCTCTCTCTCTCTCTCTCTCTCTCTCTCTCTCTCTCTCCTTGAAAGGCGCGGCCGCGCGCATCTGTCTCTCTCACTCTTTCTCTCTGATCTCTGACAATTGGCCTTGACTGAATTCAGTTAGGATGAGAAGGACTTAGGCATAGTAGTAGATAGGTCACTCAAGTTTTCGAAGTAGTGTATTGACTCAAAAAATAGAGTAAATACGATGCTAGGATACATTAACAGGAATGTTAGCTACAAAAGTAAAGAGGTTATCGTTAAACTCTGCAACTCGTCTGCAAGGCCACATTTAGAGTACTGTATACAAGCATGATCACCACATTTTAGACATGATATCAACCCGCTAGAGTCGGTATAAAGGAGGGCAACAAAAATAATACCCTCCATGAAGCATCTTGAATATGAAGATAGACTGACGGTATGAAATACGAGTATGTTCTAATTTGAAAGGAGATGTGTGAAGAGGGAAATAATTGAGCTATTTAAAATCTGTTCTGGAATGGATTTGGTAGTAAAAGGACTAGGGCTCACTACTTAAAAATTAAAACACAGAGGTGCAGATCGGATGTTAGAAAATATTTTTTCACCAATAAAGTAGGAGATTACTAGAAGAGTTTAAAACCTGAGACAGTAGACAGTCCAAACTTGAGTATCTTCAAACGCAGATTAGGTGATCATATTGGGAGGGAGAGTTAACATTTTTTTGTTGTGGTGGTGAAGGGGGGTATTATTCTGTACTTATTCCTATAGATGCTGTTTTTTATTATTGTATATTATAGTTGATTTAGATTTTGACGAGTCTTGATGATTCTGATTTTTGTTTTTGACACATTCCTGTAGATTGTTCTAATTGTATATTGTAGATTCATGATCTGACACAATCCTATGGATTGTTAACTTTATATATTGTAGATGCATGATCTTGCACAATCCTATGGACGTCTTTTATGGGTGGGTATTTTAAGTAAGATTGAGCTTATGTGGAATATGAAATTTTGTATTCTTCATGTTAAGTTTAATTGTTTTCTAGACCATTTGGGACGTTCATTCTAATAAAAGGGCCACGATATCTTTCTACTCATAATATATTTTTTGTGGTTATGTAGTTTTATCTTATAGAATAAACTAAAGGGATACTATTTTAGACAGCTGCAATAAGGAAGATTTATTTTATTCTAGCTAGGATTAAAATAGCTCTTTAATATTCACCACGTTCGCAATTAATCATATTAATGAATGATGGATGTAGCGAGCCTGGACGTACATTGTGCAGTTTCAAGTAATCCATTGTTTGCTGGTTCCATTTAAAGGTGCAGTTATAAAATCTGTAAAAGGTAAGGTAGGCTAATATTTATTATTTAAATATATATCTGCTCAAATCTGGTGAACAGGGAGGCCAAAGTTACGTTAATTAAACCCCCAAATTTGGCTGGCAACAGTCGTTACCTTTTTTTGCAATGTGTGAGGTTTCATCATTGTGGTGACATGCGTCGAGGGGTTGACTTCTTCTTTAACATCTCAAAATAAACATTTTGATTGATCTTTATTTTCCATTCAATGAAGATTGTATGTGTATTTTGTCCCGTATTTTAAACAATCTTCGTTATGTGGACGTATGTTTGTAAACCTATATGAAGAACGATACAGCTAGTTTGTGAGAATCCATTAATTTTATTAGCCTAGCAATGGGCTACTAAATAATTTAAATATTGCAAGCACTATCGTTATTCACACACAATTTGATACCGATGATAAAAGTTAACAACACGTCCAAAGGATAAGTATTATCATCATCACTCATATAAACACGCAATTTTTTATCTTCAATTTTTATCTTGTGTGAATTTCAACGAGGTAAGGACTACTTTGGCATTCCAGTAATATGATTCCCTTTGAAACATTATAGTTATTCACAACTTTTTTAACCAAAGTATTGTGCTAAAAAATCGTTACGGCTAATTATTCCCTTGTGGGAAGTCAATAGATTGGCGCTGTATGAAAAAAATCTTTAATCCTAGAGTATACAGCAAACACCATACATAAACAACATACTCCCGTCAGAAACGATTTTAAGTCTATCAACGTAATTAAGCAGAGTAATCTCACACTACCATTAAAGGGCATTTTTTAAGCAACTGATCCGTAAACCGTTCCAAGTTTACTCGCTAAATACACTAGTCAACAAAATACAATTATTTCCTGATTTTAAAATTAAATGGGCTGATTCTAGCGTAATTGAAGGCGCTGAATTCAAGTATGGATTAAGTAAAGACGTATCACGTCCGGTTTTTGAGAACAAGTATATCGGCATTTTTCTTTATTTCATCCAGAAAATTTGTGTATTTTTTCAGTATACTTCGTTTTTCAATTTAAAAATTGATTGATGGTATCTTTTTAACTATGTAAATTTGTTCTTTTATAAATTCTCGATTATTGACAGTGGTGAAAGATGGAACCCCTAGAATGTTTAAATGATTCTTATCGTTTTGGTAAAAACTTTGGAGCCTTCTCTTCGGATAGCTTCATGAAACCAATAAGAAATATGACCAACTTTATTAAAAGGTAACATAAATTACCATTCGGAAATTAAGATGAGATATGGGCTCATCACATAACATTTAGGTCTTTCGAAAATCATCTGAATAAGTTTATGCATGGTAAGCAAAGTTTACGTTTGCCATTTGCTGTTTCGATGGTCTGGCCAGAGCCCAAAGTCTACAGAATCAACTGCTAATAATGTACCACACACATTAAAAGAATAACTGTCAAGACACGAGGTATCAAAAGAAAAGTATCGGATTAACGATTATGCAATCCAACCATTGTAAAAGAATGCAGAAGTACCAGTTCTAAACGGGCCTAAACCCATCTGATAAGCAACAATTTAGCAGTGATTCTGATTCATGGAGGATGAATGTGGACTTCAAGGACTACTCAGAAAACGATGGGCCAATACTAATCAACCAAGGGGTTGTTCAGGATCACATAAGGAACCTTGATTTTTCGAAAGAATATTCAGATCTCCTGAGATCAATAGTATAGAAGTGTAACCTGCTGGAAGAAGGAACGCCCATTATTTCAGCACGTCATCGGTAACGATAATTTTCTGCGTTTTTAAAAATGCTAAACATTTGTTATTGTTATGGTACAATGTCTCTCATGAAAATGCTCTGCTACTTTAACCCATATAAGCCGGATTATTAGAGGCTGTTCATAGCTTCAGAAATAGATACCGTGAAAGCAGTCATTCTACACCGCGGGAATCAGCTTCCATCCGTTTCAACAGCACATACGACGAGATAACTGAGAGCTATAACACTATAAATAATGTGCTTTGTGCTATCGAATATGAGAAGCACCAGTAAAAATATGCGCGATCTCAAACTAATGAGTGTAAATCTGTCCCTTCTGAGGGGTTATACATACCATGTGTGCTTTCTGTCCGTGAGAAACATAGAGATGATGTCGAACACTATGTGAATAAAGAAGGGCAGGTAAAAAAAAGTCCTACCGGATAATTCAACTCTCTTTAGGGATTCTTATTGGATCCAAAAAAGATATGCTTGCCTTTATTGCATCTCAAGCTTAGCTGGACAAAATGTTCATACAACAATGGATCAAACGAGTAATGAGTCTCAGTATTCTTCCTTGAAGCTCGTTATATGGTTTTCTGGAGCGATGTTAAAAGCGTGGGTCCTGAATGCTCCTCATTTCTGCATGCTGTTTAATGATGCTGACTTCAGCAAGACACTAAACCTGCTGTAAAAGGAGTCATGGGAATTATTCGTAAATGTTCCACTGAATTTTCTTGAAACCAATGTGGAGACATCTAGGAAGAAATAGCGGCTGTTATGTTACTGATTTATCAAGCTCTGGTTTTTGTGTGACCTTGAAACTTCATTTATTCTTCCTACCTCAATTAAATTCAAGATAACCTTGCAGACTTTAGGGAGGAGCACGGATAAAGGTTTTGCCAAGACATTTCTCAAAACTAAGAGCACATATCGAGGCTAATTCAGTCCAAAAAATGATGAGTGACTACTGCTGGATGCTGCAGCGTGAAGAGATTCAGCCTAACATGCGGAAACCAAAGTTAATAAGTATTTTTAGAATTTTACTGATTGCTAATATAATTTAAAGTGAATTTCCGAATTTTTCTATCACAAATCAGGAGAAGGTTATCTGTGTCTACTTCAATATTGAAACAAAGGTGAAATGAGTCATGGCACATCGAATATGTTTTCAGTCTGAAATATTGTTCAGAATTGGAATTTGTGGTATGTAATTAGTTAGTTCCGCATCATCATGACTAAAGAAATTTTATAATAGTTAACGAGTATATTCATTCACGCGTTTTGCTCTCTCTTAGTTAATTCAATTGAATGTATTTGAACTTCTTTTTTACTCCCCGTATGTTTGTTTGATTGCTTATTAATATCCATCATTGTACATCTCTATTTTTCAATAGTGTTACTCTTATTCTACGTTTATTATTTTATTTCTTTTCTAATAATTAAATTAATGTCAGTCGTTCTCTATTTTGTAAAATGAATTCGATACGATATTATAAATATATAGTATATTTTATTGGTATAGTTTCATCTACAAAAGAGAACGCTTATTTACGTATATCTATTTCATCTTACCAATATTATAGGAATTATAATCTATAATTTATTTTATTCAATATTTAAAAAATAACTTTGGTAAACGAAATTGTTAGCAATTAGAGCGTTTAAATGATTCCTTAATTCCTAATACTTTCTCTCAGTATTTTTACCATAAGAAGTCACCAATTTTAGGCATCAGTGGCAAATATAAATTTGAATAAAATAATTTCATTTCTATAGTTTTATATTTCATTACTAAATTTAATTAATTAGGAAATAGCAGTACATACTAAGAATTATTGCGAAAAACTTTATTAAAAATAATAACATAAATAATCACTATAAAAACGAAAAAGATATGAAAAGTTACATGGTAAAAATGTCGACTTATCACTACTATGTTTGTAGTAAACATTTGATTAGAACTTTTGCCAACATTTCATAACGTATGTTTTGGTAAACTTTAGCTGAAGCCTTCTCACCTTTTTTGCCCGAATAAACAGCGAACAATGTCAATCAATCGACGACCACAAACAATAGCGAAGATGCTTCGAGTGAAATATTTTGGGAAGAAAATATCTATTATCACAATGAGAGTGAGTCGACAATGAAGGAGGCCGAGCGTTATTTCTTGCGTGGATTTTTGAGAGGCAAGACTTCGCAAATGCGGAATTAGTGTGAAAAGCTCGCTTTCATTCCAGGAAGTTTTAAATGTTTTTTTGTTTTTTTTGCAATCACTTCTTAAAAGTTTTTAAATCTCCTCCCATCTACTATAGCTTTTGGGTGACTAGATTTTACTATTGCACCCTTCATGTGTTGGAACTTGTCTTATTTCTCTCTCAACCAAGTGACTCTTCTCTTGCTATCACTAATTTCCTTCCGCTTTGCAAAGTAGAAAAAGAGACGATTCTATCTTAATTAAGGATTTGCTGATGACTCCCAAATATTTTGTTTTAGTTAATGGCACGTTTAATTTGGGTTTATCTTATACATTTCCAAACACCCGATAAGCTTCATTTATATGGATTTTTAATGTGGATTTTTCAGAATTTCTCAATAAAATCGGAGAAATGATGTATGTGGGAATAGGAATTGTCAAACTAGTTAAACGGGGTGTTACGATAAGGTATTCAACTGTGACATCTGCTACATCTGAGAAAAATAGGGCCTCACTCTGGGCAACCCCTTATCTCCTATTCTTTATCACCTTATCCTGCAACATTTTAACACCTCCCTATTCATCACAAGTAAACCCAGCACAAATTTTATATGGTATAGGCGTGTAGACCAGATTTCCACATGAACTCTTTTCATAACTCTTTGACCAAGCTTAATAACCTCCATTCCATTCTAAAATTCAAAATTGAATTAAAAAAGAACAATTGCTTACCTTCTTTGATTTAAAATTATTAAGAATTTATGATAAAACTTATTTAACTGTGTAACGTAAGCCTACTAATTCTAATTCATATATTCACTTTTTTACATGTCACTGTAAAAATTGAAAAAATAATCGTAATATCTATGTATTCGTATTTAAGAGCCTTTCGAATTTGTGACCCTTGCTTTTTACAAGATGAAATTACCCGCATGTTAATAGAATGGAAGTATCAACTTAATTTTCTAGATGAAAGGCCATCTTAAGATAGCTCAGTGTTCTATCTACCTCAACCAAAATCTTAGATGCAAAACAGAATTATTTATTCTACTATATTCCCCATTGCTTAAGAAATTTAACTATATTGAATATCCACCAAAGTGACCACATTTAAATATTCTTCAAACATCAAAAAATCTTTCTATTGCACTGAGACAAAATCGCAAAATAAAGACGCAGCCATCTATATGATAGGATGTAAAGCCCAACTTTCTATCTTTCTATGTGAAAGAAAGAGGAAGGCCATTAGATAGACAAATATACGAAAGTAGGAGGGATATTCGTAGAGTAAACAAAGTATCAATTATTTCTAATCATCTAAAAACGCCAATCATGAAATAAATTTCTCTGGTGCCAAAATAATTCATAATGGTAATTATTATGATAAAAGAAAAATAATCAAATCATCATTCAATAAACAGATTCCGAAATTCAATTTGTCTAATGGTAGTAATAATGCAGCTCTCATGTCCTAAACTAAATTTTAGAGGATATTGATAATCACCCTCGTTAATGATCCAGTAATGTCAGTTGCCTGTTTTTATATGTATATTCCAGTGTTTTGTTAATTTCGTTTAGTTTACCTCTGAAGGTGATATGGTAAACTACATATTGAAACTCTTCCAGTTTTAATAAACTTTATGCTTCCAAACAGTGGGTTTTTTTTTGTACACCACATATATATATATTCATATATATATATATATATATATATATATATATAAATATATATATATATATAATATATATATATATATATATATATATATATATATATATATATATATATATATATATATATATATATATATATATATATTTTTTTTTTTTCCAATACCATTGTAAATTTAGCCTTAATGAATTTTCTTTGGCAACTTTTTATTTTCTTATTATTTTCTGTTTTCCATCTTGTAGATGGTGAATTATTTTTCCTAAGATCATCTCTTTTTTCAAGTTATGTGTTTGGTAAAAATAAAACTTTAATTACGAAACTTTGGATCTTGAGCGATCATCTTCAGAGTATATTTAGCTGTCCTTTTCCACCTTTATGATGAGAGTATGGTGAGAATAGAATAGAGATGAGGTGAGAGAAGTCAGGAAGTTAATAGATAGAGTAAGAGGGTTTTTTGTAATGTGGGGTGGTTTGAAATGTGATTATATGTAGGTAGAGTATAGTTGCCATGATACTCTTTGATATTTTTCTTTTGATGGTCTTCATTCTTCTTGTATTAATTTCGAATTTAGTTATTAACGTTTCTTCTAATTCTTTTTTTTGTTTTCTCTTTACATTGCCTTTATGATTTAGTTTTTAGTTTAGGGTAGCTTTTCAGGTAACTTTTTTCAAATTTTTTATCATACGAGTATATAGTTTTATTTTCTATATAGGTTAAAGCCAGAACCAGTATTCTAAACATATATAATTTGGAACTTTTCGAACATTAGCTATCTTCATCTTCAGCCTATAATGGAGTAAAACAATCGGAAAACAAGTAAGCTTAGAATACATAAAGAGATATATGTATTAATGACTGACAATAAGTTTAAAGTTTGTTGAATTTGAGAGAAAATAATGCAACAATGTAATAATGAATAAATTTAGAGTATAGAAAATTTTCAAGAAAACAATTCAAAAATATTCCCGAGAGGACAATGCAAAATTACAAAGAAAATCACTGCCAAATTATATATGCACACTGAGAAAACAAAGCAAATATTAAAATGAAATTAATGAATGAACACTTAACAACCTGAGAGAAGGACAGAAATCTAATGATTTAATATGTGGAAAATTTGAACTGAGCTAAACATGGTAGTTGATTAAAATAACTGAAATATGGTTAACCAAGTAATAGAACATTATAATTATGGGGTCGTTGAGTGAGTTGTTATTACATTTTAGGTAAAAATGAATTATAAAACAAACTAAAATTAAGATATTTGAATTAATAGATGTAAAGTGGTTTGGAAAACTGACTAGAATTTAATTCTAGATTAAGCATTTTTATAAATAGAGATTCCAAAATGTTCAGATCTATGGATTTATCCACAGAACCCCAAACCTTAAAACTTGAGGGGGACAATAATGAAGTGCTGGTATCCGAATGATTTCTTATTATAGAGAATTCCGGTTTAACACTGGGTCTGTCTGTGTAGTGGGAAACCCCCTTATGTTTTCAAATCATAGGCTTCAATTGTAGCGTAGTTTTACCTATGTAGCGAGTTTGGCAACTCATACATATAAATTGATAAACTAGTGAGGACCTGAGTAGCAAGGGTAGTTTCTCCTTATGAGACAAGTAGGTTTTAAGAGAGATAGTATTTATTGGTATATAGTAGAAGCTGATTTGTAGATAAATTTTAGATAATAATGTTGTAAATTTAAGATGAGTTAGTTAGTCAGCGTGCCTATGTAGGGTATTTTGAGATACATTTCCTGTTTTGATACATTAGATTTGTCGAGAGCAATCACGTATATTTCATTTAGTAAACTTTTAATAAATTTCTCGAGTTATGATGCTGGGAATAAATTAAATTTACAAAATTGTTTGAGATTAGACATCTCTTTATGAAAATTATTACACTCAGAGCATTTCTGAAAGCAGGCTTTAATTCTGCAGCCGACATATTTTTAAGCAGTTTGGTAAACTCGAGAAATAATTAGTGTCAAGCAGAGTTGATGTTTGTTTTCTACAACCTGAAGTGGAAATTTTGTTCTCTGACCAGGTACTCTTATGTCCAAAAATGAAAAAGAGTTATTAGTTTCATGCTCCAGTATAAATTTGATGTTATGATGCTGGGAATTGATGTAGCTTTGAAACTTGAGGCATGATTCTTATTTTTAAAAAGAACGAATTAATCGTCAATGTATCTTTTATAGAGTATAGGTTTGATCTGTTGTTGACAATTGGAGATCCAGTCTTATTCTAGTTTACACAGAAAGACATTTGTAAACGATGGATCCAGAGGAGAGCCCATTGCCATCGCATCTCTTTGTTCATAAAGGCTATTGTTAAATATAAATATTGTGTCTTCAATGGCCAATTTAATAAGCCTAGAAAAATAATGTTTATTGAGACCAAGATCTGTGTAATTTGTGTTAAAAAGTGAATCACATATTATATTACAGGTTTCAAGAACAGGGATGTTGGTAAATAGCGATTCAACATCGAAACTAGTCAAGTGATACTGATAAAATCTAGAGGGATTAATTAAATCTAGGAAGTGGTTCTGGCTTTAACCTACATACTAAAATCGAGTTTTCCGAAGGTTGTTCCAATTTCTACATTTTATTTTATATATATGTAAATATAAATATTCTATTAATTCCTTAGTTTACTTCTATTTCTTTCTTTTGGTTTTGATTTATGTTTCCTTAGTTTTTATTTCAGGTTTTGGGGGTTTGGTTATTAATTTATTTTTTTTATTTTTCTATTTTAATGTCAGTTTTTATTATTACATGACCATTGGGATTTACTCTTGCCGAAGTTGAAGCCTACAGCTTGGGTAGGCTTGGCATTCAAAATTTTTGATCTCTATAAGAAGTGCTCTCGATCTTTAACCATATATTTTTCTTTGCTTTTCTATTAGTTTAATGATCGGGTCTAATGCGCCGTGTCGATTATTTTGGTCATACGTTTTTTTTCCCTTTTTCTAGTATTCGTGATTATGTAAGCCTTTTTGTTTAGCACACTCTGTAGTTTTTGTTTTTTTTCCTTGTTATTGTATGTATACTAATGGGAGGATAGACTAGCACCGTTTGCCTATTTCCCATACCATCGATATACAAAATTTATATCACCATCCTACTATACCTTAAAACAAATCTTGACCCATAAATCTTAAAAAAACATGCTGAGCTCATGCACATCAGAAGCCCCGTTTAGGAAACCGGACGGATATCTGTACACACAAGTCGATGGGGCGACTATGGAATCGCTTCTGGGTTCGGCGTTTGCCAAATTCTACACTGCTCAAGCTGAAAAGGATATATTAGACCGCATCGAAAATAAGCAACACACACACATATTGCAGATACATTGACGACATCTATATCACCGTCCAAATCCTAGACTAAATAAGGAACATCAAACACAAATTCACCTCAGAAATCTTGAAGGCGAGGTCTGCACAGTTTTCTAGGCGAGTATGCAAACCAACACATAAGCGAGGAGGTCTTTATCTCCTCATCAAGCTGGTGGTTTGACCATAATTCTTTTAGGATGCTTATCGGCCTGCGGAAGTTTTGGCTGTAAAATAACTTGAACGAGGCAAATCCGAGCGTTCAGGGTGGGATTACTCGACACGCAAATAAAGCCACGGGGAGGTAGCATTGCCATTCTTTCAGTTGGACCTGGCACAATTTCTTCAGAACTGATTTGAGAGTTCAATTTAATTTATCGCACATCCCTTTTGAGGCGTGTTAATAAGGGCTTGAGAAAAGGGTTTTGACCAGCAGGAGATTTCCTACATAATTCATTAAATATAATGTGAATTGACCGCTAGGATAGGATCTCTTTCGGGATTCCTACTCGAAAAAAAATAGAAATCAACGCCTCTGCCAACGAAATACTATCAATGTTCTTCAAACGGACCGTATCCGCAAAACGAGTGGCACAATCTAAGAGAGTCAAAATAAAGGAATGTCCCTCACTAGACGGGGGACAGAGAGGCCCTATCAAATCGATCGCGACCCTGAAGAAAGGTTATGCTACGATTAGAGTCTTCTGAAGATGAGCAGGGGCAACACGACCTTTGACGGTGACCCTTTGACAGATGTCACAGGACTTTCAAAAGTCGGATGTTTCTTTGGCAGCGCCTGGCTAAAAGAAATATTTGAAGACGCCCTGGGCCGAATTATTATGGCTGAAATTTCGAGCCATTTAGCCATCGTGAGCCATCTACAGAACTTGATGTACATACATCCTAGGTACACACAGGGTAGTAACCGGGGCGTTATCTGGTCCTACAAACAATCGATGTAGCATCGAATCTTTATATATGTAGTCAATTCTTCTGTTTCCTCGAACAGTTTCAGGTTTCTTTCTTCTGGCCTTCCCCCACAGGGATTTCAAAGAAGAGCAATTCATTTTAACTTCAGCAAACTGATCATTGCTTGATAACTCGACATCCGGGGTTGATGAAGACGTTAAAGTTACATGGGTAACGGTATCTTTCGCAGCTTGGGCCCTTGTGACAACTAGTATCGCAAAGGAAATGGAGGGGAGCTGCGCGCTCAGTCCGATAAGAACAGAGCAAAACTTTATCGGGGAGGCGACTACATCGGCCCATCCTGTGAAATACTGACACTGTATGTAGCACTTTACCATAGAGAAATTACAAAGGTTTACACTCAAGACTCATTTATTGCGTGGTTCTCAAATTTAAGCCCAACGGGAGAGCTCTTATTGAAGAGGAAATTGACCTGTTGTTCCGAGTGAGAGGGAGCAGATAGCCACTGCGATGACGAGGCAGAATAGTTAGGGGGAAGAGAAGCGGTTACCTGGTGGACCTGATGACTAGGGGTGGTCCTTCGCTGCGAGTTATGGACGCAGTTATAACTAAAGTGACCAGGGCTGCCAAACGTAAAACATACGATAGGTTTATGCGTGAAATGGCGTAGAAGGGAATATTGGAGTCTTTACGTCTTTTTGTTCATGCTAACGATGAGACTTGGGTTTATGGAGCGCCTAAATCTTCATGAAAGTACCATTATTCTTAGCATAGAATTTATTAGGTCCAAACTTATGTTTGGGGAAAGGGGGTAATTCTTCTTTATCTCCTTAATATACAAGTCGTGGCTAGAAGCGTGAAGGTTTGCTTTCTCTACACACTTTTTAAACTAAAAAGCTCTTCTATCCGTTACGAAGGCCTTTAATTCTCTGGGAACGGTAGTCATGAGTTGATCCCTCAAAATAAAGTCGACTAATGACTCATAGTCGTTATTCACTTGTGAGGAGTCCAGCCAAAACTGTAAATTGTGTCGAAAAGTGAACTCATATTGCTTAAACGTTTGTCCTGGCTGTATCCTAGCCAAACGGAATCTAACCAGAGAGAACTCCGGATTCATATTAATAGCAGAGAGGAGCTTTGATTTTAGAGTTGAATAATCCAGGGTTGCTTCCGAAGGGAGAGAAATAAAGATTTCAAGCAGACGAGTGTTTAAAAGGGAGAGTAGACTGGCAACTCAATCTGATTCTAAATCCCAATTGTTGACTTCGAAGAAATTTTCAATGTTGGTCAGATAAGAACAAAAATCTCCTCCCTTTTTATACACGGGGAGTTTAAACGTAGTTGCTGGTGGCTGATGGATAAGTGATCCCACAGAAGAAATTTCGACATGATCACGCTTTAATTCCCTTTCGTGCTGTCGTATTTGTTCTGCCTCTTCTGCTTCTCTCTTTCTTTCTTCTGCTGCTCTCTGTGCTTGTCTTTCCTTTCTGCCCATTCTTTTCATTCTTCCTCCTGAACGTAAGCAATTAAATCCTTGCCTGATAGTCCTAGGATGGGTCCTTGCTTATGAATAGGATCGATCCAAGACATCCTGATTATGCTGCGTTCGTCTTGCGCCACTCAAAAAAGCTCACCAGAACAAGGAAGGCTCTTCCTAACAAATCTAACCTACATGTAATTTACAATTAACCAAAAGAAAAACTTACTAAAGGTTCTAAGACTGAGTTTTCTGGTAATTTTAACACAGCAAAATAAAAATTTGGCGGCTATTCTTGCCGTTTAATTAGTGGTATCTTGACCCACGTAAATACCCTCAACTAAAATAAAATATATAATTGCCTATAAAAAAAATTGTCCCATTATTTTTGCAAGTTAAAAGATAATGCAATTAAATATTGACTGTTCACGCATAAGATGTTCAAAACTATCAATTAAGTTTGAACTGACGGACAATTAAATTAAGAAATGATCTTACAACTTTTAAAGTTCTTGAGCAAAGAGCATCCTTGAGGTTCGACGCGGTAAAGGTGAGAGGAACGTGACGTAGCGGGGGTTGAATCCCGTTTACCTTGATTTGTGGCGAGTCTGACCAGGAAGGTATGTTCGACCTTGAACTTGTGGGCTTCTCACGAGCCGCTCAATCCAACTCAAGGAAATTGAAGAATGGGTCTTTTATCCTTAAGAGGCAAACATAGGAGACTTCGGGGATGGCTTTTTCGATCCTTAAAATCCGAAGACATGATGAGAAGGGTTGCAGCGCGCCTAAAACTATCTCCACGAACAACACTGAGTAACGACTAGCTATTCCGTGGCTCTTCGAAAATCACTCAATTCTTCTCTGGACTAGAATGTAGTCGATTTCCTCTCAAATAACGAAGACGCTAACAGTTAACGTACTGGACGGCGGCTTCAGACGCAATCTCCCTGTATATAGGGCGGATAAATTCAGCTCTGCAAATGGGACGTTGGTCGACTAATTTCGTCAGCGAAAATGGCGTTTTGCCCTCGCCTGAATTACCTGGGGCAGACGGTGAACGGCGAACTGGGGAAGACAGGGGGCGGAGAAATGACGGAGAACCGTATTCTTCCACAGTATGCACTCAGGAAAAACTGTTATCTATTTATACTAATATATATATATATATATATATATATATATATATATATATATATATATATATATATATATATATATATATATATATATATATATATATATATCAAATTTTATGAAGGATTTATCCAATTCGGGTGATGAAAAAGTGGATCAAAATCAGAGATTTGCAAAAACATAGAAGAGAGTATACAACCTAATCACAAAAGTTTCTAATAGCGTAAAATAAAATAATCTGACACAGATACCTGTGTATATCTTCGTTCAGAAAAACAGAAAAAGCGTATTTTGTAAAGATAACCAGTCCTCGATTCAAATAAACTATCCCGGGACATGTAAATTTTTGTAGGAGGTAAACAAAATTCAATATGCCATATTTATAAAAGATATTTTCAGGACAGAAAGAAATAATATTAAAAAACTAATAAATTGCTAAAAAAAATCGTTGAATTGATGTTAAGTTGCATGACTTTCTAAAGATCAGCAACCTGAGGTTACCTGATGGGTGATTAACTGTACTATCATCATTTTAGGATTTCTTGTACCTACAATATATTTAAGTCACTGTGTTCAAAATACTTATATTTTAATGTTTAAAGGAACTTACTTGTGGCATCTGTATTTACCGAGTGATTACTTTTTAATATAAGTTGATGGATGCAGATCGTCAAATTTTGGATCGTTGAGCCTACAAAGTTTACTATGAATGTTACGTGAAAATTCTCTGCCAGATATGGGTAAAATAATATGGGCAAAAGCATAAAATTTCAAATTCTATTGTAAGCACACCTATCAAGAATGGACGATTATGACGTATGTAAGGGACTACAACAAAGTGTAAGTGATACAAATACCTCAGTTTGTAAGACGTCGTTTTTCGGATTAAGTCTATGAGGTAGGGGGCTTGGAAGATGAAAGAATCCCTTCGGTGGTCACCAGATATATTTATATTCCACTTCGTTTTGTGACCCTCTTTGCTATTGCGATCCCTATAAAATTGTTGTAAAACGTTGATCGGTAAACCGGATTTGGGTGATACGATAACCTTCCGAGAAATGATTACCTGACTCCAAAAGGTAATGATGAATATTTTTGGATGTGCGATGAGCAGAAATTCTGATATGATTTTGCCTTCGAGCAAATTGATGATCAAAACAAGAAGACTGCAGTTGTATTGATTTGGTTGTTTTGGGTAGCAAATGGAGGAAGAGTTCGAATTAGATTGATTATCGATTTCACGAGCTTATTTTTGATGATGCTTAAATACAACTCTCTTAATGTTCGTGCTTTAGTACGATGAGTGAATAAGACTCGTCTTGATGTAAGATCAGTTGCGTAAATGCTATCTCCTAATGCGGAGTAAATGACTTGATTGGTGTGACCCGCGAGCGATATGTGAAACTGCTCCTCGAAATGATTTCTCTCAAATGCCCTCACTCCTTTTCGCTTTGCTCGTTTTATACTTGGACATATTTACAAATATATATATATATATATATATATATATATATATATATATATATATATATATATATATATATATATATATATATATATATATATATATATATATATATATATATATATATATATATATATATATATATATATATATATATATATATATATATATATTTAGGATAAATAAGCAGGTTAAATTTAGGAAGCTCATTACTCTATCTATTATAACTTCTTCGTACCGACGTTTCGGGTAGGAACCTATTATCAAGGATGTGAGATTATAAATATATACAAACCTAAGAATTTTTTTTAGGTAAGTTATCAGATATTTAAAAATTAACTATATGTGAAATGGGAAGCAGCAGAGGTGGTAATATTCAAAGTTAAATTATTTCATTTGCTTGAAACGAAAATTCAATTGCATTAGAATTTTTGTCACTATATTCATAATAGACTCGTTTGTCACCCAATTGATATATACATTGATGAATACGATTATACTTTCTATTAAGGGCCGAATCATTTGTACTTAAGATTGAGCAACAATTTTGATAACAATGATCGTCTCTCAAATGATTTCAGCAAATAGTGTGCTCTCAGAAACGAAATCACTGCTTTCTCCCGAGAAGAGGAGGCTTTACCACAGATGCTTTGAGACGAAGTAAGTCCAAAATTCTCTTGTTTTGTTTTTAATGTAGCTCTTAGTATTTGGAAAATTGGAAAAAATTGTAAAGTTTGTTTATAAATTTCTAATATTTTGATTAATTTAGATTCGGAGAAGGATGTACTTTGCAGTATGAAACGAATTTGATAGATTTGACTACCTGTACGGGAACAAAATTTTCCTGCCACGAAATACATGAGACTTAGGAATAAACCACAACAGAGTAAAAAAGCTAAGCTTTGAATTTATTCCCGAAAACACATAAATTAACCTAACGTTACTTTACAAACAATGTACTATATTATACTTAAAAGAGAAGTTATTTTGAAAAGGTGATTGCTTGACAGATTGCCTACGCAGGAACAGCACATGGTTCGACCATCTGTTTCTATTAGTGGCTGTTTTTATTCTATATTTTCAAATTTGTAACTAAGTAATGGCCACCCCTACCAGAGGAGCTGGGCAGGTTTTGGTTAAGTAAATCTTCTCTTTATCGTACGCCTTCGAAATTTTCCTCCATACAATCCCCAATCGTCATTAGAGGATATACAATGGGCAGCTGAATCCCGAAAGTGTTGGTGCTCTGGCAAATAATCTCTCGTATTTCAACACCAACCGCTGGTTCTAACACAGGAAAAGTGACATCCAGAGACTTTGAAATAAACGGAAAAGCGTAGGAAACAGAAAAAGGGACAAATCCAATGGTCGAAAATATTTTTCTAACAGTTTCCCTCTCCGAATATTGTTAAAATTATCAAAAAGTTTATAGCTCTTAATTACATAAATTTACGGGTTTTTTCTTTTTTTATTGTCAATTTAAATTACTCTATAGCAACAAAAATGCTTGTATTTTAAAACTCTCCTTGTTTGTCATATTAAAATCAAATATGGCAATTAATGAAGGCAGAATGGCCCAGATTGAAGGCATAAAACAACATTACATGTAATCTTGCGCGAAAATTCAGAGTAACGAGGAATATCCACCTAACTAAACCTATCTGGCTCGAAGCGAAGAAATTACGCTGGCCTCAAGTTTGAAACGCAAACACAGTTCTTATCTTAAGCTATGATACCAGGTCAGTATATGCAGGACAGATATTTCACGCTCACGGTGTCCTTAGCGTTTTGAAAGTTTAAATGGATCATGTATCAATTCAAATGCAATGCTGTCAAATAATTTGTATGATTCGTCTACTTTCGTTTCGGAATTAGTGTACTTTTAGGTGGTTTGACTTTGAACACATCTTTTATTTCACTATGATCTTTAGAATGTCAGAGGCAAACCTGATTGGAATACCATTTGAGAGGAAGCATTTTGAGCGAATAGTGTCGAGTTAAATAGGCTTAAGGAGTTGTGGAGCAGATTATAAGAAGCATTTCTCTCCCTCGGTGTATATTACTTTTTTCCTAAGTAATTTCACTTGCTTAGGTGGGGTTATGGGTCCTGGCGCCTGTAAGCTCTGATAAAAACTTTATTTTCTTAAAAAGGCGCTCTATGTTTTAGTCGCGTGCGACACTATATCTCAAAAGGTCAGTCGATCGATCGGTGGGTCTCGGGCTTGCTTTTTTATTGTTTGGGTAATAACATTGTAACTATTCTGCCGATTCTAACGAACTTTAAAAGCCTTAGGTTGTTTTACATTTTCTTTCAAATGATATAATTTCCAAAGCCCTCCCAAGGTTATTCCGAGAATTATTGGAAGTTTTGTATGTCGTAAGGTCATAAATCAGAATAAGTGACTGCACGCGACTTTGGTCAGCAGACCTTGTTTATATACTACAGCACGCCCAAAATTGTTGTAACTGTATTGGGCCCCTGTACTTAAATTGAAACTTTTATGAAACTACTATACTAAACCATGTCTAATGGTATATAATTGCCTAGGTCCTCTCAAGGATAGCCCATGAATTATTTTGTTTTGGCAATAACATGGTAACTATTCTGCCGATTCTAACGAAATTCATAAACCTTATGTTGTTTTACATTTTATTCCTAATACTATAATTGCCAAAGTCCCAAGGTTAGCTGGGGACTTATTTGGCAATGACATCATAACTATTCGTCCGATTTTAACGAAATTTGAATATCTTATGTTGTCTAACATTTTCATTTGAATGATATAAATGGCCAGATTTTCTGAGGGTTAGTCCAGGAAATATTGAAAGTTTGGAAGATCGTAAGGTCCAAAATCAGAAAAAGTGTGAACACGCGACCTTGGTTAGCAGACCGACATTGTTTCATTTAGAGCATAATTGCACTTTTCTGATATGAAGCACCCAACGAGCATAAGAAGGTCTCTTCATTTCTATTTTTCAGGCTATGACTCAATAGAGTGGACTTTCCTTGAGAAAACAAATCGAACTCAGCCGATGCACAGGACCCTTCTCGTCAGGCCTTTTTAAAGGCAAACATCAGCTACTGGTTAAAATAAACTGCGGCAACAAGTTACTCACAAAATTAGATATTTCAATTAAAATTAATGGTAAAGAACTATTTGTACGAGAGGATTCTCAATCCTCAGATCACGTTTTGCACCTGGGTTTGATTCGACTTAAATTTTAGCTGCTATTTTCACAGGCCTTGTTAAGAGAATGGCCTCCCTTTCCCGAATGTGTTGGTTCTGAAAGATTATAAACATTCCTCTTGTTTAGGTAAGTGAGTCTAGATTTCCAATTATGGTAAACAACGAAGTAGACATTGTTTCGGACATAGGAAATATTTCTTGCAAGGTTTTGGCAAGCACAGGTTCTCTAATCATAAGAGAAAGTGGTGACTATACATTTTAGCTGGTGCTTGAGAATTCTCAATATGTGCAGCCACCGACACACGACACCGCTTTTTCCTTACTTGAGCCAGAGGTTTGACTTTTGATGTGCAGTGTGCCGAATTATGTGCTTTTGCTTCGCAAAAGCTTTACTGGGGAGATAACGGAAAGTGTTGTGATTTACAAAGGTCGAACAAGGAGTGGCGTCCTGTAAATAACCGTCTTTTAGGTGTCGGAATTTAGAACATTTGTTAGAATGGGAAATGGGATATTAAATAAGAAATTTCAAAGCTCCTTCCCTAAAATTTAAAATTGTTTTATTAAGATATCGAAAGAAATAAAGCTATTCTAAAAGAGTTGAGATTGAATGAGGTGATGAAACGGGCTGGAATGCAAGTTAATTTAAAAGCGAATTTGGCAAGACGTTTCGTAAGATCCAATTTTGACGCGCCGAAAAACGTGATAGATTTGAAAGAAGCAAAGTTATAGTTCTTAGTAATATCATTTAATTCAATGTTTACTTTGGAGTCAAAGTTAATTGAGACGACAAGTCTTCTTACGTCACAAAGTCATTCAATTCGTCTTGGTTGAAAGAAATGTAAATATGATTTATTCATTCTTTTAAATCTTCCACATAACAAGAATACTTTTAACCTAATTAAATTTCTGTACGCAAAACTGGTTCGGAAATGGAATCTAAGGCAATTTTTGCATTGACTTTATTTAGCATTGAGATAATCCTTCTTTTAATCAAATGACGACTTTTAACTAAAGGTGAAACTGAAGATGAGAATTTCGATTGAAAAGAGACAAAATTCTCGTACGCCTTTTGTATAAATTAAATTAGAAAAAAAATGATATTCGTTGTCTTCAAAATATTTTAAAAACTTAAATAGTTGAAGAGAAAGTAATGATGACCAACAAAATAATTTCCAGGAAAAGTACAAGTTCTCGTTACGAGCACAATTTACTGAGTTTAAATGAACTTGCCACCTTATTACTCTTGACGTTTTGAAATATTGATATTTGACTGCTTGGAACATGGTTAGGATAAAATCGTCGGGTGAGGAAAAAAAAAGGACAAACGAGTGAATCAAAAGTTGCAGATTCTTCAAAATAAATCTACCTACGTTAGTTTTCCCAAATTATTCATTTAAATTATGAAAGGGATAATTGAAAGAAAAAGTTGTAGGATAACCATATCGAGTGAATAAAAACAAGAAGCAGACGAGTGAATCAATGGAGGGAGAGAGTTTCCGAATCTATCGGTCTGGAAGAAAAAGTTGAACTTTTCCACGTTTGATAGAATCAACTTCACCTGATGTAAGGGGCTTGTCTCTACTGGTGAACAAAGAGATCTAGGGTAGGCGACATACGACGATTGCATGTTTTGCAATATTCCATTGTATTCCAAGAGATGTTTGAGTCTTCTAAGTGAGTTCCAAATTCTCTCTTTATTTGTTAGTATTTACCAGTTGTTATTTAGTGTAATATTTGAAAATAAAGTGTTAAATTCTGTTAATAACTTAATGATAGTTTAATAAGTTTGAGTTTGAAGAGAGGCTGCTATTTGCAGTGTGAAATGCATTTTATTGATTTCGCTACGTGCAAGGAAATCAAAGTTTCCTTTCAAGGAATTTATGAGAGTCTAGATTAAACCACCACAAAATTAAGAAGCCAAGCACTTATCTTATTTCAATTGAGAGCCTAAATTAACTAAGGGGTAATTGACAAACCTTTTACAAATTATACTTAAAAAAAATAGTTATTTTGGAAGGGTGTTCGCTTGAAAGTTTGTCCAAGCCGAAACACAACAGGACTCAACCACCTGCGAATATCGGTGGCTGTTTTTACTCTTAATTTGAAAACTTGTAACAAAGTAATAGGCCACGCACAGACCCACCAGATCAGCGGGAGAACGCTTAACAAAAGGAAATCAACCCTTTTACCTTTTTTCTGTTATTCTTCTATCTTCCTCTCATGGCTCCCGCCATTCTTCTTCTCTCTGGTAGAAACTAGAGAAATTGATCGCATTGACATTTTGTAAAACAATATTCGTATAATTTTGGTTGCTGGCAGAATTAATTCTCCCTAAGATTGACCAACAATTTTGAACCTTTGAGTATCAAGATTGTCTCTGAGGGCATATAAATTTATAATAAAACTATTAATTTTTATAATGAAGAAATAATTATGTGCACGATGGACATAACCTTTTTGCAAAGGAGAAAGAACATTTACCAGCATCTTATTAAGAATGTAAATATCACATTTATTTTTCTGTTTTAGATTTATACTTTTTTAAATGTTAGTTTAACCACGCCAAGTTTTTATCCTGGATCCGCCATTGGAAAGCAATGAGATTTTATTCGATTTTAAAACGTAATAACAATGAATGGCTTACACGCCAATATTTTGTAAGATCTGTGAAGAAACCAGTGAAGATAGTGAAATATAAGAAGCCTGAAGATATATAGCTGAACATTGTCCTGTGGAAATGGGGTAAGGAGGGCAAATTATTGGTTCTGTTCCGAAGATACACATCCTCAAGTCTTTGACTGTAGAAAGGTTGCTCATGCTACTCAGTACATCCTCTTGTGTCGTTTTGAGAGAAAAACTAAGACTCTTCTCGCATCTGAAATTTTAAGTTATCGGAAAAGCGCTACCTTAAATCTATTCTAAATTTACGCTATTTACGAGTATATTGTATCAGCCATGGCGCAGGGAAGTGGATCAGCCACTGAAAATCGATGAGTTTTACTCGATTTTACAACGTAACAACAATGAATGGCTTACACGCCAATATTTTGTAAGATCTGTAAAGAAACCAATGAAGATAGTGAAATATAAAATGCCTGAAGATATATAGCCGAACATTGTCATGTAGCAATGGAGTAAGGAGGGCAAATTATTGGTGCTCCTCTAGAGATACACATCCTCAAGTCTTTTATTGCATAAAGGTTGCTCATGCTACTCACTACATCCTCTTAGGGTTTTGGGAAGAGAAAGTAAGACTCTTTCCGCATTTTGCATCAGTAGTGATGCAGGGAAGTGGAAAGTGAAAATAAGACACAGCACGACTATTTACATTCTATTTGCAGGAGTTTTAATGATTGATTGTTATTTTTCTTGAAATGGCCTTTTAGATGATGGAAGAAGAGAGGTTTACGAGACATTGAAAGAGAGAATTTGCACGGATAGACGCATAGGATGAAGTGATGCCTGCCTTCCAAGCGGAGCTCTTAAGTATCAATGCCCAGACAGAGCCGTTATTGGCCGAGGGTCAGTACGACGTGTGTCATCGACATCCAACCTGTAGAGAAGAGAGTCAGATTAAATCAACTATAGAAATAGAAATTATAATGCTGGAATAATGAAGATAATTACAGAAAGAACTTCGATATGAATCAGAAAATTTGACCCGTGGTCGAAAAGTTGAAAGAATTAGAATGTAAGATTTTCATAATTTATCTCAATTTTGTTGTATGTATAGACATAATTTTCTTGGGCTACTCGCCCGAAGTATTTACGGAGTGTTCTAGTTGCTTTAAGGAGATCTGCATTATGTATATTTTTGTAACTCTCTCGATGTGAATATATTTCAGTGTGACTCTAAGTATGTGAATTCAGAAAAGACTCGATCTCTTCAAAGTATAGTTTCGACAAGAATCATTTCATTAGAATTACGGTTTATAAGAGAAACAAATTTTGATTTGTCAGGTTTCAACACCAATTTCGGGTGGATGATCCGTTTTTATGGTTTGCAGCAAGTGTGTATTAATCAATCTCATTGAAAAGAAAGGTAATCGTAGTCAGTAAAGCAATTTTAGATGGTTGTGAGAGCGTGTTCTGCACGGAGGTATCCTGTTCAGAGAGCTGGTGGGATTTTATAGTGATGGACTCACAAAAGGTTTTCCACCATCCACCTATTACAACAATCGTTCTTCTCGCTATGCGCCTCTCTCTAGACTCTCAGCAGATGCGATTCTCTCCTCTTTTGACCAAATTATCAGGTTAGAATGAAAGTAATGTCCGATTTTAGGCTATATATTAAAAGTCCAAAAAGTATGACTATGGAACTATTTAATCATATACATAACATCTATTGCTTTTGAGAACCTTATTCCACCTGTCAACAAGCTTATTTATTCCACGTTTCTAATTTTCTTTAGATATTTATGGAAATATGAATCCAACTCCTTAAAAAAACTCTTTTACTGATGTCAACCTAAAACCATCTAAATGGTTCTATAATCCCCTAAAGAAGTGATAATCAGAAGAAGCAAAGCCATAAAAATATGGAGGATCAAGCAATATTTCGCAATCATGCTACTCAAAGAGATATTTGCACTTTAAGGTGTGTAAGGAAGGGCAATATCTGATGAGGATGACACCCCTACTGTTGAATATGAAGGGTTGCCTCTGGCCTAGGGAGGCTTTCAAATCAGCAAGTTGATTGGAGTAGAGAATAGCATTAAATCTTTGATTGTTATCTAAGAGTCGCAATTGACAAATAATTCAATATAAATCCAGTCAACATGCTTTTTGGGGGATTAATTCCTCTTGTGGGTTTTGAAAAATTCTGCTTCCTAGACTGATTAAAAACGGTGCTGTTTAAAGCCTGCTAAAAAGTCTCCTGAAAGGAATAACTAACAGCAAGTAACACGTTCTGGGAAATTTGCCTTGAACAGTTCGGGCGGGAGCCCTTTTACAATCACTGAAACCATTTTAAAATCTCACTATGTCAGTGATTGTAAAATGCTTTGTTTAGTTTTAGTAATAGCATTGTAACTATTTAGCCATTTCTAACCAAATTTAAAACCCTTATGTTGTTTTACATTTTCCTTTAAAGGATATAATTGTCAAGGTCCTTCTAAGGTTATTCCTGAAATTATTGAAAGTTTTGAAGGTCGTAGGTCATAAATCAGAATAAGTGAGAGCACGCGACTTTGGTCAGCAGACCTTGTTTCTTTACTACATTACCCCCATAAGTGTTGTGACTGCATTTTGTTCTGTAGTTACATTGAAATCTTTATGAAACTACTATTCGAAAATATGTCTAATGTGATCTTTAGTTGGGACGAACATAAGATAGAATACCAATGAAAATTTTGAACAATATTTTCATAATATGAAATAAAAATGTATAAATTACTCATTGTACTATTGCTTGTTTCTCTTTGTTTGGTTCTTCTCTAGATATTTGGTAAAACAATTTTTAGAAAGTCACGGTTAGAAAAGTCTCTGGCTTTAGTTTAATTGCAGTAAAGTCAGGAAAGAAAAAAAATATGGTGTCTATCAGCTTTAGTATTATTGTTTAAACTACATAGGTCACATATTGGCATGAAGATGCGATGTCCTTTTAAACATGGTGCAAAACTGACGCCCAAGGTGATCGAAATTACCTAATAATCGGTTTTCTTGATATCTTTGTAAATTCCTTTTGGCGACCAATGACGAGGCTAGAAGTGACATTAGCATCAGTTGTCTGTATATATAGTGTTTTCTTGAGTGTTTATCTGTATGTAGACAAAGCCAAGGAGAATAATTCAGGAAGAATACGAGTAGTTTTTTTGGATTTTGCGTAAATCGTGGTAATAGTTACCCAAAAATTGACTGCGGAAATTGGTGCTCCAAGTCTATGAGAAGCACGGCCAGAGATATAGCGGCGGGTGGAAAAGTAGAGTTCATGGTCTTTGAATATAAAAGTAAATTAAAGAGAAACTTATTGCAATAAAATATAGATGCCTCAGAAGCATCAAAAAGGAATAAAATATAAAAATTGCGAGGACGTTTAATAACAGCAGATATAACTGGTAAAGGAAGCTAAAAGCATTTATCCCTGAATGCATGCTTTCTACGAAGGCACGACCACTATTGTGTGTGATGGTGTTCCACTTCTTGTTTAGGCCTGCCTTTTATTACTAAATGGAGAGTGAGTGATAATGTCTTGCAGTTTCTTTCATGTCATACAAAGAGGTTTTCCATTAGATTCATATCAGGAGACTGAGGTGTCTAGTCCGTTACTATAATATTGTTTTCCGCGAAGCACTGTGTTTTGGGTGCAAGCTTGTGACATGAGCATTCTTCTGATTTAATATAGCATTCGAAGCATTTGTGGAGGTCTCTTGCAGAGGGCATCATGTAAACTCACTGGAGGAATTTAGTCTTCTCTGAATTGATGGTGCCATCACGAATGGTGATACGCCCAACACATGAAATTGACATGAAGCCACAAACTATTACAGTGTGCCTACTTTTCACTATCTATTGCGCAGCTACACTGTCCTTATACGGATTCTAACGTTTATTTCGGCCGAGACCAGGAGGAAGGAGGAAACAAAGAACAATAAGACACGTCCGAACTAAGGCATGGTCCAGTTCTGGTGAATACGTGCCCAAGCCAGTTGACTTGGCTTTTGATGAAAGTTAACCAGCGGCTTTTGTCCTGCTTTATATGACTTCAGTTCTTGAGCAAGCAGTCTGGTTTAGAATAATCTAAGGGATGCATTAAGCTGCCCATCCCATGATCATTCATGTTACAGCTGAACTGCTGTTTTAATAGGATTCCTAAGGCTAAGTTGACGCGATTCATCGAGCGCTAAAACTATCGTTCAGCCTGCGTATCTGTACTTCTGTCCTCTACGGTATAGTTACGTGTTTTCACCTTTAGCACCATTATTGTATCCTGTCGACATGATATATCATATTAATCAACAAATACAGTACTATGCAAATTGGTTAAGACAGTAGTGAAATAATACAATTATTTGATAATTGTTTTATATATTTGAAAAGAATACGTCAATGCTAAAGTAAATGGTACATTTAATATGAAATATGACCACCTTTTGCTTTTAGAACCTGCTTCACTCGGTCTGGCATAAATTCAACCAAATTGGAACATATTTCTGTCAGTTCTTCCTTATGGTACCCGGAATCGATAACAGCACAAATCATCTTTTGCATCGTCGTAAGTCGGTTTTCTCGATTCTATGTTTAATTATACATTCTCGATCGGGTTTAGGTCAGGAGAATTCCAAGACCAATTTATAACGATAAGTCCACTTTTTTCGAAGAATGTACGCACTATTTGGGAAGTATGGCACAGATGTAGATACTGCTGGAAAATGCCGCTTCCATCAGGGAAAGTCTTTCTGCATCGCAGGAAGCAGGTGTGTCTGCAGAATTGCCTTGTATTTAACGCTATTTATTATTCCCTCAAAGGTAATAAGCCATCCTAGGCCTGTAGCGCTACAAAAACCCCAAGCATATTCTTAGGTGGGTATTTTGGCGCCTGTTGAATGTGTCCTGCCGAAGTGATTCATCTTTGTTTCGTCTTACTACCACTGACCTATGCCCATATACTTCAAAATGCTATTCGTCTGAAAACATGACTTTCTTCCAGTCAGCTGCCTTCCATCCAGCATACTTGTGTGCCCAGCGCAGAGGTTTTTGTGTTCATAGCAAAAGTCAATAACTGTTTCCGTACCGGTAAATAGCAAATTTGCTAACTTCAATAAGCTTTCGCAGGACGGTTGAAAAAGAAACATTTACACCAGCTAAAGAAAAATCTCTCTGGAGCTCCTTACTGGTTTTCTTGCGACTCTTCACATTATTTATGATGAGAGCCTTGTCGTAGTGTCGAATATTCACCAGTGTCTTCAGCTCTTTTCATAATGTCGCCAACAGTTGACTTTGCTACATTAATTTTTTTCGAAATCCGTCTAATGCTAAAACCAGCATGTTTTCTAAGAGCTATAATACTAGCATGCTTCTTGGTTGTGATATCCATAATAGATTTATAGTCTAATAATGATTGGAAGGTGAATATTCCGGCAGAACCAAGTACCGCAGGCAGCACACTCCGAGCAATAATTATCAACGACAAGCACTGATGTAGGCACTTTCGGGCTTAGTATAGCTAGAACACAACAAAACACTTGCCAGATGTTACTAGTACACTATTCTGTACAGAAAATAAAAAAAATTCATTAGTGTTGGCAAAAATTACGACATGTTAGGAAATAGTCTAAAACTTTGGTACACTCCGAACTAATTTGCACACTACTGTAGCATGTAGTATATGAAGATATTTTGACAGCAACCTACCACATACTCATTTCTGGACTTCAAACTTTTCAATAGAATCACCACCTTAAATATTTCCTAAAATAACATATAAGGAAAATAGTATTTTTAATTTGCTATCCCGATGTATGAAAACCTAAAACAATACATTCATAAAAATGCTCATGTTATTTGAAAATTTAAGGCTTCCGAATACTTATTTGCCAGCTAGTAACACTGCCGAAAATTAGCCTCTAATATATGTAGAGAGTAAGACAATCTGCGACTATTCATAGTGTATTTACAGGAATTCCAAAGATTGGTGGCTATTGTTCTCGAACTGGTAGTCTAGGTATAATAGAAAGAGAGAGAAAGAAAAAAGAACGAAAGAGAAAAATTTGAGATTGAGTAATATTGAGATTAAGAACGTGCGAGATTGTGGTTGAGATTCAATGACAGATTAAGATTAATAGATATATATTGAAAAGATTAGAAGAGAGATAAAGAGATAGCTTTAAAGGGAGATTGTGAGAGAGATTGAGAGAGATTTAGAATGAAAAATTAAAAGATAGAGAGAGATTTAGATGGAGAGAGATTAAGATTAAAAACGGGATTGAGAATGAGATATTGAGAAAAAATTAGAGAATAAACAGATATAATGATAGAGAGCGATTGAATTTGAAAGATAAAATGAGACTCATATCGAAAGAGATTGAAATTACGAGAGAAAGCGAACGTTTGAGCAAGATTGAGCTTGAGATTGACAAAGAGATTGAGTTTGATACAGATATTGAGACTGATGAAAATATACATTAAGGTTTAGATTGAAAGAGAGAGATAGAGTGAAAGAGATTATTTTTTGTGGTCATATACACGAGTGAAAATGATGTGATGCCTGCCCTTGTTTAGTCATGGTTGCTTCATTGGTATTTTGATCAAAACAAAAGGAATTGAGCCTGAATGGTGTTTGTAATATTAAGATGTATCTCAGCTGTTAAAATATTTCTTAGCCTGTGTTTTTCTGTGATTAGAATATTTGATGATATTTAACCTTCAGATCAGAGACATGTACTTTACCCCTGCCATATACTTTTATAAATTGCAAAAGTTGAGGATGAAACATTTGTTCGCCATTCCCTGTCTAACTCGTGAGAAACATTCAAACGATGCCGGGATGTGAGAACGAACCCAGAATTTTTTAATTCATAATTTCAGTATATTTTCCTAGTTTTATCGTTGAATCTATTTATTTCATTATACAATATATGGAATTAGTAACAGAGAGGAGATGAAAAATAGAGGCTTGATTGAGAGTAAACGATGTTCAGGGAACAGTCGAGCAAACCTTGTCAGAAACGGGAGACATTTTTATTTCTTTTTTGCCTTTGCTATGAAAGAGAAACTGCACCTAATCGATTTTTTTACGAAGAAAAAAAAGATGTAAAGAATAAATATGAGAAAAGGATAAGTGAAGATCATAAAGATAAATGATATTTATGCTTTGCCAAAAAATGGGGACAAGGAGACCTCATGAATAAAAATTGGATAATTCGAGAAATGAATAAAATGAAGTGTGAAAAACATTACATCTAAATATATGCGTACAACCATTTTAGGATAAACATGGGTATGTGTCATAAACACACTCTTACAATCAGGCTTTCTCCAGGGTTATTCGATGGTTTTGATTACTGCCGGTGTGCATACCTCCATTATTAATTACTGTAAAATTAAAAATATTCCCAGATCAACTCTAAAATCTCTGTCCTCCATTTGGTTTCCTTCTTTATTTACGAAATTAATTATCAAGGGTCGTCCACGTTTGTAACACCTATCTACCATGACCCAGGGATTATTGTAAGCAATCCTTGAAGTGAACTACAACAAGCACCCAATGACCGATTTTTCACCTATCACCTGCTAATAGGTAATATTACAGGATAATCAAATATGATTGAACATTATAAGGTCAGAGTACAAAGAAAAGAGCAAACTTGCATCAGCAAGTACGTTCAAATTGACATGATTCCAGTTTGACATTGATAAGAAGGATAAAAAATAGTGGATCAAGACTAGAAATATAGAAAGGCAGCCAACAAACTGCTATATCAGTGACCAACAAGGCCTCCTTGCAATAATCATTTGAATCCTAGGAGACTGACAAAGGAGTTCATTTGTATGATAATTACATAGGAATAGAAATTAAAGAACCCCCAAAGAATTCGAGTTCTAGGCGCTATCAGAATATAATTCAACGTATAAAGACAGGGAATAGATAAAAATAAAATAAAATATATAGATACTATGGTTTGCTAAAAGGATAGATTCAACGATAGCGGCTTTAACATGAAACCTCAAGATTCAACACTGTAAAATAGGAATTTCGTGCAAAAGAGTGATTCAAACATATTTGCTTTATCATAAAAACTTAAGATTCAGCAAGAAAATAATGGTTTTAAGCAGAAAAAAGATTCACAGATTCCAGCTTTATCATAATACCTCAAGATTCCTCAAGAAAGTAATAATTTCGAGCAAAAGAGATATTCACCCATCTTATAGTTAAGTTCAAATTTGATCTTCCTAGTTTTTCTATATTTTGCTCTCTTTTTTTGAGGATTTTTTCCTTTTCCTTATATTGAAGTATTTTTCTAGGCTTGTTTTCTGTGGGCTTTAGCTCTCTGGTCATACTTTTACAGTTCTACTTTGGATTATATTTACATAGTTATATTTCTTACTGACAGGATTTTCTCGCCCCCAATTTTTGACAATTTAGTTACATCTCACTTCTATTTTCACAGTATATGTAGGCGCAAGAGAAAAGTTAGAAGAGCTGTAATGGACTGTATTTACGGCGAATTTCGATGTTAATGAAAATTTTGCAGGGATTTTGAGGCTTAAGTACAGCGAGTAAGGGAGAACCTTGCCGACCAGCGACAAACTCTAGAGATTCTACAGCGGAGAACACTACATATGGTCCTCCAACTATACTTCTTTCCGCAAAAGAAAGAATACTACTATGTGCTTCTCCAGAAACTGAAATCCTGCTGCTGTACTAAGACCAGGCCCGATTGACGCTCCCCTAAGAGGGTAAAATGTAGAGATCCAATATTTACAAGAAATAGCTTCTATATTCTAGAGCAAGAACAAGACGACGTTGAGATCCCATTAGTGGGTGACTCATCACACCAAGAAACGACACGAGAGTCGTTCGAGAATTTCACAAGCGGAGCCGCACGAGACGCAACATATATGTATTGTGCATGCTGGAACTAATTATTTAATTTCCAATAGGGCTAAAGAACTTCTGACGCTATACAGGTAGCTTTCGATAAGATCAAAGCAGATGAGTAACAAAATTATTTTACAGGCATTCTGCCAAAAGTAGAGGACCTAATATTGCATTTAGGAAAAGCAGCGAACATTAATAATAGTATTCAATTTTAGTTCAGAAGGAAGGAGCTAACTTGGATCATTTGAGTTCACGTATGCTTCAGGATGATGAATTGTACCTTAACACTCTCGAAGCAGCGAGACTTAGCAGAATACTATATAATGCGGCTATGGTCCGGAACAAAACCCCAAAAGAAAGTGAGTGACACTTATCAGCAAATCGGCAAAGATGCAAAAAGGATTGGTCTTCTAAGGGGCTTAGACACAAATGTATTAAGCGTAAAAAATATATGAACTTCAGCACTTATAGAGAATAAATTTTTTGAATTATAGTAATTAGTTAAAGTGGGATTTATACATCAAATAGAGATTTGATTGGAAAACTACACGTAAAGTGTTACATAATTTTTAAGCAAGACAAAGAAATAAGAAAGTATGAAAGAAGAATGAGTAAAGATGTAGCAGCAAGATATATCATAAGATGCAATATAGGTGACTTATATAGTCGTTTGACCTAGAGCAGGCGCGGGAAATCTCCGGCCCGCGAAGGACTAGCGTCTGGCCCACCACCTTGCTCGGCATTAATATTGCAATCCAAACTGCGAAGCCCCCCTCCCAAACAAAAATAATAAACTCTCTCTTAAATATATATATATATATATATATATATATATATATATATATATATATATATATATATATATATATATATAAGCACTCCCAAAGTGTCACGTGAGAAAAGCAATAATATCGAAATTAATCGACAAGAAAATGAAAAGATGAATGCAATCATTTTGAACTATATTTGAAAATTCATTTTCATTCTTTGAAAATGAACTTGCAAATATAGTTCAAAAGTGTTTGGATTCATCTTTTCTTTCATTTTCCTGTTAGTTAATTTTCATATATATATATATATATATATATATATATATATATATATATATATATATATATATATATATATCCTGATGTGTTTCCTGTGTTTCCCCAATCGTTAATTCTTAACTCGCAACATAATAATCCAAAAATATCTCCCTTTTAATAAACATCAAATACTTTCCATAAATTCGTCATTTTGATTATCTGTTTGACTCTTAACTTAAATTGTTTTCCACGAATTGTATTTCCATTACTCGAAGATGGGTGAAAAGTTCACCCGAAATGTTGTATCAAGAAAATAAAATCAATTTCCATTTATACGTCCTTTCGTTCATCCTTTAAATTATATATATATATGGACACTTCGGGGATTTTGTTTGTCACTCCGGGGTGCGCTGCTCCCAAAAGACTCATCTGGTGCTTACTCTAAAAAGGTTGCCCACCCCTGACCTACAGGTTAAAGTGGAATCAGAACCAACGTTGGAATTTTTCTATCGCTTTATATTTATTTATTTTTTCAAATATTTCAAGGCATCATCCACAATTTCAATAGTTCTTAAATCATCTAAAAGAAACTCTTGAACAACAGTGTAAAAGGCAGCACTCAGATGAAGCAGAACAAAAGATTGCACATTTACTATCATCAATAATCTTAAATAAATCATAAATTACAGAACAGACTACTGTCTGAGTAGAGTACAGATGAATGTAAGCAGATTGACAATCTGGTAGAGCATTTACACGATAGAAATGTACAAGAAACTGCTCAAGAATAACATATTCAAGTATTTTGGAGAATAAATGTCAGATTTGAAACTGGGTCTATAAGAGACAAATACTTTCTGATCAAGACCCCCCCTTCAACACCGGTTTTACAATAGCTGTTTTCTCAGATACAGAAAAATTACAATTTAATAAAATAATATTTAGAATGTTAGAAAGATTATTTGCTTTCATTACATTAGCAATAGGAAATGGTTCATTTGCGAAGTATGTTTTATTAGCCTTTTGAACAGTGCTGAAGTGAGATAGATTTATGTCTGTATTTGATTTTCTAGGTATTGGTAGAGAGATATTTGAAAAGATTTAAATAATATTTCCAATTTTATTCTTAAAGAAATTTAAAAAATCAGTATCGAAATCCTTATCACTTAATCCATCAGGTAGTTTCTTCCTCTTTGAACTACCAATCAAGTCATTTGATAGTCTAAAGAGCTTAGACATATCAGATCCTGTTTCAGTAATTTTTTGTTTGTAATATTGAGCTGTTCTATCACTCACATAGTAATTTAGTTTATTCTTACTACTCTTGTATTCCTTCCCAGCACTAGCAGATTTTAGCCTCCTCCATTTGGATTCCTTGCGTCTTTTTCTAACTTCATGGCTAATAATACTTCACCATTGAACCAAGGTGACCTATCTTTAATTACTATAATTTTCTCACGGCATGAAAATCTAGTATTATATTGACATTTAGTTATGTAGGAGATTAGCATAATGCACCCACGTTTCCCCCACGTCCCTTCCGGGCGGGCCGGTTATCAAACCTTCCCCTTCCGGCCCGATAGCTGATGGTCTCCTGCCGAAAGAAACCGTCGGCCATTTCAGATAACCACTGAGTTCCTTCCTCGACTGGTTATCGATAGATGGGAGCCCATCTTGGCTTCTAGTGGTTCCCGAAAGTTTACAAAGGATGAAATGGAGGAGCTTGACATCAAATATACTTCCGGAGGCATGTGAACCTCTTCCGAGTTTCGAGTATAAAAGATAAATTCATTTAACCCTCAGTAGTAGAGCTTGTAAAGCGTCGGGTGGGGCAGGAATCGCCATCTATCTCGGTGTAGTGGTAAATCGTCGAAGCACCAAGTCTTCAGAGAGGAGATCGGTCTCAATTAGGGAGGCTCCTTACGACGTTAGTCTGTAAGTCAGTGGGGACCCAGGCTAGTACTCACGTGTCACAGCAGAAGCTACAAATAGCCTCACTCTGGTTCCATAAGCGAGAAAACTACATCTCGGCTTTTCTCCGTGACCCTACGCGTCGATAGGTCACTTCACCCCCACTGCCCCTTAACGGAGGCACCCGAGATTCCTCAGAGTTCACGAGTGTGGGGCCCTCTTTAACCAGAAGTTCCAGTCACCGCCTTCTTCCAGCAGAATCGTGACGGAATTGTGGGCTCAGGTCGGTCCCTCATCGTCTCCACCCCTTATCTCACCACCTTCACTCACCAGCACCACCCGAACATCAGGTTCTAAGGTAACCCTTCCCTTTCACATTCCCCAACTTCACTGCGAAGCTTATCAACATTACAAAGGTATAGGTATTTACATAGTGAATAGTAATTTACAAGCCAAGTGAGATATCCGAGATTCACTTATTGATTTATCTGTCAAAGCACATTATTTGTATATATATTCTTGTTTAGTGTCCATTAAAACTTTGTTTTCATATTGTTGTGTATCTAACATCCTAAGGGTCGCTTGCTGGCGAAGTTCCTTGCAATCTCTCCGTAACCAACCTTTAAGCACTCTAAGTCAATAAACCCATTCATGGCACGAGCCGAACGAAGTATAAGGAGTAGTACGACGACTCCTCCGAATTCGGGATAATATGATATATATATATATATATATATATATATATATATATATATATAATATATATATATATATATATATATATATATATATATATATATATATATATATATATATATATATATATATATATATATATATATAAGAGTCGGAGAAAACTCTAACCACCCCTCGGCCTTTTCCTCGACAAGTTACATCATTGTATAAGCCAATAAGTCAATCTACACATTCAGAAATCAATAAAAAGTGCCTGTCGGCAAGTTTCTTTGCTACCTAATCAATGAAAAATTCAGGAAAGAAAGCAGACTTATCTCTAAAACAAATCTTTTTAGACAATTTATCTCTTTGATAAAAGAAGATAAAATGTAACTAATCTGTGTACTGGTGAGATAGTAAAAACCTCTTCAACTTTTACATTGCTACTAATCTAGTATACATATCATCAATAACCAGATCCAGCACATTTCCAGGAGATGAAGTCACTGTACTATCAAAATTTGACAACTCATAAGATTCAAATAAATCACGAAACCTATTTCTAATAATATTATCTAAGTCATCCATCCAAATATTAAAATCACCCATCAGAAATATATTCAAGGAGAAAATGTCATTTAAATCTATGAGGGCAGCAAATTCATCCAAAACGGCTTAATATCGGATGAGGGAGGTCTATAGATAAAAATATAAGATACCCACTGACATTTAAAATTAACCTCCATATACTCAAAACTGGTGACTGACAAACGCATCAGAACTTTAACTTGTGAAAGAGCAAGAGAAATAAATAGACCAACTCCTACTCAAACCCTACCATCTCTCAGAATGTAAAGAAAGGTATGTTTTGGATGATTCATTTCATTTAACTTAGCATTATTAAAGTTATTCAACTATGTCTCAGTTAGGGCTAAAACATTAAACTTCCTTCGTCTAATAACTCCTTAATATGAAGAGTTTTATTTCCGACTTATTAAATGTTTACCAAACAACAATTTACGCATTTATTCCTAGTATCCATGATCTGTAATACCTGCACCCATCAGAATTTCAGCATCTAATGCTTGGCAACATTTTGAATTTATTGGTCCCTCCCTCATAGATATAATATGGTATTGATATAATGTAATGTCATAACACGACAGTTTTTATTTCTTTTTTTTTTTCTTCTTGAAGAGATTGCACCTAAGTATAACTTGGAAGTAGATGTTCTTTAATGAAACATTCTTGGTTGTACACCTATTTACCTACGAGTTGTCTTACCATTAACGCGTAGCATGGGTGTTTATCCAGCCCGACTCAGTGGGTCTAGAAAAATAAGAAAGGAAATGATAGGAAAGGTCCGAAGTGAGAATAGCCGCGGTAAAGGAGGCCCAATATATATAAAAAATACCTAAAGTCAGGTCATACATAAATGGAGAAACTTATCCTCTGAGGATTTAGGAGTATAAATTAAAACTGACATTATGAAACTTTCATTAATAGCTGTTTATCCACCGCCTCATTAAAGCTTAGAAGAAGACAGCCGTACATCTAATTTAATTACAGATATGGATAGAGATATAAAACTGTTATTTGCGTTTATTTTAATTTTTCGAATGTTGCTCTTGAAAATTAAACTGCCCACACACAGTCAACGCTTGTTTTTCAGTTATAAAAAAACTTTCTTCTACAAAATGTTAAAGAGCCAACTCGAGGAAGATGAGATGATTTAGATTTGATACTGGTGAATGATGAAAACAGTAAAGAAATCATTTTTTGAGTCTTTGGGGAATCATTAGTTAGCCGTGCTCATAACATTCTACGATTCAATCTAACCAATTATAAAAATAAATTAGAGAATGAGCAATATATTCTAGTTTTATTGGCACTGTAATTTCCTTCAATATTAGTTTAGATTGAACAATATACGATTAGATTGGGAAGAACTTTCAGCAGAAAATTGAACAGAAATGTACACAAGATTCAAACCATTACTTTTGGTATGGATAAAGATTTAGTGCAAGGTATACCCCTGGTGCATATTTCTAAACGCATTCACTAGATAAACGAAAATATTCCAATGTAATTGAACTACGTTAGAAATGAATCTATAAATTAATAAGATCAAACAATAGCGACGTTACTTATCAAGATCATTAAATTTATCTTTAGGAACTAAACAATTATTAGAAATTGTGAAAGGACAACATGAAATCTAATTTTTGACGACTGCTAAATTAACCCTGATAGAATTAAATTACAAAGGCATTTAAGGAGAACTTAGGCTCAATAATTTCAAATATTGGTTTGCCTGTAAATGATACTCACCCCTTATAGCTTTGTTTCTAAATAATCATTGGGCGAATGTTTTTACCGAAGAGGATTCTTCCAATATACGTATCCTATTTCGTATCTTTAATTTACCTGCAAATTCGATACTTTCGGGGATTCTGAAGTAATCATCATCATCACTAACTCTATAATTTAACAAGGGGATTTTTTTTAAGTATTTGAATAATAATTGCATTTTAGTTTGGTTATGACTTATATTTTTTCAGCAAAGTAATTTCTAATAATTCTTTCATAATATCCAAAAACAAAATGGTGAAGTTCAGAAATAAATATAAGTATCGAAAATTGGGGAATTTTTTAATACCCAAAGAATTATAAATGATGAAGTTTAGAAAATTTAATTTTATATATCTTCTTCGATAACTATATTTTAGCAAGGTGATATTCTGAAAGGGTCGAAATTTAGTTTAGAGTTTCTTTTTAAAATTATTATAATTGGCGAAGTTCTGAAAATTTATAAAAATTTAACCCTAGTTGCTTTTTTTAAATTTTAAATTTTACGGCCGTATTCTAAAAGAAATGTGAAATGCACATTTAAGCAAAAACCCTATTTTCTTTATATATATTTCACATTTTAGGCTTTTGCATATAATAAATTTATAAATAATTGTGAAGTTCACTAAATCTGATAAAAGTGCATTTCACCTTTTTCCTAGCATATGGCCGTCAATCTTAGTAGCGATGCGCAAGCTCCCCCTGTAGGGGGAGAGTGGTGAAGCCATTGCCTGGTTTAATATATTAATTAAATTAAACGTTCCTAGTTTCCAAGACTGGCTAAGATCTAGCCATTCACTTTAAAGAACTAAAAATAAATTAGTAGGCCTTTATGAAAATTTTCAACTGACCTTTAAACGAACGTACCGTATCACACGAATTTGAGGAAGCTAACGTCTCCCAAATTTAGAGAAAAAAGTATTAAAGGTGACTCAAATATCTATAGAAAAATAAGGTTTACGCCAGTCCATCTATTCGTGACTAAAGCGAATGAAGCGCAATATCCTACAGTGAGACGGGGCAATTGATTGTTTTGTTGAGTAGACCTTTGATCATTTACGTGGCGAATTATACTTCTAGATACTTCCACATCTCTTCGGGATGTAGGCTCTCTTCTGAGCCTGTGCTTCCGTCTCTATAATTGCCAATTTACACTGTGGTCTAATCTAGTGGTCAAGGCGACTACATTCAATTTCTGCTTTGTAATTGAATTTTCTATCTTGGTTTTTCCAAACTCTGTTAAATTTCTTGTCAAAGTTTATAAAAATTTCAGTACAAAGCACATCCTCTGGGATGCTGTTCAACATACTAACCACCCTGTCACAGATGGCATATTTCCTAATATTGAATCCAGCCCTTCGCTTGTATATCTTCTTGCTCTGTCGCCTTGTAGCTGTCTATCAAGGAACGACACAGTATGTCCCGCTGTCTAATATGGGTACCTACGTAATTGAGTCAGATCGGCAAATCTCGGCCTTGTACTCAAGCAGGTAGGCAGCGAAGGGAATTAAGTCAATAGCCTCCTAATGTAAGGGTGGGACTTAATTACAGGTTGGCTAATCGAAAGGAAAACTCGTTTGCCAGATTCAACTAAGGAATTATTTAAGGAAACACCTCTACAAAAATAAGCTTTAATACAAGATAAATGATTAAATATGTAGACAAGAATAATAATGGTAATTAACACAAAGGTTAGCTTGACAATAAAATTTATAGCGGACAGGAATTAATGGAAGCTGGGCCCGGGATTTATTAATTAATTTAAAGGTTTAAAAAAGAAGAGTAATATTATTAAATCTTTTTGTTAAGCAATTATGGGGTCTTCTTAGTACTTGAAAGAATGAGGTGACTTACGAGGGTAGGGTCTTGGATTACCTCGGATGATTGACGGGAGCGGGAGACCAGTGACCAGGTCGTTGTAGAGCTAACTCGAGGTATGAGCTTTCAGGAAACACCAACGGGTTTGTGATCACACCTACTTCCGAGGGGGGGGGGGAGCGACCACCGTAGCGACTCCTCAACGGACGGCGTAGAATCTCCACGAAGACAGATGATAAGAGGCGAGCCCAGGACAGTGTTCTGGGACATAATAAAGTAGTGGTAATCTTCCTCTAAACAGAGTGGATTACGAAGAGGATCTACTTAAGAGATCACGATGACAAAGCTTGGTTCGACTGGGATACAGATGCACTTGATCTGAACGACAAGACTTCCTAACTCACACTCTCTGATGAGAACTAAGCACTTTGTCTTAAATAGGAAAGTTCGTTTGGGAGAAAGGGATGGGGGAGACAAGCGAAGTCTCAAGGGATAGCATGGCGTCAGATAATGCAAACAAGGAAGTTTGATAAGCGCCGTTTTGACGTGGGAGACACCAGCCGGCAGACGGGTGGTCAACGCTATCTGGTCGGGGACGGTGGTCATAAATGAAAACAAACATAGCTGCCGCCAGTCTAGGTCTGGTAAAATTAAGCCACACGGAGCGTTCTAATTCATACTTCCACACCGTTGAACAAATATATCATTGTACACCTCCTTGTCATACTGTCTTCTCATGGTCTTGAACACCTCAACCAAGTCCCCTCTTGTGCTCCTACATGCTAAAGTGGGTAGGTCCAGTCTCCTAAGTTTCTCCTTATATGACATGTGCCACAGAGTTGGAATAAGCTTGCTGACCCTCCGTTGGACATTTTCAATGGTATCAACCTCCATAATCTTATATGCACACCAAACCTGAGTTGGAAATTCTATATGACTTCTCACCAATGCCATGAACAGGGGCTAAAACATTTTCACATTCGATGTGCAAAACGTTCGTCTGATGAAGCCAACAAGATTTTTAGCTTTCTGGATATTTTCAGCAATGTGTTCAGAGTAACTCAGATTAGCATCAACTACAACACCTAGGTCTTTTTCAGAGTGTATCTACTTCATCTCCTCCTCCATCATGTATGTATTTTACAGCTCTCGTTGTCCCTATTCTCATGTAGCTATGTACATTTATTTGGATGGAATTTTAGTAGCCACTTGTCAGACCACTTATTATTTGCTATTATATCCTCCTGCATTTTTCTACATTCAAGGTCTTCATGGATTTTCCTAAAGATTTTTTTACCATCAGCCTAAAGATACACATTGATGTTTACCTGCGGCGAAGCAGGCCTATGGGTCATGCAAATCCAGTGTTGTGTTCATCTTTTCTCCGCAACGAGTCGCTGACTCAATGTAGCCAGCTAAAACCAATGCTATCAAAGGTAATTGAGGTCACTGAATTTAAATATGATATTAGTTAACCACCAGGTGGAGCCATCTAATAGCTAGATGTACTAAATTGGCTATTTTCGCTGTAGGTCCAACATATCATGTCTCTCTAGTTTTTAAAACATCATTTAGGTCGTTTGTGAAAACCAAAAATAACAGGGTACCCATTACAGATCACCGTGGAACACAACGAATAACCTCGCTTTATGACGATGGTTCACCATTTAATATCACTTTTTGTTGTCTGACACAGAAAATAGATTTTATCTATTCAAGTATGTTACCTGTTATATTGTAGTTTCTACTTTTTTCAAATAGACACTGATGTGGAATGGTATCAAAAGCCTTTTTAAAGTAAATATGCAACACCATTGGCACTTACTTCATCTAGTATCTTTGTCCATCGTTCCATTACCGGAATAAGTTGTATTCCCACAGACCTTCCGGTTATGAATTCAAAGTGTGGGTTGCTAAACTGCATGTTTTCCTTCATATGATTTATTATATACTCTCGTACCAAGGTTTCTAGTATCTTGCACACAACACTAGTAAAGCTTATATTTCTTAGTTACCTGGATCACTTCTATTACATTTCTTATAAATGGCAATAATATTGGCTTTCTTCCAGTCTTGGTGATTGGCTGGGGTCCTATGGAGAAGTTAAAGGTCCCACAATGATATCTCGAGTTTCTTCAATAACTCTGGGGTGTAGAGCCCCCGGCCAGAGTGATTTATTCATTTATTCTTCTTCTCTTTATTGTCACTGGTATTTTCCTGTTTTACCTCATCGATATATAAGTCTAAAACATTAGCTTTCCTTTTTCTTTTTTTGGGACATATTTCTAAAATATTTTAGGATATGATCTAACTTTCCTAGCTATAGGACATTCAATGTTCTCCATCTCCTTTCTTGGCTCTCTCTTGACTTGGTTATTGGTTCTTTTATATTCTGTTAGCACTTCAATGTCTTTTCTTTCGCTCTCTCTGTTCTGCCTTCTTAAGTTTCTTAGCCAGTTACACAATCTTTTTCCTTTTGATTTTACTGCATAACTGCCTGATCATGGGAAGGTACCTGTTTGTCCTTTCATGGATACTATCCACTCCTTTGAACTCTTTGCGAGGTATGTAGTTATTAACTTCCTCCATATATTTGTCGATAAATCTTTGTTACATATCATCCATATTTGGTGTGTTAAAATACCCTTGCCAATCTAAATATAGTTTATTATTAAGCTATACATAGTTCTCTTTTTTATACAGGTAACTGAGATGTTTATTTTTATTTAGGTTTAAAGTCACATTTAAACACTCTGCATCCATAAACGCTTTTACTAATTGGATTCATCATTTCAATATCATGAATCTAACAATCGTCTTCCGAGAATATTTAGTCCAAAATATTTTCTTCTTCGTTATTCCCCAACCTGGTAACTTTCCGAACAAACTGTTAGGAGATAAATTTTCCTAGTTCCCTAGTCAACTAGTTTGTATTTAAAATTTCTCTCTTCGGCAGATGCAGCACCATTCTCCAAGATTATACCTGCTACATTGAAATCCTCGATCAGCAATTTGAGTCTTGTCCACTGTAATTGCTTATTTCCTGCATGAGCTACAAAAGATTGCCTATATTCCTAGTGTCACTATTCGGGCTTCTGTAAATTCAAACAATCAATTACTCTCCCTTTTCAATTTTACTTTTAACACCCATATACTCACGGAAGCTTTTCTGGAATTCAATATTAACATGTGCTATTTCTTTTCTCATTTACAGAAGTAACCCTCGACCGTCTGATCTGTACAGGTATTCTCCCAAAGTCACATATTCTTCGATGTTATATTCTACCAAACTACGTTTCTAGGTAAAATATTGGGGTTCAATCTCTTGCAATGCAATCAAGTCAGGGAGAGCTCCCATATATTTTAATCTTAATTTTAACTGATTTAGTTTAGCAAGAGTGAGTGTATCTACATTACTAAACCTAATTCTTATGTCACTCTGAAAATTCCGTGCCTCGTTACCACTATTCCATACTCACTGCTGGGGGGCTCTTTCTTTCCTCCTAGGTTTGGGATTGCTTCGCTCATCAAGTCCCTTCTCTTCATCTTCAGTATATAATGGTTCCATGGGTTTTCCCTGAACACATAAAAATTTCCGGACTCATTTTCAGCCTGATTCTTGTTTCTAGCTTCTAGTTTGAGATTTTTATCTTCTTTCTTTACTTCTAGCGTCATATCATGAGTGATGCTCACTCTGCCGTATGCAGCATTCCTTGATTCCTTCACCTTATAAGCTCTTCTCAAAATTCTTTTCTTTATTCCTGCAGTAACAGTTGCAAGTATGGGTATGGACTTAGCTGCCACTCTCCTATGTTGTCTAACCTATTTCCCCGTTACCTGCCAATTCCTTCGATTTCATCCCACGTCACTAGGATAGCAAATTAAATCTATTTATTTGCATATCTTATTGAACACTATCATATCATGCTTTCTGTTCTCCGAAGGTATTTTTAGATTCATTTCGCCTTTCACCTGTTCTGTTACAATAGGTAGTAGCAGGTTTTTCCTTTTGTCCATCTATTTTGTGCCTGATTTGTTTTTTTCTGTATTATATCTGTGCTAGTAACTTGGTTTTGGACTAGGTTCCCACCTGATAAATTCTTTGATTCCTCTTGCATTACGTCTCTATAGGTGCGAAAGAGGTCTGTTTTGACGTCTTGAAATTTAGCAAGTTTAACTCCCAAGATACTTACTCTTTCATCAATGCATTTCTTAACGTCCATTTCACTATCTACAGCAGTTTTTACTTTCTCAACTTATATTTCCATACCTTATGTTTCTTCTCTTGCTGATCTTGCCGTACCTCATTTTTTTCATCTGTTTGTATAACTTTTCGCATCCTTTCTTGTAAAAACTACAGTTCCAGTGCCGTTGTTCTCCTGCCTTATCCTCCAGCATGAAATATTCCACTGTTTCTGCGATTATTTCAGGTGTTATATGCCACCAATTGTTATAAATTTCACATCCTAGGGCTTTGTTTTTCTGTTCGACCTTTTTTTCCACATTTTCAGCACTTTTGTGTTTTTTTGCATTCTCGGATGCCACCATCTTGACTGTCTCCACCACTATTGAGGTAGTCAGGAGCTCAATTCAATAAATCCGCATCTGAGCATTGACGTTTTAAGTTATTTCAGCGTAAGGAAGTTATATTTAATTTTTGAAATTTAAAGTTATCATAAAACATCCCTTTGAGTTAATGAGTAGTAAAATGCATTCGTCAATGGTTTGAATCTTGAAGGAAGGTGGCGGAGCGAGTCAAGTCATCATGTTTATGCCATTAGAATGAGGAGAATGTAAGAGTCTTTGAGATTCTTACATACTTATCGTACAACATGAATATTCTCAACATAACCAAGTTGAATTGCGATTCATAGTAAATATCTAGTAAGTTGTATCTCTTCTATGATGACTTGCAAATCTCCCCAAAGAACCTGTAGGTTCTAATCATGATTGTGAAAATTTTTAAACACATCTGTAAAAATAACTCATAATAAAATTCAATTATCTTTATCTTTAGTTCTCAGTATTTTAGTCAGATTTAAGTTTATTAAATTATTGAAATTTCTTTTGGAATATAGTAGATGAAACGAATGTCTAAACATCTCTTCCAAACCGAAAAAAATATTATTATTATTATGGAATGCATGATGGGAAGAAAGAAGCCCAACAGGCCAGCTACTCCGGCAGGTTTAGAGAGAGGCGACTAAATCTGAATATGGGCCGTTGACATGGAAAGCCTTGCGAAGGCGGTTATGGTGGAGTGTAGCGTCATATTGGCAGTAGTGTTGCTTTGTACAACGATTGCATACTTTCTTAACTCGCTTGATAAATATTATTGATATACGTTTGTAAAGAATGTGGTCAAGTTAGGGCAAGATGAACAGTAAAATTTACTTACCTCAATAGCAGAGAAGATACAATAATTATAGTACAAGATTTTATACTAACCAGTGCATGGAAATTTAACACAAATTTCAGGCAATTATGTCTCTATGGCAACGAAATGCATCTAGGTATTGTCTTTAAACACGGTAAGACTAAATCTGTTTGATTTTCTTGAACCAATATAATTTTTTGGTCGTAACTAGGTATGCAATCCGGCACGCGAGACTGAGAGAGCAACTAACGCTCCATAACATGCCCAACCTAGGTAATTAAGAAACCCCCTCTTGTAGATTAGGCATGCAATCCTCGTAAAATCATCCCTAGTCAAGGTTTCCAATGATAAATTGGAACTCCCAAGAAGGGAGCAAATGAAGAATAATTTGAGAGAGAGGAGAAGCGAAAGGAACTCGTAATCCCACATAGAGAGGACGAAACCTTTAATTAAGAAATAAAAAAGCCGAATACAATCCCTTAAAATACACTAGTAAGAGATCTTAAATCCTTTTTAAAACTCAGGCTTTTTGGAATAAACCTTCATTAAAAAATGATTATGCTATTTTTTAGTAGAAATAAAATTAATACTCGTAATCGAACCAATGCAAAAAAGGAGAGGGTATAATTGCAATCTGAAAACATCCCACAGTAGAGATCAATTTCTAGGCCCGAAGTTTACATAATTTGCGGAAATCTAGTTCGCTTTATGAAGCATATAATTGCTTATGAAATGTAAACAATCATTGCTTATGAAAGGCAAACAGTGATCGGGGGCAGAACAGTCAAATTGGGCGAAGAGAAGCGCAGGAAGTGACGAGTAAAATGTTTGGAAATTGGTACAAGGAAAACCTGAAAATACAGAGACGAATGGAATTTGCCAATTTGGGAGAGAATAAATTATTGCTAGAAGAGAACTAGGGCAAATGAGTGCGCGTGAGAGCTCACCTCGATTCAGATTACACGAACACACACACATACAGTCTCTCCTTCTCTCTCTCCCTCCATCTTTCTCTTTCTCTCGTTTGACTCTCTTTTTTACTTTTTGTGAGGTTCTCTACATATATATGAATCATTTATCATTTCTTTTCTTAACAATATTTTCTTTCTTTTACAGATATGGCTGCCTGCTCGTACAAATAGTTTTATATGCCATTTCTAGAGATAACCCAAATTGCAAAACTAATTGACCGCCCCTCGTACATATGGACTACTATCTTTACCAAACACATATCAGTATGCTACCATTCTTGTGTAGTTGGAAGGTTATTAGTGTTTGCGAATCGTTAAATCAAAAGCCGGATTCAGTTTTCCTACAAAATAAGTTCCTCATCTCAATTGTTCTTTCTTTATTAAAGTCCATAGTAAACTGTAGTTCTCTATTGGAAACAAACATGAAAATACATGTGCAGAAATGTGCTACTATTTGTACCCAACACATATCACTATACTACCATTCTTGTGTTTTTGAAGTTGGAAAGTTATTAGTATTTACCAATCGTTATTACAAAAGCAGGATTCAGGTTTCAAATAAATTAACGAATTGCTTGAAGATGGAAAGTGTTATTATGGCTTCCTTATGAACCTTGCCTGCGTATTTAATCTCAAGTCTTGCTAATGGTTTTTTAATTCAATTTAGCTTGAATTACAATTAAAAATTAATGGATATTATTTTCTGCTTAACATTCGTGTCCAATTTTGCTATGGTTTTTGACAGATTGCGGCGGAATATCGGGTATGGGGGGATAAAATAATTAATGAGGCCACTTGCTTTGGTAAAGTATAATGATTCAATCGGATTGATTGCATAGCTGACACAAGGAGACTGTAAGAAGCAGTTATCAGCCAGATAGCAGAGAGTCAGACCTTGTATATCTTATATTGCGAAAGGATCACAAAAAAGCAAACTAAGAATTAATTCATTCCAAATGAACGCAAGAAATGCAGTACTTTAAGAGTGATTAAAAATAACAATTAACCCTTATTTTAAGAGAAATTTTCCCACTCATCTAATAAGAGTGTTTTATGGAAAAAAAGTCTCTTTGGACTTAAATTTTTTACTTAAATCTCTTTAAATACTTTTATAACAAAACCAGGGGCAGGAGGAACGTGATCCTTAAAAATATTATTGTAAGGGCAGGATAGATAAATTGATTTATTTAATCTTAGGAAATTATCTTAGGTAGCATGCTTTTGGGGGAAATGGGATGGCAATATTTCTACTCATGAGTTTAAGAAATTTACTAATTGTAGATTTTCTAAATTTGCAAATAAAAACTAAGATTAATTTTCATATATATTAATAAAATTATGGAATGTTATCTCAAACTTTGTGAGATTGAGGTATTAGTTTAACGAGATGGTTTGCCAAATTATTTTTTAATTATGAAATTTAGGTTAGAAGAATTAGAAACGGTTTGCAAGAGAGGCGCTCACATGTAAAGCAGAGTCGTCCTCGAAATTATTTTTCCTTAGGGAAATATCCTGGCGAATGGTATTATGTACTTAAATCCCTGTAAAGGCAAACAATAGCTTATTAGTAAGCTATATTAAAATAAATAATAAACAAAAAAGAACAAAGTGGAAAATACCAAAACTACAACAAGGAAAAATATAATAAACCCCCCTTAATCATGCGTCCAATAATGCAGCCATCACGAAAAACGTAAAATCTGATTGGAGACACCAACCTCGTCCATAAAGCTAAAGAGACGAAGCTAGGTTTGCATTAATCCCGTCCTAAGTACAAAAGAGACAAGCGGCATTTAATGCGACCCCGCAAGTTCCGCTAACGGGAAGGTAACCTGAAGAAGGATCCCTTTGATCGAGACAGCAACAAGATTGTAACGGATAGTCTGAGTGACTCCGCATTCGAGGCGATAAAGTGCATTGGAGCGCTTCATCCAATGGCTATACGTTCAGACTGGTTGCCAAATTTGGTGATAACAGAAAGAGACCTGAAGCTGGTTGGGTAATAGAAGATAATTCCACGTAAAATGAGGCGGTGTGATAACACGCAACATTATGTTTCCGTTGGCCGTCTCCCATCTCCTTTGACAAGGACCACGTAGGGCTGACCTGAATCCTGCTATGAATTCACTGTATGAAAGAGTTAAGTTGCAGAGATTCTAATGCCCCATGAGCAATTGGGGTGCGTGTCGAGTCATAGGAAATCATCTTCCTGTGTACGAATCGCGAGGTATTACAACCAGCTCAGCTTTGATGGCAGACCCAGCACCTAGTAAACTACCACCGACTCTGAACAACGGGGATACGGCGTGAAAGCCAAAGATTTCTTTAGAAAATGCGCCATCCGTCTATTCTGCGACCACGCTAATGTGACACGACCTTTTTTCGAAAAATGTCAAACGTAATACTCAGGAGCTGTAGAAGATTGGACACGGTGATAAATAATTAAATGTAGTACATTTTACCATGTTGTCTTCAACCCAAGAGCTAAGTTGAGCTTTCGAACAATTTCTTGTCCCTAAACGCCAAGGACTTAGAGTAAGATTAGCGTATCTTGGTGTCAGAAGCACTGTCGAGTTCAGCTGCAGATGCATTCAGAGCCGTTGGCAACTAAAGGAGAATTCTGTCCTTAGCTTATAAACTAATAATACAATGTGTACAATCCCAAGCAAAAGACATCTCCCAGGCGTCAGCTAAGAGGCTCTCAATAAAGGACGTGTGCAAGGAACCGGTCGCCAAAAGGATAGCGGTGTGATTGTTCGAGACCACCTTCCAGAATTCCCTGCGCGTTCTCAAATGTTTAAAAGCCCGCACCATCCGTATTTAAGTTTCGAAATAACATAAGATTGGTTTAAAAGAAGGCGGAAGTCCTATCAACCTCTTAATTGCATAATATCACGGAACGAAGAATGGCCATGACGCGGGTACAAAAGGCAGTAAGGGTGAAGAACTGGACTTCCACGGTGAGGTACCATTCAAAGATAAGGGCAACGAAAGGTTATAATCCTTTAGGACCAGGCTACTCCGTTTATGAACGATCCCGGATGAGCGTAGAAAAGTGTATGGCGACAGAAGTGCACAATCTGTCTTTCTAAAACAAAAGCGGAAAATAGGGGTTCAGATATTGAGAGAGATGCCTTTAAATTCTATTTCCAGTCGTATCTTCATATATGCCATCTGAGCTGCACCAAAAGTAATCGAATGATCATCTATCTAACGTCGAGCAAGAACCTTTTTCTGGAAATCCAAGGTGATATCGTTGGTGCTTAATGCAAATGTTGTGACACTGAGGACACTTTCTTCCAGGAGAGGCTCGTCCTGTCAAATTGTATTATGGAGGATTCACCCCACATGAGAACTCAAATAATAATATTTTAAGGCTCGTTTTCGCAATCATGTTGTGATAAATCTGAAGGATACCTCATTGCAATGCGGTATTAAAGGCATTTACAGTTCGGAAAGCTAGCATAGGGCATTTTCTAGCCAGAACAAAGCATGTGACGTGGAATGAAACCTGCAGGAGCCACTCTATGTTATAGGTTGGACGACCCCGTTTTTTTAAAAAAGGCTAATCTAACATTTACTAATTTCTCAATTACTTGGCATACTCATAAAGTTTAAGAAATTGAGCTTTAACTGGCAGAGCTAGACTGATCTCTCTCAGGATTTGAAAAAGGTACCACAGTAGTCATTTTCCAGGAGTTTACGGAATATTTTTATTCCAAATCCTGTTAAACAAAAATAACATAAAGATCAGCCCTCTAGCAGCTAGGTGTCTAAGCATGGCAGAGTCTCGGTAGATAAAGTATAATGAACAACCTTCAGCAAGCTCACGACAAGCAGTGAATGCTGCAGAAGCAGAATACCGGCCAGCTAATGATTAAATGACGGGCTTGAGCGACACCGACGGATGTATGTTATGAGATATCCGTCTCCTTTTCTTGCACGACTATAGGGAGTCCTGGACCTCTTGCCTATAATCATATTGACCCGACTTTACATATATACTAAAGGGGTCTTCTCCATTAAGTGACAACACGTATTGTTATCGAGAACTGCATCTTACGTACTTCGAAACATGCTGTAACCTAACATTAGCTTGGCGAGATTCAGCGGCGGTGAAATCATTCAGGTGGCATGCAGGCATAATATCTCTCTCTCTCTGAGAGCGGCACAACGCTCAAGCAGATGGTGTGCACAACGAACAGATGTTCTATGAATCTTCTTCAGACTCAGGAAGATGACGCTGCCGTAGAAGAACTCAAATGCTTCGTCAGCCGACCTTAAATCCTCGACTGGGAGCGAATAATCTGTAATTTTCTTGAAATTAAGCCACCATATCAACTCTATATGCCAATATTGCAGTGGTTTATGACGTCACAGCGTCCCAGATTAAGAAAATATATTGAAACTCATCCACATTGAGGACACCTTTTACAATTCTTTAATGAAGAGGCAAAAGCTCTGAACACCTAGGATTGTTGGTGCATAACACACACCAAAATGACATCTACCGTTGAAGTTCTCTGTCAGAATAAAGGGCCTTGCTACCCGTGCCATATTGCAAAAGAATATACAGCGTTGAAATCCTTGATGTGGAAATAAACGAAGAAATAAAAGTATACATCCTATCCAGGCCTAAGTTCAATGCTACTGCGTGAAATCAGGTATTTATCGCAAGTACAATAACGAATACATCACGCAGGGTGTAAATCGCTCTTCCTTCTACAGGATCCCCATCCTGTCATTGAGTCGTGAAAAACGCTGATATCCCAGGAGGGTAGGTAGGAGACACGGGCCTAACATTATCTCCTTGTGACATCTACGTAAAAGGGAATATGAGAAGACGAACTTCCGTAGATCTTAACATTTAGAGTAGAGCATATTCAACTCCTTGATGGAAAAGGCCCAAAGCTCTAGTTTGAAAAAAAGGCAGAGGCAGCCGTTGAACTGAATAACACCATGAGAAAAGTCTTAGAATTTCTGGAGGCAGAACTTTCACCGCTTTTGGCAGTAGAAGGTAAAGAAGACTGTCAAATTTAATGACTAATAAAGTAGGTTGAGATTGCCATGAGTGCCGTTTTCACCGCCTGCTTCGAAACCTTTGACAACCAAGTCGGCTTAAACCCCGGAGATCACACCTCTTTGCGCATCCTGGTCTAGCCTTGAATAGTATTGTGAGAGCTAAGACTTTCGTGGTTCTGTCCTTTTTTCGGGAGACAGAATTATAAATCCCCCGCATATGGTCTCAAAATATCATTCAGGCGGAATGCCACCTGCGAGTAAGACGATTTGCTTTAGGCGGCAGGCGCTTTACCTTAAGTGAAAATTGAGCTTGTTGATGGCATAATTTTCAAGGCGAACACCCAGAGGTGGAGGTGGCTAGAACCCTTAAAATGTTTCCAAATTGTCGGTAAAGCTACCATGGTAGACTGGAATGGGCTAAGGTAGACGTTAAATTTTAGCCTGAGAGGCCTAAGATCTACTATGTCACAAAGGGTGCGAGAAGGCCAAATCGCGAGGCTTCCAAAAAGAGAATTGCTCCGTAGCCAAAACGGCCAAGACTTCTTTCTAAAAGAGATACGTGCTTCATTCTTTTGTGAAAGAGGTGTGTGCTTCTCCACAATTCACACAATTGACCGTATACAATAAAGAATTATGATCTACGTTTAGGAGAAATTGAAACATATTTTGGGTAAATCGGTGTATCCATAAATTCAAGGACGATTTGTACTGACAAAGAAGAGAGAGTAGTTGCACTTTCACCTCTATGGTACGATGCTCCGACACACGGTAGATAACAACTACCCCGCACGAACTTAGAGAAGTTGTAGTGATCGAAATTGACGAAGAATGTAGATGTAGCTATCGAGGTGCCTTCTATTTATTCCACACACGTTTGACCTTGACGTCTCCCAATTGGTCAGGTCTTCGGGGAGTTCTTCAAAGGAGTAATCACGAGTTTCCTGTTGAAAAAAATAGAAGTTACGGAAAGATAATCCCTTATTTACGAAACGAGCTGTATTCATTAACTGGAAGTTAAAGCGGGCGATTACTCTTTTTCTTTTCTGTGCAAGATAAGGTCTAAGCAAGGCAAACTCCTAGCATCGACACCACGCCAAAAGCCTAGGGAAACAACTCGTTTTACAGTAAGGTACATCAAACCCATTATAAGTATTTTACGGTCAAAATTTTCTGTACGCTCTTATCAATTTTACCTAAATATTCAACAGTGTAACAAATATACTTGTTTGAGTTTCTACACAAAAGGAGGAAAGTTTTAACTTAATAATTAGGAGAAATTTTTTATATTTCCTATATAACAAGGAAAAGATATGAAGTGATAGGCAAACTATCGATGTAGACGTGTGACTCTATTGGATTGTATGAATCAAGCATGCAATACTTGGATAGATAAGGAAGATATATGTAAATATTTCGTCATTCCGAAGTTTATAGAAGAGAGAATGTGCTTTTTAATCACTTTATATAGTGCGCTTGTTTGTGGAGTATAATGCTATGTCCAGGCATTTGTCTGAGGCCAGTTTTGTCTCCATTTACCTGTACTGTAAATATAAACAATTATTGGGTCATACCTCTCAGAGAGGAGTGGTTTTTATTTGAATGATCCTTATGGATTTTAATAAAACACTGTGTGTTTTTTCATCGTGTAGGGATTAGCTGTCATCAAGCAAATTTATCAGTGCCGCAGATCCTACAACTATATATATTTATGGCACCTGGCCTGGATTAGGTAGCCATCTTGCTCTGGCAAATAGCTACATCAGTGTCTTTGCAGCTAGTTAAGCGCGGAATATTATCCTAATCCTACCAGAATTGAGATTCTTATCACAAACCTACGTCCTTAATTGGATAGTACTCTAAACAATCTGTATCTACTTCCTAACTTTTGTTGCTGTATGAACTATGCATGAACAATAAACTTAAGCAAACATTACAGAAATACAACGGCTAGTATCCAATGTCAGCATATAAATTTAGGAAATAGAAGAAGTATGAATATATAAAATGTTCTTGTTATGAAAATAAAGCCAATATAGTATCCTAAGCAGTGTTAAAAATCAATTATACCCATTAATTGCCTCCTTGTACCAATGGGATGCTATTTGCTATAGGATATTTTCCAGTCTACGTGTATCGCCTGAGAGAAGGTTCTAAACATGCTACCTCATAGGAAGCACATAAGTGATGCAAATTTAAGTAGAAGGGGTTATTACCATAAATTCCACTGAGTAACACCATTTTTGTCTTTAGAGAGAAACTGTTATTTACTATTTGCTTGTGTCTAGAATACATAAAAAACACTGTTATTTATTTCAAATTTGCTTTTGTTTCCAGGATAATGATATTTATATGAAATATACCTATTCTCTTTGTAAGAAAGTGGCGAATTTGAACTTTTACTTGCATAAAGTAGAAACAAAACGACATGATACAAAAATAGCATATATTTATTCTAGAATTACATAAGTGAGACAATCAAAGTATTAGAAATGAGTAATTGTCCGTGATTTACGCTTATACTGTAAATTACCCTAACGAATCAGCCCACAAATATAGTTTCCCATCAGATTTTCACTATACGATCCTTGATAGCGGTGTTCAAAGTCCAGTAGATCCTAGTGAAAGCGCTCGCCATGCTCCTCGAAGTATGCTCCCATGTTCCCCTTCAATTTATCAAGATGAGCGTTAAGAATATGGGCTTTCAGGGACATCCTGCAACCCATTTTGCCGTAGTCGTCATCAAGTTGTGAACAAGCTTGACATAGTTTTCGGATTTGTGATTACCGAGGAAGCCCAGAACCAATGCAATAAAGCTGTCCCACGCTGCTATTTCCGTCCTAGTGAGCTTGCCGAGAAACTCTTTGTACTTCTTATCTACAGCTCTGACGAAGTGTTTCATTAGGCCCAATTTTAAGCAAACAAGGAAACACTACTTTTCGGGGGTCAAAAAATGCCTCTCATTGACCTTGTTTCTCTCCACACTAAACTCGGTCCGTTGCGACCAATCCGTATGATTGTAGTGTGCTACGGTGTCTCTGCTGTCCCAAAGGCAAAGATAATAAGCAAACTTGGTAAAGCCGCCTTGGAGACCCATCAAGAAGGCCACTATTTTGAAGTCTAGAAGTTAAAAGCTTTGAATTTGACTTTGTGAAACCAAGATCTCTGACAAGAGTTATATTATTTTTCAATATAATTACCCTCGACTTCAATGCACTTGCGCCACTTGTCCCTGAGGCTTCAAATTCCTGACAACCAGAAATCTCCCGCTTGCTGTTCAATCCACTCCTGGACGGTGATCTGGACATCTTCATCGTCCCCAAACCGGATTCCACGCAGTGCAGCTTTGAGCTAGCGGAATAAAAGGTAGTCGCTAGGAGCCAGAGCGGGACTGTAGGGGGAATCATTGAGTTCCTCGAATCCGCACTCGCAGAGGGCAGCTTATGCAACTCTGGCCTTGTGTACTTTTACGACGTTGAAGTGGATTATGGGGCGTGAGGTTCCTAGGGACCCAACGGGCAGAGACCTTGGTCATAGCCAAATTTTCGTGGATGATGTTGATAACACTTCCATGTGATATTCCAAGTTCATGCTCGATTTCTTCGAACTTCACCCGTCTATTTTCGAGGATCATACTCTTAACATGGGCTACATTGTCCTCGTTGGTCACGTCTTACGGGCATCTAGGACGAAGGCAATCTTCAAGGGACTCACGACCATGGCGGAACTCCCTATTCCAGCGAGCAATGGTTGCATAGGAAAGGGCAGAGTCGGTGTACACTGCAACCATGCGTTTATGGATCTCTTTTGCATTTTTGCCTTCCTTGGTCAAAAATTTGATCACTGCGCGGTGCTCAACCTTCTCCATTTGTGACTGACGATCTGCGATCAGCTACTGCTTCTTAAGTAGACGAGGCAGGAGCGTGCGGGTGGAGGTCCTGACTTGTCATAACTTGTCCTAACACCCCCACAAACAGCCATCCCCCTTCCTCTATTCTGCTATACCGATTTGCAAAACTTATTGCTCGCGCCGCGTATAAATATACAAATACATTTCACTTAGTGTTACTAGAAATGAAATATTAAAAAAATCCAGTATCTAAATAAACAAAACACATTAGATTCATATATATATTACCTTTCAGAGTTCTTTTGCAGAGCTCGCAGGTGAAATGAGGTGCCTAAGGTTTGTCTTCATCTCCGACTGGCATGCCGAAATATGCCTTCTAGGCCCCCCTCTCATTTTAGAAGATCTCTCTACATAGTACTTTTTCGCTCATTTTCTAATAAATTCGCCGCAGACATAACAAAATTCGTCTTTTGGATGCCTATAACCTTTTGATACCATGTGTGTCGAATGCTTCTATCAATGACAAGTTACGATGCCTGCGCTGTGACAGTTAGAGTTAAATTGATCTTGTTGAGTAGACATTCTTTTTATTTATAACGTCATCTATGTTCCCGGAATGTTCTAGAAAGTCTTCAAACATATAAAAAATTCTCGAAAGCTCTACAGTTTATTCTTCATCAAATTAGTGGTGAAACTATATAGAATGTAAGAGAACTACCATTGCTGTCTAGGTCGCAAAAAACAAAATATTTAGGAAATAATAGCTATTACCACTGTTTCTATAACTTTTTATATACAGTATATCATGTTTATACCATCACTGAAAAAAACATAACCTTTGAAACTTTTTATATATTTTTACTATTTGCATCAAAATGATGTTATTTACCATAAATGGACTAATTTAATAATTCGATGTCCTAGCCACAGAAGCAAAGTTTGAGGATTAAAATTGACCTTTTTTTATTTAATAGTCTGACAAACAATTGGGAAATAACACTTTTAACCCAAGGACAACACAAAAGTGAAATGTTGTTACACGGTGTTATTATTTGCTATAATAGCGTGCTGTACTATTTTCGAGTGAATCGAGAACGTAACAGAGATCTCTGTGCCGTCTTTAAAATGTTCCATTGACTAACCTAGGCCTTCGTCAAACGTACATGTGCAGAGCGGCGAAAAATATTTGCCAAGAAGAGTGCTGTTAGATAAGGCTGAATGAGCTTTCTGTGGGTTGATATACGCAAGGCATGAGGTGAAGTAGTTTTTGATTAGTAAATGTGTAATGTGGCATATGGAATATGGGAAAGTTAATTTGGCTGCTCTCGAAAAGGTTAAAATTAAGCATCAAATGAAAGACATCTCAAACTAACTAATTCTACGAAATATATCGCTTATTCTATCGTACCTATTTACCCTGATACAAATATTAAATTCGTACATTTAACCCTTTGTTTTATTTTTACAGGTAGTCTACCTTTTCCGGAACAAGCTCCGTTCGTTAAGTTTTAGTTAAGAGGGCGGTTAACGTTGCCTTTCAAAGTAATTATCTGAAGGTCAACTGTAAAGAAAACGAATTTTTTATCTCCCATTTTGCCATGCTTCTCTTAGTTTTAATAGCAATAATTATTAAGTTATATTACTTAGGGTTTGCAAAAGTTATAAATTTACTTTCAAATAGAAAAATTATACTCAATGAAAATCTTATACAAAATAATAAAGAAATTAATATTAATTTAGGATCATCGCTAAAATTTCTAATTCTTAAATAAATTGAATTAAGTAAAAAAATTCTTACAAACGCTTTTTGAATATTTATAATTCTATGTCAGTCTAAATTTATAAATGACTGTGGTAGTATCTAAGAGAATTAATTTGGTGTTAAAAAAGAGAGTTCTTATATTACCTGCTTTGCTGTTGAAGCTCATTCATTTCTTAAAAGATGTTTAAAAAGTTTAAAGCTTTTTTAAACGTATAATTTCCCTATATCAGCTAATACATTCATTAATTAAGTGAAGGACTTTGATATCATTTCTGAATTGGGATCAAGATCTTCGAACTTTGCTTTTAAGGCTTTAATATGAATTAAATTTCTTCTAGTTCTTTAATGATATATGTCCTGGCGCTGCAGTTTCGAGGTCTATTTCACTGGGCACGAAATCTTTAAACACCTCTTCAGGATCAACTTGATTAAATTGTTACCTCCTGTGATTAATCCTCGATTTACTATCAAACGCCATAGGGGCTAATCTTCAAGGTAAACCGCTTTCCATAATTACTTACATCTTTATTGGCACCAACAATGGAAACTTTCTGAAATTTTAAGAACAACACAAAACACCTTCCTTCTCTATTACTTTTGATAGGTCACAGGATACTTAAATATTTTGGAATAGAAGATTTGAGAAACATAAATTGCTGACCAATCTTAGTTCGCTAAGTAACGTATAAAACAATATATATATATATAATATATATATATATATATATATATATATATATATATATATATATATATATATATATATAAATATATATATAAGGGAATTGAGGGAAAAGTGTTTGGTATGGAAGTCCAGAACAAGGTTCATGGAAGAAAATTAGTCGCAGGGAGAATAATAAAAAAATATCAGTAAATTTTAGAGAATAGCCAAAATGAGCAACCTCGATAGTCGTAGGTGAACTTGGAATATTTTCCATGCGCGATGGACGTGGGGAACCTGCTGATAAATGTAGAATCCGAAACACTATACTTCATTTGCACTTCATACATTCTTCGCTTTCACGCACAGCGTTCATAGGTTCATTGGTTAATAGTGTTTAGGAGATCCATTAACGCTTTTGTATCTATTTGAGTCGTATTTTTAATATTGTGTTATGATATTTATGCCTTAGTATTAAGATTTTATTTATCCTTGTTTTATGGCTGTTAATTTTTACGTCTTTTGTCTTCCCTTGTTTGTTTATATTTGTCGTTTTCTGTTTCGTTTGCACTAATTCTGTTTTCTTACTCGTTAGTATTCCTTGCTGGTTATTTTCCATTATTTAGATTCCAAGTTCGGGTGTCATAATTTGGTTTTCATATTCTACCTATCATTTTCTAAAAAATATTAGATTACGGTTTGGTAATATTGATCTTTATGTATTCTTTTAGTTTGATTACACAGATTTGTATTTAATTCCTTTGCTGTTCTTCATCATATTACTCAGGTTATGTCGTGAGTTTTGAAATTGAAGTTGAGTGCGTTGTTCCTTCGGGATGAGATTGTTTCTACGAATACTCTTGGGAGATAGTTAATTTTTCGCCCTTTTCCTCAGAACTTTATTAATTGGCTATAGATAATCCTCTTGATGTAGTTCACTCATTTTATTCATTCTTATTTTTATGGTGTTACTTATAATTCTTGGGTATTTATTCTTTTTTTCTTTGCATTTTTATGTTCTTGTTCTCGAAATGATTTGCAAAGATATAAGTGGTTATGGTGGTGTTGCTCTACCCAATACCATATATATTTTTCTCTTTTTTTTCCTAAAGATTTCTCAGAGTGAATAAGGTGATTGCAGAATTAACATGGTTCTTCGTATCCTTTGGATGTTATTTGTTAGCCCTATAACTTAACCTTCGATCTACACTAGTATTTTCTCCTATATATATAATAGCGCAAATTCTTTCCTTGCGATTGGAATTATGGTGAAGTTCTGGATCTTTTTTCATATTTTCTAATCTCTTTGGAATATCATATTATTTTCTATTTCAAGTATCGTTATTCTCGCTTGCCTTATTTCTTTTCTGCTCGAAGATAGCATGCAATGAGTTATATGATCCGCAAACTGGATATTCAGTATTCCTCTTCAATGATAAAGGCTTGCTCACTTTATATATAGAATATAACTTGGGGATTTAAACATCTCCCTTTAGGCACTTCAGCTTTCATTTCAAATAGTGTTCCCTCCTAATCTCTTATCACACCATCTTTCTTATTCTTTTCATGATATTTTTGCTATTTTTAGATCATCAGGAAAGTAGCTAAACTCTTTAGAACATTACCACAAGGTTCTGTGTAATGCTCCCTCTCGATCTATTTTTTATAAGTGGAAAGGAATTCAGCATCGATGATAGCAGAATCTACATCAGGCACGATGAAGTTTCTCAATAAATTTTTCTAAATAAATAGTTAAAATTCTTTGTCTATATGTTATATAGGGCAAATATAGAGTTAAAATGTAGGAATCATCATTGACTATATTTTAAGCCGGAACAAATACCAAGAACTTCCATTGGTCAACTTTTTCTCTTGTAGTGGCATTTCCTTCTATTGTATCTCTATTTTTACTTTTTTTAAATCAGAAGTTTAGTCGAAAAAATCTTTTCGTATAAAACATCAATTTTAACATGAAAATACTATCATTATTTAACGTTTAATAATTTCATTATCAAAGGCTTAGGCTGCATTTGAAGTACATATAAGGGAGGATAAATATGCGACGGATACCGCCTAAGCTATAATTATTTTACAAGGTATTTTATCAGAATAAATCAATTACTAGTCCATGACGAAAATTTGCTTGCATTTCAAGCGTCGTTAACACAAAATCTAAGAGCCATTCTTAACGTGGCAAATTTAAATCATAACCTTTTTTCAATATTGGCCTCTTCCAAATAGGCAAAATAATTTGAAAGCTGAATTTATTAGCCTTATTCATAGCTATATATTGTTTGCCTTTGTTAAAGCCGTCTTTGAATATTTAATACCATGGAGAAACAATGAGAAGCATTGTATTCATCTTGGAAATTCTGTGATTTGAGGGAAATAAGTCAGCTCACTCTGATATCATTTGGTTACGCGTCATTTCCTTTTGTTTTATTTTGATTATCCGTGATAGCATTCCTTTGATCAAACCGCCTTAACGTGACATATTTACCGCCATTTATAAAGGCTACACAATTTGGTATATTAAAAATCAATAAAATATTCGACAGTAGCCCCTCTAAATATCTTCTTATTCCTCTTTTATAGTTATTCTATTAAATACGAATGATATATAATAAATGAACATATGTATATACATGAATAGTTTTTGAGCCAATTAATGCTATCATTTGAGCTATAAAAGAAAAGAAAGGAAAGTAATGAAGTCAATTAGGCTACCACTCTCAACCAGTAAATCTAATGCAATGTTTTTCAAATCCTTTTGACCACGACCACCTATATTTTGTGGCAGAGAGATGACTACTGTAAACAGTAACTTAATTATTTCTTTCATTCACTTTACTCAATTAACTTTACTCTATTTTACTTTAATTCAATAATTAGCAATGAAAATAAAAAAGAATTGCGCAACTACGTGCAAATATAATTTATTCCCAAATTTTACCAGCAAAACCTCGAAAACCTTTGACTGGTAACTACTGTACAATGCTGCATCATTTTCTACTGTTAATATTGTTTTATTATCTTCGTATATTTCCCCCCCCCCCTCCTCACTCAGGATTATTTCTGGTACCTTTTATCTGTCATGATCATGGGTTTGCTTTAAGTCAAAAGAGTTGGAGTGAAAAAGATCTATTTTTTTCAAAAAATGGAAGGGATAGGGGAGATTCTTTCTTGTCCTCTAACAACTAACTCGGGCGTAAGAGCAGAGGTTCACAAAAAAACAACCTTATGCTCTTTCCATAATAACTGCAAATAAAATTTACTGAATTCTAATTGAGAATTGTTCTATTTTACAAGTGATTTTAAATCGTTTGATAACAGCAATATATGCAGGTGATCTTAACATCTTTTGAATGTGTATATAATTAATTTCATCTAAAAGCATGAGGATCTCGCAAGAGAAGCATACTATTTGAAAGGAAAAAATATATATACTTTTTCAATCTGGGCATAAAGTTGGCATATAACAAACTACTATAGGTTTCTGTTCTCCCTAAATGAGAAAAATGAGTGAGATACAACATTAATCAAGGCATCTCGTACTGGTTAGGTTTGGAATAAAAGTAGAATTAAAGTATTTTGGTGGTTAAATGAAAAGTGAACTTAAGTACACTTTAAATACACATAGAGTTTTTCTCCTAGTCTTAGATTAGACAAGTGCAAGGTGATGTACATTGTTCACACTAGCTCTAAGAAAGATCTTTTTCAGTTGACCAAACTGGAAAAAGATTTAGTCGATCAGACGATTAGCGACTCGAAGTTTTCCAGGCAGTGCGCTAAGGTAGCAAAAATAGCACATATAAATAGGCAACTCCGTTTCTGAAACAAAGAGAATGTGCTTACCATGTCCAACTCTCTACTATTCTGGGAGTAAATAGAATACGCCCTAAAATTCTAGGCTCTAACAATCCGTAAAAACATTTATTTCGCCAGAACGTGTTCAGGCCATGTCCAGTAAACAAATTCGGTCGTTTAGGCACCAAGCATACTAGCCAGGGCTACGAGAATCTAGACTGTTATCTTTATAGATGTGCCGTATACGTAGCCAGCTTATGAAGATATCTAAGATCATGAGAGGAGTTGGAGCTATGGAATACATGAAGTGGTTCGCGTTGAACAGGAAACCCATGCTCAAACATGGTTGTATTCAGCTCAATTTCGGACTAGCGTTTGCGTGCAAATTTTTTACGGAGGTGGTGAAAGTTTATCATTTAAAAAGTTCTAATCTCGGATGGACAAAATAGTTTACTAGTGCCTCTTTCGGATTGAACCAAATGTCTTTTGAGGTACCTATATTCCGATTGAGTCTTTCTTTTATTCCTCTCTCTCTTTCAGTTTTCAGAGAGTTCGCTCCTTACCAGTCCTTCTGATGATAAACTGTTTACTTGAATTAAATATCATTTCTTAATAGCATCTACAAAATATCACCAATTTGGAATGGCTAGCACTACAGTAAATGTGTTTAAGAATAGAAACGATAACTATTACATTAAATTCTTTATATACATCTTATCTTTCTCTAGCCTTACTATTCCTTTCATTTCCATCATTCACCCTCATTTTTTATGTAGGCTGGAGTGGATCTTATGATCTTTGCTGGTTCGTAATTATGTAAAATGACACAAAAGTCTTCTCCTTAACTGCCCTAAATACACACATACATAAAACACAAAATAAATCACCTAACTGGTGACCTGTGGACAACTCGGAATATGTGGTGGCGTTCCTGGCGTTCAAAGGCCTCACTGGTGAGAGGTAGCGAGGCAAAAGTATAAAGTAACCATGTCAAACTAAAGAAATGTCCGATTTTAAGGTACGAGTATATATTAAAAATTAAAAGAACTGAGTGTGGAAATATTTATCCATAAACGTAAACCACATTGCTTACTGGAATATCATTCTATCTGTTATGAAACATATAAATGCCACGCTTGTAAACTTATTTAGGTTTTGATGCAAAATATGAATACAATTCGTTTTAAACCTCTTTTCTTAATGTCAATTTATGGCCATTTAAATGGTTCTGTAATCCCCTAATCATGAAATAATCAGAAGTAGGAAGGTTAGAAGAATATGAAGGATGAAGCAATATTTTCAACCGAGCACCTTCAAGAGATATTTGGTTATTCTACCTTAAGAGGACTGGTATTATGATGATAGAAGATTCACTATTTCTGATGACTAAGGACGGTCACATTTGCCCTAAAATGCCTTTAAAACTACAAAGCTGATTGCAGTAGAGATTAAAATTAATTGTTTAATTGTTATCTCCCAATTCGTAATTGACAATTCGTTCAATATTCGTCCATAAAATCAACACGATCTTCTTTTCTTTGCATGAAGTCCTCCTCACTGGAACTTTTCGAATTCTTTTTAGTTGACATAGTACAGTCTTAAGGGATACGTTAAATTGTTCTGCTAGTTTCGTCCAGGGTGTATTATTATTTGCTGAGACAAGAGCTTTTACCTCTTCAGAATCAATTATTTTAGACAAATCCTCACCACGGCAAAAGCAAAACCTCCTCCTGCAACTTCTTTCCTTTAAGGTATCATCCCCATAAGAGCTCTGAATGAATTTTTCGGCTGTATTTACAACGACTTCTTCAGGAACCTCATAGAATAAAACATGTCTAACGTGATCTTTAGATAAGATCAAAATAGGAATGAATACCGAAGAAGGTTATGACCAATATTTTATATTTTCTAAAAGATTAAAGTAAATATTACTCATTGTAGTATTCCTTAACGATAAAAAGTGTTACTACCTTAAGAAATGCTATCTAAATCTTTATTCTATAAAATCAGACATTAAGTTCATTCCAACCGGATATCATCATACATATATCAATTAAATGAATTGAGATTTCATTGGAAACACATTTCATATGTACTATATTTCTATTTTTGAATTGCCATACACAATACACAGTTTACTTCCGTTAATCATACAAATGACGATTCATTAAACAGAGAGAATTAGAAAGCGAAATGGAAAAAATAAACAAACAATATTCTAAGAAGAAGGCAACAACAAACCAAAGAATATTGCGTTTTTAATAGTGGTATTAATTATCTCTTGCCTCATTCACACTTGTTAATTTTATCAGTAAATATGAAGATGTTTCTTTATGAAAGACGTTGTATTGATCCGAGGTGTATAATACCAGTAGACCGTATCGAGAGTAATATTATTTGTCGAAAAAGGGAATGACAGAATTTACCTCCTTCATCCTTTATTTTAAACTAACTGCTTATTTTGAGTTGAGCAAACACTGATGCTCCTGACACGAACATTGTGAGAGACAATAGATACAATTCATTAATTCAATATTATGTACTTACATTTTAATTTCCATCCTATAATCTTCTATTATCTCTCACTATGTATCCAAATTTCACTTTTTTCTTGTTCCTGGGTTGCAAGTGTTATTTCTGAGTTATCGACAACTAAATTAAATGAAAATAATACTAGGGTATTATTAGTTTTCGAAAAAAATGTAAATATGTAAAAGGGTGTTTGTTGGCTTTAATTTTTTTTAACGTATGGTACAAAATTGCAAATCTTATCTTTAAAAAAGCATTAGAGGGTTGTAGAATAATATTTGTTTATGGTAAACTTTCAAAACATTCTAGATTCATTAAATTCTAATAAAATCTCAAAATTTCTGTTTCGAAATTTCAAAATTTAGTATATTTTAATGAAGGTACAAGAATGTTCAAATACTTGCCGAAACACAATCTTGTAAATTTATAGAATCTTCTTTAATATGCTTGAATATTTCTTTAGAAATATTTAGGGAGGGATTCCTAGATCTGCTATCATTTCAGCTCTAGCTACCATAGTGACCACATCGGAGTGACTTGGCAACAAGATGCTGTAATCATGCTCTAGATGTATTTTGTTTGTTTTTTGCGGACAATTCCTAAAAACAAGACCAAAATAGTTCGGTTGTGACAGCGTCTATAAGACTTGAAGATTACAAAGAAATAATTTCGCATGTCAGTTGGGGACCAAGACATACACTAGGCTTTCATTTTGCTTGTGAACACTGCAAGAAAACTTAGGATGTTAGGAAAATTGTTGGTTGTAAAGAGTCAAGTATTAAATATCACAAGTATTCAAGCTATTATAATTGTTTGTAATCCAAAAGAGCAATGAAATATATATTTTTTTAAGTTCTACAGGTCACTATGGAGGGAAAAGAAGAACCATGAAATATGTCTTTTCTAGTATCTGATGTAAAACCACTAACATATCAAGCAACTGCTACTTCTGCATGGTAGACTATTATAAATGTCGAAGTGATAAAAATGAAACTGCTGTTTTCTATCCTGATCTTCCGTCCTCTATTGCAAGACTCAGACATAGTGACGACATTTATATATCTCCCCGTCAAGAAAGGAATAATCCAACTTCAGAAGGGAGCAACGATTTAGCAGCTTAAAAAGTCACTAAAGATGTAGAATACAGTGTCAGAGATATAGCTGTTGAGAAGATACCATCCAAACCAAAGAGACCTCGGAGATCTTGGTTTGCCAGAGTCAAATAGTGAAATTTTAATTTCCAGAGTCAAATGGGAAATATTAATTTTCAGAGTGAATGAGTGATAGTTGCCGGATGAACATGTGCCAGTAATAAGACAAAGGAAAGGTCCTAACCGATTCTCAAGATTCTCTAGTTATCAAGCTAATCTATGCTATTTTAATGATGCATCTAGTCTGTTGGCTACAATTGGAATTGCATATAATCCAGATGAGTGGACACTTCATTGACAGCTCCCCAAAAAGAATTTACGCTGTACTTCTCCCTAATTTTAATAAGTATTCATCCTTGGCTCATTCAGTATACTCGTATCTCATAGAGGACTTTAAATTTGTCACTCTCCTGCTACAAGCTTTGAATTACGAGTATAAGTAGCACAACTGAGAATTAATTGGTGACTTTAAAATGATAGCATTTCTGATAGGTCCCTAGGGAGGTTGTACTAAGTTTCCATGTTATCTCTGTCTTTTGGACAATAGGGATACTACAGCACATTGCCACTAGAAGTACTGAACAAAGAGAACTGAGTTTTCTGTTGGAGGGCATAATAGCTAACATGCGCTATGGATTGACCCCAACTCCGTTTTGGTCTTTCCATCGCTTTCAAAACTAAGTCTAATCAGGGAGATAGTTAGAGCTCTTTTCGACAATTCCACACCGTCCAAGAAACTTCCAAATTTCTTTCTCAGACTCTCTAGTACAAAAGTAAAAGCTTATGTATCTGTTGAACCAATTATCAGGAAAATCAAATTGTTGAGAATTCCATGAAAATCTGAAAATAAAGGAAAATAAAGCGAGGTAGAGTTTTGTTTCGGTGTCGCAAGACTTTGGGGGCAACCACAAAACTGCAATTATTTGAACTATTTGAGAACATAGTGAAAAGCTATGACCAATCAGGCAGCAGGAAGTCCCTGAAGGTGCATATCCTTAATGCCCATCTTGACAACTTCAACGACAATATTAGAGGATAGCCAGAAGAGCAAGGGAAGTGCTTCCATAAAGATATACTGAACTTTGAACAGAGATCCTAAGCAGTATACAATAAAATCATGATGGAAAACTACATATGGGATCTTGTACGGGAAAGTGAACTACTTTATAGACGAAAATTAAGAAAACTGTTCACTTCTAGCTTTTTTTACTTATTTACATATATTTCTTGTAGTATTGCAATAAAATCATATAAAGTTGACTGTGTTTTGCTAGCTATAAAATGAAAGAAAATAACAAAAAAAATCTATTTGGGGTAAATATTTCCTTAAACAAGGAAAGTTTATAACAATTAATGGCTATTTTCATTGTTTTGCAATAAAAGCAATTGGAGAATAAAACTTACTGGCCAATAAAAAATAAAATTGTGTTACATAGGCCCAAATAAGGGATAAAGTAGATATCAACTGTCAGATTGAGCACCTGTTAAGGCTGAAAGACGTGGCATGGGCCACGGCAACGAAGATTTCAAAGCCTTGGCTAGCAGAAAGGAATAAAGCAGGTATTCTGACTGCATCTTCGTTTCGGAATTCTTCCAATAACATATGGACAAAGTGATGAAAACCAGATGAAGGGAATCCGACCTTTGGCGAAAGAGCTGGATATGGAAGTCACCACCATGAAGCTGGCTCTAAATAACGACTTTCCCTTCCTTGCTACAATAGAAGCAAGAAAAAAATTCAGAAGCCAAGGCCAAGGATAACCACCTGACGAAGGAAAAAAACTCCTGAATAAGTGGAATCATCTTATTGAGACGGAGAAGGTCTGGTTCTTCCCAAATGAAAAGAACTTCTGCCAGGACAAATTGTAAAACACACATAACAGGAGATGGCTTGCCTCTAATTAAGGTATCATAAAGACCAAGTTCCCCCAAACTCTGGTGGTTTGTGGGTGTGTTTTCTTGCAAGTATGACAACATGCCGCCCCAACATCTTTGAGCAGGGTTCTAAACTCAATTTAAAGTGCAATACGGAGGTCTTGGGATTGTGGTCAAAGTTGGCAGAAGAACGTTTCTACTGGAATGTTATACGTGCAGAAAGAGTCAGAAGTGGTTGTCAAAGAATTTGAACGCCTTCAACACTCTTCTTTAATTATCCGTGTTTCAAACATTTGGGAGTTTCTTATTCTTTCAGATCTGTTGGGAGTTTGCCATATCATCGTCTTTTTCGAAAGATTGCCATTTCTTCAGTATTTCGTGAGGTTTGCCATTTTCTTGGTTCACGCGAGATTTTGCCATATATTTGGCTCATTTATTAGTATGTGATCTCGTTGGTTCATTCGTGAGTTATCCATTCACCCTAGTTCTTTCTAAAGTTTGTTATCACTTCAGTTCCTTTCGGCTTTTGCAATCTCCTTTTCTCTTTGGCAGTTACGCAAGTGGTTGTTTCAAGATTTTGCCATCCTTTCATCTCATTCTGAAATTTGCCATCTCCTCGTTTCTTTGGGGAGTTTGCAATCTTCTGGTTTTCTAAGGTTTTCTATTTCTTTTACTATTTCAAGAGTTTTCCTTTTCTTCATTTTCTTTCCGACTTTGCCATTTCCCTGTTTCTTTCATTGAAACAAAATGGTCATTGATATCTCAGTAACATTAGGGAATATACTATATCTTTGTTTATCAACGATTAGCATATGTGAAGGCAATATTTCAATTTAAATCTAAGGTTAACGTGGGGTCTAAGCAACTGATGGCCCGAATTTTTTTCATTTACTCCTTCTTATTTTTTGAGGAAAGCCTTGCATTTTATTTCCCTCCTACTTTATCACTTACTCAATTAGAAAAAAGGTACTTTGGAAATGAATCTTAGCAAAATGCTCAACCTAGTTTGATTGTTCCATATATTAAACAAGTATACAAATCATGACAGTAAGACTAGGGTGAGACTGTTGATAGCAAAATCTCTCGGATGTCTCAGCAAGTATAACATCGTATGTGTTCTAAATATAGAAAAAACTCTAAGATTTCTTTAAAATTTGCCCTGTTCAAAAATCAAAATTTGCTTTTCATCTTGTTACAAACTCATTTCCTTCATATTATTACTGATATTCAAAAGGGCTACCTACCTCTGTGCTGCTCATAAAGAACATATCCATAAAAATGTCATCTCGCAGAGATGGAGAACGTGTTTCAGCCTATCTGCCAAAAATTGAACACTTCAATTGCCCGAACAACTTTATGTTCCTGGTAAAAGTCAGATGGTGGCTTTGTTGAAGAGCCATGATGAGTGAGTTGCGAAATCTGTTGAGCGATGTAGGCTTGAGTATGTGTAGCTTATTTATGGCGTAGCCACCTATGTAGCGGTTGGGTTTACTAACACGGAAATGCATACTATATTTTTGACAAGGCCAGGTTTGGATTTATTCGTGATTGCCTCATGTCATTTGGTCCAAAGTTCACTTGGGTAGAGACCTTCTTGGAGGTTGACTGAAAGCTAGCAACTTGTATCCCCTTTCCCATAATTGAGTCATTACTTAGCTTTATTATGCCCTCTCTGAACCATCTTAAATTAAATTTTTAGCTTTATCTTTCGAAGGCAATGATCTCAAATTGGAGCTTAGGAGGGTTGTGTATTCAATGACTGTACGTTAGCCATCTGCTCTGTTGTTTAGTTACATTTAAATATAAAAGTGAGTACCTCAATTTTACGCTTCTTTTTTAAAGTTTCTTGCCTTAATTTTCCCCAAACTAGTAAAATATTGTGTGGCTTATATAATCTTAAAGGTATAATTTGGAGTTTTAAATACTCTTCCTGCAAGCTGCTATGGAACTAAGGGCGAAAGAAATTGACTTGAATCTTTTTCACGGTCAAGTTCAATTATTTAATGATTTTGTTCAGATGATACCACATGGAATAACATACAACAAATGCATGCTTAACTAAAAACTGTGTATTTTAGTCAAAAAATAGTTGTGTGGGGAGCATACATGGAAAAACCATATCAATTCATCCTAGAAAATTCTAAATTCTGTTGTAGTCTTCATAACATACCCATGAATATTCGCCTTAAAAAGAGAATATAGAGGGAAAAACTGAATTGCCGAGGCAAGAGGAGAGGAAGAATAAAATAGCTACAGTTGATTAAATAATACAACTCCCTACAATCCAATGAAGATCAAAATCACCTCTCTAAGCAGAAAAGCAGTAATGACATCAAACAAGAGTGGGCAGAAGAATTTTCCTTATACAGCAAAGTGATCATTAATGGGGCTATAAATTGAACAAGAAAGTAAGTCCCCCAATGACTTGCGTCGTTTTGTGGTAACATGATATATGGTTATTGCATTGATGGTTTCCCATGGTTCAAATCACTTACAAATTGCCTTTGAATGGCTAAATGACTCTTCTACCACTAGATGGCACTGTAGGTGTGCAAAAATGTATGAGATAAAAATTCCTTCTAACTCGATAATATAAATGGCCGATAAATTTGCCAACCCAAAACGGACTAAAGCCAGTCATAAGGCTAGAGTATTGGCGTGTAAATCCAACGGTACCGTGTTCGAAACTCAAGAGTCCCAAAACGTGTAAGAAAATCTCTCAAGAAAGAAAATGAAAGAATACGCTCGAAGTACTGACTCAACAAGTATCAAGAAGCACGAAGAAATCAGCAACTCAAGATAGATGTAAGAAAATAAAGATGCATCAAATAAGACAACGAAGGTTAAGGACCAACCTAGCCAAGAAGAACACGGAAGTCAAGGAAAATTCAAGACAAGCGTTTGAAGGGCCAACTTGAAGAAATAAGGAAATTCAGCCAAAAAGAAAAATGGATTCGAGGAAGACAACCTGCATCGAGGAAACCAAGTGAAAAAGCAAAAATAATATTGATAAATAAACAAGAAAGGGGATAATAAGGATATGCTCCTCCCCCATAACTGGTGACCCTCAACGGCCGAACAATCTTCTCATCTTCGCAACAACTGCTCCTGCTCTTCTACTAGAGATTTAAGAAAAAGTGCTGCTGGGAACTTCGGAGACGCGGGAAGGAGAAGCTATTACTCATTTATTAGAGACAAGACTTCGTTCGCTTTCCTCATTCCCACTGAATTAGCTCCATTCATCCCGCAGACTCGAAGGACGTAGGAGGGAGAGCTACTACTCCTTGATTAAGAAGTCCAAGACTAGTCTCTCCCCAATCCTCAAATTCGCTCCCCTTTCTAGAAAGGGACCTGTTTAGGGGTGCGAAAATGTATCAGATAAATTTCTTCTAACTTGATAATATACTGTAAATAGCCGATGAATTTACCAACCAAAATGGACTAAAGCCGGTCGTGAGGCTAGAGTATTGGCGTTCAAATTCAACGGTAACGCGTTGGAAACTCAAGAGTTCAAAAACTTTTAAGAAGATCTCTCAAGAAAGAAAACGGAAGAAAAGGGCTTGGAGGACCAACTCAACAAGGATTTCAAAGAATTAATCAACTTAAGATAAATCTAAGAGAATGAAGATGCATCAAATAAGACAACGAAGATTAAGGACCAACCTAGCCAAGAAGAATAGGAAGTCACGATAAAGTGAAGACAAGCGTTTGAACGGCTAACTTAAAGAAATAAGGAATTTCAGTCAATAAGAAGAAAATGGATTCGACGAAGACAACGTGCATCGAGGAAACCAAGTAAAAATAAAAAATAATATAGATGAAATAAATAAATGGGGATAATAAGATATGCCCCTCCCCATAACTGGGGACCCTCAACGGCCAAACAATTTTCTCATCTTCGTTACAACTGCTCCTGCCCTTCTACTAGAGATTTAGGAGAATGTGCTGCTGGGAACTTCGAACACCCGGGAAGGAGAAGCCATTACTCATTGATTAAAGACAAGACTTCGTTCGCTCTCCTCAATCCCACTAAATTAGCTCCACTTATCCCGCAGACTAGGAGGCCGTACGAGGGAGAGTTAATACTCTTCGATTAAGAAATCCCAGACTACTCTCTCCCCCATCCTCAAATTCGCTCCGCTTTCTAGAAAAGGACCTGTGTAGGGATGCGAAAATGTATGAGAGAGAAATTCCTTTCAACTCGATAATAGAAATGACCGATAAAAAAATTACCACCCAGGAGGGACTAAAGCCGGTCGTTCGAAACTCAAGAGTCCAAAAACTTTTATGAAGAACTGTCAAGAAAGAAATCGGAAGAAAACGGCTTGAAGGACAAACTCAACAAGAATCAAGAAGCACGAAGAAAAATTATCAACTCAAGATAAATGGACGAAAATGAATATGCCACAAGAAGAATGAAAATACGAAGATTAAGGAGCAACCCATCCAACAGGAAAACGGAAGCCGAAGAAAATGGAAAGTTCGAAGAGCCAACTTAAGGAAATTCAGACCAGAACAAGAAAATTCGAGGAACTTGCATCAAGATGAATAAAATAAAAATTATAATAAGGATATGCCCCCTCCCCCCATAGCACCACTCAGCGCCAAATTCAATGGCAGATTTGGAATCTCCAGTATGAATAGCCATATTTCAAATGGTCATATGGGTCATTTCATAAAAAAATAGCGACTCTTTGACCTGACCCTTCACCGCATGTAAAAACCAGAGTACCAGAAACGTAGTTAAGCCTTTGACGTAAGCACGAACAAGGAAATGTTAGAACGTCTTTACATTAAGGTCCCGAAATCGCCAGAATATTATAAAGAAATTCAATTCCTAAATCAGATCAAGGCTTTTAAATTTCAGTGTCCCTTTAAACGTGAACTCCAAATACCATACCATAAAACTTCATAGGATATAAAACAACTCTTCTACTAATTAACATTAGCTTAAGAAAGCCTAGTTGATACGATATGGATTTTCTTCGTTGATGTACTGGGTTTGAAGCAGAGCGAAAGAGGCCACAAACAACAACTAATGGAGAGGTCTGGTCACCGAGTGCAAGGGCCCCGTTCCACAGAAGTGAGTAAGGTAACTATCAAAATCGGATTAGAGTCAAGAACATTGAACTACTTCGAACCAATATCCTTCAAAAGGCCTGGCTTGTATTGCATTCAAGCTCAGCAGCTAATATTATGCTGATCTTTATATTGATTTCCTTATCCGATAGAGTGAATCGCCTTGCTATGATGAATGGCGTAACCTATCTATTTATTAAACATAATAAATAGAAGGGAAGCAAAGAACACCTCGATTTTCTCACACAACTAAACATTACTGCGATCAAAGCACAATTCCAAAATAAGGCTATGAATATCTCGGGCATATCACCCACGAGGCTACAGCCTGATTTGGTGCCATAAAATCTTGATATACCCAAACATCAACCTATGAAATTTTTCCTATGTATCAGACGCCTGAAAGATCTAATTTTAAAACAACCTAAACAACGTTCTTAATACCATGTTAAACAGGAAGAGATCAAAACAGTACTACAAACCAATCATCACATAGTAACAACAAAAATCCATCAAACAAGCCTTAAAATATAATAGGCGAACGAGGAAGTGGGGAGGAATGGGGCTAATAATATAAATCTTTAACAGACATGCAAAATTGAAGTTAACATAAAATGTTGCTTCTACTAAGGATCTTTCTACTCCGTTTGTCTTTCATTTCAATATCCTTTTGTCTCGTTCTCTCTCTATCCAAATGTTTTCCCTTTATATCTACAATGTCCCCCAAATTTATTATTCATTGCCAAAACTTTGTTCGCGAAACATTGGGATAAAATTGGTGCTCGTTGGCAATTGTCGTTCTAAATCCTCCGCCTCAGATTTTCATTAAGACTGAGCATTAATCAGAGAACATTCGTAGGACAACAAAACACCTACAACAAGATGATGTTCAAGTAATTAATATGAATTTAGGGTCTAATTTTAAGTAACATTCGTAGAATTATACGACAAAGTGATAAGATCCAAACTTAGCTCGGAATGATATATAATAAGAAAAAAGGAAACACGATCTATTAAAAGCCACCATAACCTATAAAAGATCGGGGAGCACTGAAGAAGAAAACCCGAGACAAAACAATCAATAAACATCCCCAAATTTAACTAGCCCACAAATAGGGTGAGGCTTCACATTGAGGTAACTATAGCCAACATAGGATAGGAAAATAAAGAATAATGGTGTAAGGCTACATGAGCACATAAAAAATCCCAATAGAAAAGAGAACATAAATAATAGTTGAAAAAAAAACAAAACAAATATAGTCATAAAAGATCCTTCGGGTAATACCATCACTTCTGCAACTCAAGTGGAAACTTTATTTTGCATATTATTGAAGCTAAGCCATATAATAATAATAATAATAATTAAAAATTCTTATAACGCGCTGTTCAAGGCCAAAGGCCTTCACAGAGCGCACGTTCGGCTGTGGGCTAAGATCAGAAGAGTGAGTAGGCAATCCTGAATAGATGCGTTTTCAGGAGTCGCTTGAAAGTGGTAAGTGAGGCAGCAGATCTAATTACGGCTGGAAGAGCATTCCAGAGCTTGGGGGCACAGACTGAGAAGGAGCGATCACCCATTGAGCAAGGGGACGAGGGAAGAGTATTCAGGAGATAAGAATGAGATGACCGAAGGGGCCGAGGGGTAAGACGTTGGGAAAGAGCAGATGAAAGGTAGGTTGGGGCCTTTTGGTGAAGCACCTTGAAAGTGAAGAGAAGAATCTTGAAATGAGGTAGGGTTAGTTGCGGGATGGAGTCATATTCGGATCGCTTTCTCAGTGGCTTCCCTACGCCGTAGATACCCGTGGTTCTGATCTTATGTTAATCATTTGGTCCCTACTAAAAATAAAATAACATTAAATGAGTGCAGATCAAGGGTAAAAAAACTACCATTGATATATATATATATATATATATATATATATATATATATATATATATATATATATATATATATATATATATACATATATTGGAAGTAGTTACTTCTGGGTGAAGATAATTTAATTTTAAGAAATGAATCCAAGGACCAAAAAGAAAGTATTTTCCATTAAACTGATTCTTTAATGAGAAAGTTTCAGGCTCCAAGCCGATCTTCAGGTCAGACAAAGAGAAATGAAGAAATATTTAAATTCTAACATATTAATTATTAGTATAAGTTGAAATCCAAATTAGATAGATAAAACATCCTTTAAAAGGGGTGGACTAAGGAGAGAAAGGTTCGCGTGATATACAATGTATGTTGATAAGAGCCCAAGGAAATAAAATGTGGTATCGCAACCCCCCAAACTATAACGAATATATTACATGGCCTTAAAAACTTAATATTTCGGTGAAAATAGTCTTCCCTATCCTCTTCGTCTTTAAATCTCTTCTTAATTTATAAGGGTTACGTAATATATTCCTTACCCTTTGTGGGATTGTGATACCACCTTTGATGTTGTATGGTCTATTAACAATATATGTATATATATATATATATATATATATATATATATATATATATATATATATATATGTATATATATGTATATATATATATATATATATATATATATATATATATATATATATATATATATATATATATATAAATATATATATATATATATAAATATATATATATATATATATATATATATATATTTATTTTAAACAAAATTCAACTTATTATATATTCGTACTATAAAACGATAAAAGCCAACAATCTCGTAAGAAAAACAACAGCTACCAAAACCCCTTGTATCTATATCAACCAACATAGTTTATGAGTTTATCTGCCCCAAGAAAGACTTCAAAATGTATTGGCATGACAACCATTCCACTTTCGAGCCGTTTAACCATAGATCTGCAAAGAGGAGGGCATAAAAAATCATATAAAGAACGCGCATAGCATCAACCTAACTAAAGATATTTTAATTGAAAGCACCAGAATTAAACGAAAAGGGTGAAATAAAGCTAGGCTGAACATCTTAGAAGCCATCTTAATGAATGAAGAAAAGCTGGCCATCAACACCCAGTTGAGAGTCTAGGTTTTCGGCTCCTTCTTTGGATAGGAGCCGGACTACATCCTTATTTTCCCGGCATATCGCGATGAATCCATTTGGGATCTCAATCAGCTTTATGAGCGCGATCCTCAGTTTTGCGGATACGGATTGACACACCATCTTCTTCTCCGGTGCCTTTTTTCCTAGTATGTTCCTTAGGGGTACCCTCTTATGGAGAGCCTCCATCGTTGCGGGTATCTTCTCTCTTCTTTTTTGTATTTTGTGTTCTTCTCTGTAAGAAATGTGTAATTATTATGTTTTCGGTGAGAAAAGTCAGAAGTGGTAAGGGTGGCAGAGCAGAGAGTGTGTTTGGAGCATCAAATGAGAAAAACGCTCCGGTCCAATTTCCTGTTGGTCTCCCGCTCGGATGGTGCCGGGATGATGGGTGATGATGGATGGGGGTGAGTCTCGAGTGGGGACCTCAGAGGGTTGAGCTTGGTGGACTTGATGCATAGCGGCCGAATCAACGACCGCTAAGTTTTTGCCACCCCCTCACGGGTGCGTACGCCAAAACTGCATCCAACTAGATAGAGAGGGGGGTACTTTCCTCTATGATTCTGGCCGGGCCCCCGGGCGATGAGGATCTCTCCTCCGCCCGGGACTCGCAGTTTTGCCCCAGATTCGAGAAAATTTCTGACTTGTGCTCCGGCTGTGGGCTAGTCTTCAAACCAGTTTCCACGCAAGCCCTTAATTATGCCAGTCCAAGTGGCCGAAATAGGGAAGACGAAATTAATGAAGGGCAGTCATCTGAGCAGGTTCCCACGCAGGGCGGTGGACGGGAGCAAAAAGGTGCTTAAGGCCTCATTTTATTTCGTCACTCGCAGCGAAAAGATATCTTAAATCTTTGCAAATCAACTGGGATCCTGATGACTCCCAGGACTGTCGCGTTCTCAGTTGGCGAGGCTCAAAAGTCCGTAAATTAAGCACGAGTATTTAAAATCGCTCTTTAGAAAGTAGTAAGGCAATAATGCTACGCAGTGGATGGAATATTCGCCCAGCGAGTAGTAGGATCAACGATCAACGATAAAAAAAGGTAGAAAATGTGTAAGAGTAGAGATATAGGTAGAAGAGGTGTATAATAGAGAGAGAGTAGTTGTGCCAGGTTGTCTGGCTACCTCAGTCGGTTATATCTTTATTAGCTGTAGTTATTATTACTAGTTTCTTATTGCAGCATTCAAGCCTTTAAATTCTTGTAGGCCTCTTGATGGTTGGATGACTTTACTTATATTAATGTGTCCGCTTCGGATCTTTTGTTATATTTATTCATTTATTGTTATTTTGTTATATTTACGTATGTATTTTCCGCTTCGGATCTTTTATTTTATTTATTTATTTATTTTTTTATTATTATTTTTTTTTAATTATGTTATCCACTTCGGATCTTTTAGTTAATATTATGCTTATGTTTATTATATTTATTCCTCTTATTTAACTGTTCCCTTAAGATCATTTATGACCAATTTGTTATCATTATTTACGTGAAATAAATCAGTTTGGTTTTCTTTATCCATCGTATAATATTGAATTGTCAATGTGAATTGAAATAAGATTTAATCTTCTGGGAGTTTCTCAATAAATCGGTTGGATTACTTGTCGAGCAATTATTTTGCTGCTTTTAAAAGCTTGCCTGAACCTTGAGGTTCTGTATGTCTAAAGCAGGTAGTCTAATCAGGTTCAGCACCTCTTCTGGCATATTATCATAGACTTTCTGCCAAATGTTTTGTGCTCGTCTATTTAGGGTAATGTTTAATGGCTCGATGTCCGTCGCTTCATGTTATTATCTAGTAGGAATGTAGCCAAGCAGTGACACGTTGGTAATAAATCTTATTGCCTTATTTGGGAATTTTGAGCTTTCTTAATAACTGTTTCACCAACAACAGATAGAGTTTCCTTTTGTTTAAAATAAATATATATATATATATATATATATATATATATATATATATATATATATATATATATATATATATATATATATATATATAGTTATTTTAAACAAAATTTAACTTATATATATTCGTACTATAAAACGATAAAAGCCAGCAATCTCCCAAGAAAAACAACAGCTACCAAAACCCCTTGTATCTATATCAAACAACATAGTTTATGAGTTTATCTGCCCCAAGAAAGACTTCAAAATGTATTGGCATGACAACCATTCCACTTTCGAGCCGTTTAACCATACATCTACAAAGAGGAGGGCATAAAAAAATCATATGAAGAACGCGCATAGCATCAACCTAATTAAAGATATTTTAATTGAAAGCACCAGAATTAAACGAAAAGGGTGAAATAAAGCTAGGCTGAACATCTTAGAAGCCATCTTAATGAATGAAGAAAAGCTGGCCATCAACACCCAGGCTACGAGCTCGAATCGAAAATTAAAGTTGTTTAAAAAATTCCACTAACCGGATTGCCTCGTTTCCCTTGATATTAGGCTCAAGTGAGGAAGAACGAATAACCCATAAAAACTGTTTTCGTTTCATTCAACCTGATTCAGACTCCACCATATTTCATCGGTAATGGGGAAAAGAATACCTAAAGGCGCTCCGAAGATGATCGAATAGATCGAAAGCTCAGCAATTTAAAGTTTGTTTTTTTCTAAACGCATTTATTTAAATGGATATGAACATAGGAAAAGTTATCTACTCTCTACAACACAGACTAAAAAGAGAGTAAGAAGAATAGAAAGTTGCCAAAGGAAAGAAAAGGTAATTAGGTAAAAGGTCATGTTTTATGCATGTACTATTGAAGTCCACAGCTGCGGCAGCGCGTTATTAAATTTAACTCGTATTTTCTTACAAGTTTATTAACGGGGTCTTCGTGTCGAGAAAAAAAACATCTGCGAATGACATTCTTTATTCCTAGATCTTTTTCGACCGTGTTAGGTCATCTTCAGGGAATGAACACAGAAATGGAATTATTTCGTATGTTGTAAGAGTAGATGGAAGTAGGGGATAGAGTAATGGTGTGCGGACAGATAGCGGAAAGTAGACCAGTGGTGAAAAGGGAAAGAAGTGTGAAAGGGTGCAAAGAGGTGATAGAGCATGGTGATCAGGCCTATCGCTTTTAAGTATTTTTGGTTTTGTAGTGCCTATGTTGTCCTTGAGTTAGTTTATATATATATATATATATATATATATATATATATATATATATATATATATATATATATATATATAATATGGCATTCAAGCCATTTGTCTTCAAAATTAATTAATGTCTTTGGATATGATATGCGCATTTGCTGTTTTAGTAATAATTACTTTATTAATTACTTTATTGTTTTGCTTAGAGTCTTTATTTTTTCGTATATCTTGTAGTGTGTGTAATTCATGCATTTTGTTTTTTGATGGATGTCTTCTTTGGTAAATTTCAGTCATTATTGGTAGATTTGGGTCTTCATCGGTGAATTAGTAGAAATCGGTGAGGTTTTATAGTTAGGTAAGTTTTTTCTTAGTCGGATTTTTTATTGGTTTAGGGTAAAAACATTTCTATTATCATGTCTAGAACGGCACTTCTGCTCCGCCAGCTAAAACCCCGGCGGAGCTTGGAAATCTGGCGCGACTTATTCCTCTTCTGTTCTGGTCAATCATTTGAACGATATCATCGTCCAATTTACGATTAACCATTTCCAGCATATTCCTTGTCCGTTGTTCTACGACAATGTTAATGGGACTTAACCCCGCCTCCCGATGCAGCTCTTCCTATCGTCTTTTTTCTCCCCTGAGTGTACCTGTAATTAGGTAGGTAGATTTATTCTGCACCACTTGTAGTTTCCTCTTTTGTGTCTTCGAGACACACTAGTGAGCAGGAACGGGGTATAACTGCTTTGATCTTACAAGTGCATTGTCGATCTTTTTTTTATTGATCTGACGAAGATATCTGAACCTATATAGAGTCTTGACTGCAGCAGTTGCCTTGGTGATTTTTTCTTGGACGTGCTTCTTAAACCCAAATGAGGTAATCTTTATTCTGAGTACATTGCACTCCATGGTATAGGGATAACGTCTATCTCCCACCCTGACGTCCTAACGTAGACTCCTGCCTATGGGTACTACTTTGAACTTTTGCCTGGTTCGTGTGGATCTTCCACCGGGCCTCGTAGGTGTTAAGATTTTCAATTTCTGCTGCTGTCATACGAGCTCGTCAAGGCGCATTCCTTTATGGACAAGTAATTATCTGGGTGAAATCATCGGCGAATTGAATGTTGAGGCAAGTGGGAGTTAAAGAGGCTGTGACATCCGCGGTGTAAATTAAATAGAGAGTTGGAGACAGGCACCTCCCCCCTCCCTGAGGAAGGCCCGCAGTAAGGGGAAACTTTGGTCCGTCCCTGCACCCTCAAATGATGTACGCTGCTCTCTTCATGACATAGTCACAGAGAGTTCTTTTTAAGGTTTCACTTAAGCTAAGTCGTAAGATTTTGTTCTGCATTCTACGTTGCCACACCTTATCAAACGCCTTTGATTAATCCCAACAAACAATATCCACGTAACTCTTTTCTCGTTTTGCTTGGGCTAGCTTTTCTGTGATGACATTAATTGCCACTTCTGTACTTTGCTTCCTCCTAAACCCAAATTGATGTGTGTTGAAGAGAGAGTTCTCCTCCAGGTGAGACACCAGTCTTTTGTTGAGGATCTTTTCGAAGAGCTTCCCGCCAAATTCTAGAAGTGAATTTGGCCGATAGCTCTCCTTCAACTTTGGGTTCTTTCCGTGCTTAGGCAAGAAAATCATCTTAGCCGTTTTATAAGCATCTGGAAAGTGTCCCGTGTTCAGACAGGCGTTATATATTCTTCTTATCCCTTGAAAGACATTGGCTGGTGCCTTTTCAATGTTAAGCTTTGTAAGCCTCGATTGTCCTGTGGCTTTTTGTTGGAATAAGTGGAGCGCACCGATTAGTTCTTCTTCGGTAATCTCGGCGTCTCCGTCGCGGTGTCTATCCACCTGGTGGTGAGAGTGTGTCGTGTGTATTTGTGTGTTAAGCTCTACGATGATATATCTTTCAAACTCTACGTCATAGTCTTCGTTTTCCTCTTCAGTTATACTGACTAAAGATCTTTTACCAATAACTTCAGAATAGCTCTTCAATTCTTCCTTCTTCCGTCTCGATGTTTTCATCTTCCTTTTGTAGCTCAATCTTCTGCTTCTTCTTTCCAGTCGATCCTTTGTGATTTCTGCTCTTTTTCAAATTTCTTTGGGAATTGCTTCGTGATCGTCGCTATCGATCGCATCCTCCAATCCTCTACATTGTTGTTCGAGGATCAACTGGTTCAGTTCTTCTTTGACTTCTTTACTTCGCTGTATTGAGTGAACTGACGAATTCACGATGTTTATTTAATACAATAACTTTAGCTCACGGTATAATTCCTTCATGTAGGCGGTCCATATGTCAAGAGAGATGTTCCTATACTCGGATTTATGGATATAAGCCCTATCTGTGCTGATGAGATGGTTATTGAGGTCGTCGAGTGCCTCGTCTAAGTTGGGCTGATCATAGGCCTCGAGAAGGCGCTCATAACGGGGGCCAGTCTGCTCTTTTGTAGTTTTTTTAGATTACAGCTGGTATTTGTATAGAGTTCCTGTTGATAGTGACTAGGATCCCTATATGGTCACTACATGGTATTTGGACTGGTTCCATGTAGTAATTGAACAGTAGCTAATGATTTGCCAGACAGATGTCTAGTTTTGTGGCACTTCCTGCTCTGTTAAAGTTCGGGAATTCGGGGCCTATTCGCTGGGCAATATTTCTGTCCAGCAATAGGTCCAGGCTTCTCCCTATTCCGTTGAAGGTCCTGTAACCGGATTCTCGGCATCTGGCGTTAAGGTCCTCCATTAGTATGGTGGGGGCTCTTCTGCCAAATAGGCCAGTGAGAGTGTGAATAGGCAACACATCTCTCCTTGGCGGTTGATATCCGGTTGCAATGACCAACTTTCCTAAGTCGAGCTCGACCTCAATCGCGAGGTACGATTCTTCTAAGTTTCTTATCTGCTTGTATTTGATCCCTTTCTTTATTGCAATAGCGTCTCCGTCGAACCTCTCCTGCGAATAATTTGTGATAAACACATCGTAGTTCCAGATTTTCATTTCTGCACTACGCGTGTTGATCCCTTGTTCTGAAATTAAGATGATGTCCGCATCAATTTCCCTGAATACATTTCCGTAAAGAATTCCTTTCGTCGTCCAGCCGTTGGTATTAATTTCCAATATCTTCAGTGCGTTCCGTAACATGGTGAATTTTTACGTATGCTTCTTCTTATTCTTATTCTTCTTGAGGGCTGGCTAGGCGGTTTTACTTTGCCCAGGATTTTTCTTTTCCCCAGGGGGACTCGGGATTTTAGACCTGCTCTTTGTAGCTCATCTACGGGTGCAGGGGCCTTCTTCGTTGTCGGGAGAGGAGGATCCCTCCTCACTTTCTGCCATTTACTCGTCGTCGTCCTCTTCGGATTCTTCCGATCAGGCAGCTTAAACGATCTCCTCTAGTCCAGACTTGACGGTATTGTTCTTTATGACTGAGTCCTTAAATGCCTTGGAGTATTCGGGGTCTGCAGGCATAATTACTGAAGGGAGATTATTCGCTTTCAGGTGAACATTCAGTACTTGGTTATAGCATCCAGGCTTTACTGCATTAGCCACCTTGCGTGAGTAATGCAGATTAGTATTTTTGCACTCAAATCTCCCGTCATATTCATCTGTGCAAGTGCAGGGCAGGTTTTATTTCTGCATTCTTCTTGGCGGCGTTCGCGTACGTCGTTTCTTCGGCTTTCCTTTTCCACGCGGCGCTTGAGGAAGTTCAGGTCCATGGTTTTATGTTCCCCTTTGCAATTTAGGCATCTTCACTTGGTGCTTTCGCATTTATCAAATCGATGCCCTTCTGTGGCATCGATTATGGTTACTTGTCCTTTTGCGACACGAATCAAGAATTAGACAACCTTTTGAGTGCAAATTCAAGGAAAAAATTAGAAGAGATCGGCCTCATACCACGAGTTCCCCCACATGTATCAGCCAAGAGATCGATCGGTGGCAGACGTATCAACCCTTACGTTGGTACTCACTTAGCGGAAGAGATAAAACTAGAAGTGGAGGCAAAACAAAGTTGAGCAAAGATCGACGACGCTTTAAAATTCCAGAACCGCGAAGGAGAGGAACACTCCCATGTGTTCTAATTAATTTTTCAAACCACTGAGATGGCATTGAGCGAGAGGTTTTCGTGCCGTTGCAGATCTGCTTCTTATGCTATGCCCTCCAAAAGCATGCCACTAAGGACTATCAGGCTACAGTCAAGATCTATTCTAAGTGCTCAGAATCTGGCCACACGTGTAGAGATTGTACTAGCTCCAATAAGAAATGTATCAATTGTGTCAATTCACATCGTACACTATCAATGGCTTGCCCAATAAAGAAGGCCTTGATAACGGACAAGAAGAAGACCATGATCGAGGAGAGGAACCAAAGTAGGACTTCTTCATATGCACAGGAGACGAAAGATTCTCAACAGATAAGCACGATACAGATAGACCAGAACATGAGACCAGACTTTATTATGTGCATATTACACGCGCATTTCGTGAACATAACGAACACTGGCAGTTAGGCAACTGAATTAAACAAGATGCTGGTGCAGAATGGACTAAAGCCAATGTGGTTTCCGGATAACCCACCATCAGGAGAACTATTTAAAGCCAAATTATCGAATCCAAAGCAACCAGAGACAATACCTCGCTCTGCTTCTCGCGATTTGCGCTTGCGCAAGAAAGGACGAGTCGTGAAAGAGGACTGCCAGATGGAAATTAGTGACCAACTGAAAGAGACCCTCTCAGAAAACGATGAGGTTGTATCTGTGGCTTCGACATCTTCCTATGTTGCACCAATTTATCGGACGACCCAAGATCTGTGCATCACAATCTACGGCTCTCCATCTGCTCCCATTTCAAAGAAAGCTAATGTCAACGAGCTTATAGAAGGAGTCACTAAAGGCAAATATAAATGGGACTATGCTGCTGACGTTAATGAAGAATCACTCCTGGACGCCTTCGTGAGAGGATAAGTAGAAATATGCCCCGAGTCCTGCTTTAAACTTAACCAGGAACAATACAGGAAAAAAAGATCTGGTAGGGTAAGGTCACCAGCCAGAGAAAAAGGGACTAAAGGTAAGCATCCTAATATCAATTAACCATGGCTATCTCTACCAAACTCATCAGGAACCTTAAGATCTTCTCGCTGAACGTTAACGGATGAAAGAACAAAAGCGGTGCATACAATGAATCATCAGAAACGCTGATCCCGATATCTTGCTTATTTCTAAGCATAGATTAGATGATAGAACAGAACGTATAAAGATTAACAACTATGAAGTTCTAATGGCTAGCCACTTAAAAGAAAACTACGATGGGGCTGCAATTGCAATCAGAAAAGGCATTAGATTTAAAGAAATACAGGACCTAGAGGAATCGTATTTGGTGGTAAGGTTCCCTATGACATATGATGACCTGGTGGTTGCAGTCGGGTATCACTGGCCCAAGCGCCCGTATTTACCGCTCCCCAACTTTATGCGTCTGTTTAGGAGAGAGGCCTCAACGATACTTTTCGGAGATCTGAATGCCCGGTGCAGGGAGGCCGGCTATACGAGGTCCTTTAATGGAGCTAGTAACTCACTGAGCCTCCTAATAGACAGAGGATTTGTGCAAAAGAGAAGGGCCAAACTTCTCCACATTCCATACAGCAAGATTATCGACTACACCAGACATTGTGCTAACAAATCGTAACTTTTCTCTTAACCATGTTACTCTCCCGGGCCCTTTCATACCGTCAGATCATATAAGTATGATTACCCACGTCTCCACTTCTCCAATACAAGTGCAGATTTCCAAACAAAGATGCCTAGCAAGAGCTAACTAAGAATTATACCGTGAACACCTGCGCCAAATGCATATCGAACATCTCGAGGGGGCAACGTTAGAAGAGATCGACGAGAAACTTGATTTTCTTACCTCGAAAATCTTGGAAGCTGACCGCCTGGCTATCCCCTGGACGGAGCATAAAATTCTCCCTTATCCAAGATGGGACGAAAATATACAGCAGAAAATGGATCAGCTGGAGGCAGTCGTCTTCTTCATAGATATGCATGGTAACACGGCACAACGGTACCAAGAGCTGCGTGAATTGAGAAACGAGATCAGGCAACTCATACTTGAGAAGACGAGAGGCCAGTGAGATCAAATCATTGCTGAAATCGACGCAGAAGGAGATCCCAAAAAGTTTTGGTGTCAAATAAAGAAACTGAGAGGCACTCCTCCTAGAAACAACATCAGCATTAGAGTCAACGGCATAGAATATACTGAAGACCGTGATATTCAGAGAGAATTTAGACAATATTGGCAAAACCGCTTTCGCATTAGCGATGAGGACAATGAGTTATTTAATGAGAGGTGCCGACCTCAATCCAAATCGCTTCGTGGAAAGATCCCGCATTGCATGAGATGAAGGTAGCCCGTTCACGCATGAAGAATACGAGTGGGTCCTCAAAAGCTTTAACAGGCATAACAGTCATCAGTAAAATGCACATGCTGTATGCCCTCAATAACATCAACGAAGGTCTACTGGAGATATTTAATGCCTGCCTCAATGTTGGGAATTTCCCGGACCAATTCAAAAAAGCCCGTATGATTTTTATTTTGAAACCTGGCAAACCGAAGAAGGAAATCAGCAGCTATAGGCCCATCTTCTCGTTGGAGTTTATGGGCAAATTACTCGAAAAACTTTTCAAAACCAGACTAAGGACCTTCCTGGCAACCCGTAACTTATACAACTTTCAACAACATGGGTTCAGGAGGAAATTAGGTATGGAAACGGCTCTGGCATTAATTACGGAGAAAATAGCGATGGGAAAAGCGACGAATGGTAATGTCGATATCTTACTTCGTGACGTGGCCTCGGCATTTGACAAGGTATGGCTACCGGGTCTTAAAAGCAAACTGAGTGAAATAGCCATGGATGGAAACTTAACCAGGATTTTATGCGACTATCTGGAGGAAAGAGAAGCAGTAATGAAGATAAATGGTACAGAAGGGATATCCTTTAGTCTCGAGGCTGGGGTACCTCAAGGTGGCTGCCTCATTCCCACCCTGTATTTAGTGTATACTGGGGATTTACCACATCCTGTTCAAGACCTTACCCAGTATGTACAACTAGCAGATGATATCACTCAAATCGTTACCAGCGTTTACAAATATCCTAATGATATCGCTAAAAGGACAGGGAGGGAAATTGTTAATGTTAACAACTTCGAAAGAAGAAATAAGATAAAAACAAATGTCAAAAAGTTCAGAGCGATACAAGTTGGTCGTTGGAAAACATCGGACATGCTAGTGCAGGATGAGCTCTATGAGTACTCGAGAGAAGGCCGAGTTCTAGGCTTGGAATTAACATCGAATGGGTACAGGTCCCATTACCTACAAAAGATCGCCGTTGCTGCGAAAACGCTACAGTCTCTCTATCGCCTTAGACATCTCTTGGTGAGCAACAAAAGGAAACTCTATCTGTTGTTGGTGAGACCAGTTCTGTTGTACCCGGCTATACCCCTTAATACCCTGAGCAAAACAGTTATTAAGAAAGCTCAAAATTCCAAAATAAGGCAATAAGATTTATTACCAACGTGTCACTGCTTGGCTACATTCCTACTAGATTATTACATGAAGCGATGGACATCGAGCCATTAAACATTACCCTAAATAGACGAGCACAAACATTTGGCAAATAGTCTATGATAATATGCCAGAAGAGGTGCTGAACCTGATTAGACTACCTGCTTTAGACATACTGAACTTAAGGTTCAGGCAAGCTTTTAAAAGCAGCAAAATAATTGCTCGACAAGTAATCCAACCGATTTATTGAGAAACTCCCAGAAGATTAAATCTTATTTCAATTCACATTGACAATTCAATATTATACGATGGATAAAGAAAACCAAACTGATTTATTTCACGTAAATAATGATAACAAATTGGTCATAAAATGATCTTAAGTGGACAGTTAAATAAGAGGAATAAATAAAATAAACATAAGTATAATATTAACTAAAAGATCCGAAGCGGAAAATACATACGTAAATATAACAAAATAACAATAAATGAATAAATATAACAAAAGATCCGAAGCGGACACATTAATATAAGTAAAGTCATCCAACCATCAAGAGGCCTACAAGAATTTAAAGGCTTGAATGCTGCAATAAGAAACTAGTGATAATAACTACAGCTAATAAAGATATAACCAACTTAGGTAGCCAGACAACCTGGCACAACTACTCTCTCTCTATTATACACCTCTTCTACCTATCCTCTCTACTCTTACACATTTTCTACCTTTTTTCATCGTTGATCGTTGATCCTACTACTCGCTGGGCGAATATTCCACTGCGTAGCATTATTGCCTTACTACTTTCTAAAGAGCGATTTTAAATACTTGTGCTTAATTTACGGACTTTTGAGCCTCGCCAACTGAGAACGCGACAGTCCTGGGAGTCATCAGGATCCCAGTTGATTTGCAAAGATTTAAGATATCTTTTCGCTGCGAGTGACGAAATAAAATGAGGCCTTAAGCACCTTTTTGCTCCCGTCCACCGCCCTGCGTGGGAACCTGCTCAGATGACTGCCCTTCATTAATTTCGTCTTCCCTATTTCGGCCACTTGGACTGGCATAATTAAGGGCTTGCGTGGAAACTGGTTTGAAGACTAGCCCACAGCCGGAGCACAAGTCAGAAATTTTCTCGAATCTGGGGCAAAACTGCGAGTCCCGGGCGGAGGAGAGATCCTCATCGCCCGGGGGCCCGGCCAGAATCATAGAGGAAAGTACCCCCCTCTCTATCTAGTTGGATGCAGTTTTGGCGTACGCACCCGTGAGGGGGTGGCAAAAACTTAGCGGTCGTTGATTCGGCCGCTATGCATCAAGTCCACCAAGCTCAACCCTCTGAGGTCCCCACTCGAGACTCACCCCCATCCATCATCACCCATCATCCTGGCACCATCGGAGCGGGAGACCAACAGGAAATTGGACCGGAGCGTTTTTCTCATTTGACGCTCCAAACACACTCTCTGCTCTGCCACCCTTACCACTTCTGACTTTTCTCACCGTAAACATAATAATTACACATTTCTTACAGAGAATAACAAAAATACAAAAAAGAAGAGAGAAGATACCCGCAACGATGGAGGCTCTCCATAAGAGGGTACCCCTAAGGAACATACTAGAAAAAAGGCACCGGAGAAGAAGATGGTGTGTCAATCCGTATCCGCAAAACTGAGGATCGCGCTCATAAAGCTGATTGAGATCCCAAATGGATTCATCGCGATATGCCGGGAAAATAAGGATGTAGACCGGCTCCTATCCAAAGAAGGAGCCGACGACCAAGACTCTCAACATGGAAGCTAAAACTTCACCAGCAATCTCGGCCAACCGCAGCATCATCTGCAGAGAGGTAAAAAGCTGGGTAGGGGAAAACTCTCCCGCCAAGATCAAGAATTAAAACGAGACTAAAAACACAAGGGCTAAGGTCAGGGATGTGATCAAATTTTGCGACCATACCCATGTCTTCAAGGTGATGTTTCAAACTACTTAAATGGCCCACAAGGCGGCAACGTAGAGACTCCTTATTTTTAACATAAGGATCCCAGGATGTAATATTGAACACGAAAAGTATCATGGCATCTAGATGTGCTTCGTATGCTATAAGCTCGAAGCACACACCACCGCCAACTGCCCAGAAAAAGGACATACATGGTGTAGTGAATGCGCCACTGAGGGTCATAGATATGACTCGTGTAAGAGCACAGAAAAAAAGTGCTTAAATTGCAAGGGGCCCCATCGAACGATGGCCCTTAACTGCCCCCCCAAAAAGGAAATCATTAAGAAAATGGAAGAAGAGGAGAGAAAGAAGAAACCGAACACCTACGCGAGCACAGTGGAGAGAAGGGAAGGGATGGCCTCAGCAAATGACAATCCTTTCACAGATGGTGCTCACAAATGACTTAAGTGCCAAATACTAATTTGCATTACACATGCAAAGGTGGCAAATGCGGTGAAACCTGGATGCTATAACCAGGTTTTAAACGCACTTCTAAAAGCGAACAACCTACCGTCTATCGTAATGCCCCCTAACCCCGAATGCTCCAAAGCATTCAAGGATAGCGTTATTAAAAACAACAACAACCAAGAGAAAGCCACCGGCTAAAGGAAGTAATTGAATCTCCCTCATCGATGAAATCCAAAGAGGAAGACGATGAAGAATACGAGGATAACGAACAATAAAAAGAAGAAAACACATCTTCAGATAATGACGAGGGTCCATGCACTCGCACTAGAGCGACGAAGAGCAAGTCCAAAACTCATAGTCCTACCCCGGAGAGTAAAAGGCCTGGGCACACCAAACCTGCCCCACAGGCCAAAAAGAAAAAGAAAAGCAAGAAGAAACACATAAATACATCTCACAATGGAACAGAACGCACTAAGAATTCTGGAAGTCAACACCAACGGCTGGACAGCGAAACGAACTCTTAACGGAAATTTGTTAGAGAAATTGATGCAGATGTCATCCTGATTTCTGAGCATGGAATTGACACACGTAGCTCCGAACTGAAGTTTTGGAACTACAACGTGTTAATTACAAATTACTCTCAAGAGCGGTGCGACGGTGCCACTATCGCCATCAAAAGAGGGATCAAGTACAAGCCAATAAGAAACCTCTAAGAATCCTATCTTGCTATAGAAGTCGAACTCGATATAAGTAAGCTAATCATCGCCACCAGGTACCAGCTGCCGAGACGAGGATATTTACCATTTTTTTCTCTCTCCGGCCTATTTGGCAGAAGAGCCCCCACCATATTAATGGAGGATCTTAATGACAAATGTCGGGAATCCGGGAACAGGTCCTTCAATGGAAATGGAAGGTGCCTGGAAACTATGCTGGCCTGAAATATGGTCCAGAGGATAGGCCCGGACTTCCCTACTACCTATATTCGAGAAAGAAGTGCCACAAAACGAGACATTTGTCTGGCTAATCGTCGGTTACCATTTAATTACTACATGAAACCAGTTTAGGTACCATGTAGTGATCATATAGAGATCCTACTTACCATCAACAGGAACCCTATACAAGTCCCAGCACCAGTCAGAAAAGACTACAGAAGAGCAGACTGGGCACGGTACACAGGTCTTCTCGAGGCCTACCGTCCATCAAATCTGGACTAGGCAATTCTTGACGAGATAGACGAGGCACTCGACGACCTAAACGACCACCTTATAAATGCAGATAGGGCTTGCATCGGCAAAACCCAGTATAAAACCATCTCAACATAGAGATGAACTGGGTATATGAAAGAAATATATAGAGAATTGAGAGTAATTTAGGAATTTAATATCAGAAATGCATCAGTTGACTCATTACAACGAAGTAAATAGATCAAAGAAGAGCTCAACCAGTTGATCTTTGATCAATAAAAGAGACGATGGGACGATGAGATCGATCGAGATACATCCCCCAAAGATGTTTGGAAGAAAGTCAGAAGTCTCAGAGGATCATCTGGAAAAAAAAAGAAAAAGAAAATCCTAAAAGATGGATCCATTGAAACAGAAGACAGAAACATCGAAGTAATATTCCGGCGTTATTGGGAAAAAATCTTTAGTATACGCGAAGAAGAGAACGAAGATTTTTATATAGAGTTTGAAAATAACATAGTAGACGAGCTTAACAGGGAAATACCAGAACGCATCTTCATCACCAGGTGGACAGACTGCTTGACGGAGACGCCGAGATCACCGAAGAAGAGATACTTGGCGCAGTCCGCTCATTCCGCCAAAAAGCCCCAGGCCAATCGTGGCTTACGACGTTAAACATCGAAAAGGCACCAGCAAACGTCAACGAAGGAATAAGAGGCATATTCAACGCATGTCTGAATACGGGGTACTTTCCAGATGCTTACAAGATGGCAAAGATTATCTTCTTGCCCAAGCATGGAAAGGACCCAACGTTGAGAGAGAGCTACCGTCCAATTTCACTTCTGGAATTTGGCGGGAAACGCTTTGAGAAGATCCTCAACGAGAGACTCGTGTCTCACCTGGAGGAAAACTCCCTCTACAACCCTTGCCAATACGGGTTTAGAAAGAAGCGAAGTACGGAAATGGCAATCAATGTCATTACGGAAAAGCTTGCCCAAGCCAAACGGGAGAGGAGTTACGTGGATATTGTTTGTCGGGATGTATCAAAAGTGTTTGATAAGGTGTGGCAGTGGGTTATGCAGTATAAGATCTTACGGCTGGATCTAAGTGAAAACTTGGAAAGAACTCTCTGCGACTACATCATGAAGAGAGCGGCGTATGTCAGTCTAGGGTGCACGGTCGGACCAAAGTTTCCTCTCACTGCGGGCCTTCCGCGAGGGGGGGTGTCTGTCCACCACCCTTTACTCTATATACACCGCGGATGTCCCAGCCCCTGTGTACCCCTCTTCCCTCAATATTTATTACGGCGATGATTTTAGCTAGATAATAATATCTCCATAGAGGAATGCACCGTGGCAAGCTCGCATGACAGCGATATAAATTGAAAATCTAAACACCTACGAGGCTCAATGGAAAATTAAAACTAACCAAGAAAAATTCAAGGTGGTCCCCATTGGATGCACCAGAAGAGCAGACGTGAGAGTAGGGGATACTTGTTATCCCTACACCAATGAATGCATTGTCCTCGGTATGAAAATCTCCTCTACCGGGTACAAGAAGTACGTCGAAGAAAAGATTTCTCGAGCCTCAGCCGCTGTCAGAACTCTATATAAGTTCAAAAATCTACGTGAAAGCAACAAGAAGAAGATCTACAATGCCCTTGTTAAATCTACGTTGCTTTACCTCACCTCCACCCTCTCTTGTATCTCAAAAACACAAAAGAGGTGACTTCAAGTAGTGCAAAATAAATGCATGTACCTAATCACAGGTACACGTAATCAAGAAAGAAGACGCCAAGAAGGCCTGCACAGAGAGGTGGGGATAAGTCCCATTAACAATGTCATCGAAGAACGGACGCGGAAGACGCAGGATCTGGTTAATCGAGAGCTGAGTGAAGAAATTACTCATATGATTAACCAGAACAGAAGAGCAGAATGTCGCGCCAGCTTTCCAAGCTCCGCTAACCGAGTGGCTGGTGGGGATGAAGTACTGTTCTACGCATGATGACATGTATAATCTAATCTAAGAAAACACCTGAAACAAGAATAAATCTCACACTTATGACTAAAACTCACCGAAGAAGGCAAACGTAAAACCAAGAAAGAAAAAACTACCGAATACGACGAGAACTCAACCGAGTATAAAAAAACAAAAAAAAACTAAAACACACACACATACAAAGAATATAAAACATTAAGCACGCACTTAGAAGTTTAAAAAAACATAAAAAAACAAGCAATGCATGTTACACAACAAAGCTAAACTAAAGTTAGTAAGACAAATGGCCTGAACGCCATAATAATAAAAAATTAACGAAAACAACATAGAATAAACGCTACAAAGAAATAATGAAAGTGATAGGCCTGATAACCAGGCTCTAGCATCTCTTTGCACCCTATCACGCTTCCTTCTCTTTTTATCACTTGTCTATTTTCTCTATTTATCCACACACCCTATCATACTTTCCTACACGCACCCACACACTTAATTGGAATTGGGATCCTACTACTCACAGCAATCTACGCACTGCTGAGTTACGACATCTATTTGTCTTGAATAACTTTGTGAAACAATAAGCATTTTTATACATACGACTTCCTATCCATAAAAATGAGGCAGAAGAGAGAAAAAATATATGCAGGAATCGGACAGATTGGAGAGATTTCCTGTTTCCGATTCGCGGGGCATCCCCACAACGCGGTGATTTCCTAAATTTTTGGCTTCTAACTATGACTGTACTTCTGCATAGCACAGTATAACACTACCACCAGTAAGGTCCAAGAAACAGTCGGGAGTAGGGTATAGTGAACTCCAGAAGGAGACCCCGTTAGGGAGCCAGAGAAGAAACCCGGTTAATGGTGACGAGCCCAAACCCGATTGACGGATTGCTTATAGGGCTAAGCCATCTAGGTAGTCCATCTAGGTGAGGGTGGTCGGGGAGTGTGCGCCTCAAGGAAGTTAGGATATTTAGAAATAGGTTTATATAGGGGGCTTCTCCCACTAGTGCATTGGGAATAATATTTCTCCAGGTTTTACTTTTCAGAAGGACGTCCCACCCAGAATGAACTATGAGTTAAGATAATGGACCCGCCGGATTTTACCAAGAGACTGCACCTTCGAGTTATACTGAAAGGAAATAAAAGGAAACCACAAGAATTCGCCCAAAGCTGGTTCAAGGATTTACAAATTGCACTTATTATTTTTTTAAGACGCCCAATGGATTTGTAGTAATTTGTGCTGATAACAATGACAGTCAACTACTACTTGCATCTGCGGGAACGATCGCCCTCCGTAAAATAGTCCTAGAAGCAAAAGTACTTCCACAGTTAATCGCGAATCGAAGTATGGTCTGCAGAAAACTCGAGGCTTGGATTGGAGAACCTAAGGAATTAAGGGAAGGGCTACAAGAGCAACAAACATGGTTGAAGATTCACGACATAATTAAATTCAGAGAGCACACACATGTTTTTAAAATCGTGTTCGAGTCTACAGAGATTGCCACAAAAGCATTACAATAGGGACTTCTCGCATACAGTATGAGAATCCCCGCCAGCAATATTTAACAGGATCAGTACCACAATATTCATATTTGATTCAGTTGTTATAAGATGGAAGATCACATAACTGCCAAGTGCCCCCAAAGGAAGAGATATGCTCGGAGTGCAGTGGTCCCCATTCATGGAGGAACTGCTTAAATAATAATAAAAAATGTGTACATTGTGGAGGAAGCCATAGAGCAATGGCTATATCATGCCTGAAGAGAAAGGAAATTATAAGGAGAAAAAAAACTGAAATCAACCAACGAAAAGATGCTTAACGAAATTCCACACATACATCAGTGACAGTTATGCCTTATGGTCAAACCACTCAAATTACAATTGATGAGAACCATGGACGTAAATGTACTGACGTGTATTCTCTACTTACATGTCATGAATATCGCACAGCCGGAAACATATGCCACAACGTTGAACTCCATGTTCAATGAAAACGGGAGGGAACCAAGGAAATTTCTTAAGGACATTCTCTCATCGGCCATATTCAACATTAAGATCTCTGAGGATACGAAAAAGACAGTCATTGAAAAAGCGAATCAGAACAAGAAGAAGACACAGAGAGCGAAGAAACAAAATCAGAGAGCAGCAACGGCGAGGACAATTAAAAAAACACAAAAGAAAGTACGCATAAAATAAAAAAGCGAAAAAGGAAATCCACAGATGCAGGACATTGTAACAGCAACATAAATAGAAAATCTAAAGAAGCATGAACGCAAATGGAAAATTAAAACGAATAAAGATAAATTTAAAATTCTACCTATGTATCGCCAAAAACTATCCAACGTTTACGTAGATGGAGAGCGATACAGTTATAACGGTGAAGGCAAGATTTTAGGCATAACTATTACCAAAAATTGTTACAAGGAACACGTGAACGAAAGAATAAACAAAGCATAAGGCATGATAACTTTACTCTACAGATTATGAAATCTAAACGTGAAAAATAAGAAAATAATCTACCAGGCCATGATACAGCCTACCTTGATACTCGTATATCCAACAATTGCCATGTCTACGGTTTCAAGAAGCAATCTAATAAGAATGCAACGTATACAGAATAAGGCAGTAAATATCATTACGAACACGCGATCATTAGAGAGGAAAAACAAAGAGACTTACACAACGAAGCGAAAATAAAAGAATTAAATAAAATAATTGAAAACAAAGCAGAAAAAATCATAGAAAAAACAAAAGAAGAAATAGGAGAGGAATTAAATAATTAAATAGCACGAAAAGTAGAATGTAGACGACATATGCTGTTTGCTAGCATTAAAAACAAAGCGGACTAAAGGGAAGAGGCGGAGATTTACGTGTAAACCAAATAAGGAAACCCGATTGTGACAAAAATTTAACGAATAATGCTAAAACTCAACGGATTGGACTTAATACCCATAAGGAATGATAAAACTAATCAAAAAGTGAAAATGAACGAAAAGGGAAAACAACATAATTGAATAAGAGAAAAATAAACAAATAAATAACCAAGGAACATGAACCCACACAACAAATAGAGATACGAGAATTATGCTACAAAATATCATATAAACTAGAGTTATTAACATAGCAGGAAAACAAATAATGCTAACAACGGGTTTGAACTCCTATCTCATACACATATAACATTATAACAAAACAAAACACAGAAATAAACAAACAGACACACTTTTCCTCTAAGTAATTCCGATTTCAACTCTAAAATGAGTTTATAGTACAGAGATTAGAGTGACATCCACGGAACTTGCACCTCTCTGCAAACCTCCAACTTCCTTCCACTTCAATCATCTTACTCCTTTACCGTTATCCAAAGATGGTGCATACAGTAACAGCAGGGACAGGTGCAGAAAATAGTAATAATTAAAAGCTATTAAAACATAAAAATACAGTGGCCTGGGTCAGTTGAGCAGGACCACAGACCAACTTGGTCAACTTTCAAGCCTTTTACTTTATTTTAGTCTATCCTATCCTTACTTCTTTCTTATCCCCCTCCCTCTCTTCACCTCTACGGAGCTCTTTTCCCTCTGTACCTTGGGGCGCCGAGGGCGGAGGACGCGAAGGGAAACGGGGACTCGTCCCGCCTACCGCGACTGAGTCCCTCCTCTGGGAGGGACTCGTCAGTGTGTGGGGGATGGGCACGTAGATCTAAAACTTTTTCTCCCACTTTCCCTTTCATTTTATTTCTGACTATTTATCGCTCCGATCTAGTTTTCTGGCAAAGGAGGAAAAGGAAAATGATAGTTTAAAAACGTACTTCTTTTAACGGCGGTAAACTCCCAACATCTCGGCTTCTCCGAGTTGATCGCCGTTAAAACAGGCACGTTTTCAAACTTTCATTTTCCTTTCCCTCCTTTGCCAGAAAACTAGATCGGAGCGATAAATAGTCAAACTGAATTCTGAATTATCTAAGTAGGTAGGTGTGGGTAGGGGACAAAGAAAGGGTGTGAGGAAGAGTTTACTCCAGTAAAATATCTTTTAGGTGTTTCAAACCTGAACGCCACAAAACAAAAGGATGCAAGAAGCAAGAATTGATCTGCTCTAGATGCAGTGGAAAAGGGCATGGCTTGCGGGAATGCCCGGCAACCGAAGAAAACTGCCCTTCGCAGGCCAATGGTGGTGTCTTACCCAAAGAAAAAAGAAATCCTAAACAGAAAGGCAGAGAAGAAGAAAGCAGAGGGAATCAGGAGGGCCAATACCTTCTACGCGCAAGTAGCAAAAGCCGCCCTTGTAAGAACCATCGATAGTGCTGCACAAAAATACATAATTTAAAGTCGGCAAAAATCCTCACCTGCATTATGTACGCTCATGTGAGGAATCTTACCAACCCTGGCTGTTTTGCTACTGAGCTTAAGACCATGCTCAAGAAGAATGGTCTATAGAAAATGTGGTTCCGGGACAACCGTCCATCAAAGGACGTCCTGCAACTGCAATACCAGACCGAGTAAGAAGCTCCAGCGACGCCCTTTATAGCAGATGAAGAAAAGAACGCTTCCCAGGAAACCTCGCAAACACCACTAAAGTCCAAAACAGGGATCCCAGAATAGAAGCCAAAAGAAACCGAGAGGTAAAGGAGAAAAAGCTGCCAGGAGGATCAAGCAAGCTGAGGGCAACCTCTAACGCTATGCATTCTCAACGGAAGAAGATGAACGCGCCCAACACCCAAATGGAAATAGGAGGTCGAGAAGTAAAAGCAAGGGTAAAGCTCCATATCACACCACCAACTACGATACAAAAGAAATCTTTTTGCAGTTCTACAGAACAAATCTAACCCCATTCCCAGAAGACCCCAAAATAGGATAGATTGTCGAAGGAATAAAATTGACATATGATGTATCGTTACAAGAAGCAATGGTAGACGAAGCGCTCCTGAAGCAAATATAAAACTGAATGGGAACTCCTGCCTCACCATAAATCAAGCAGAGTACACAAAATCAAGAGCGGAAAAATGAAAAGCGACAAAAATTAAATGAGGAAACTACGCAGTCACATAACTAGAAGTACACCAAACAAATTAACATGGAAAACACGAACAACACATTAAAATTACTTACGCTAATCGTAAACGGATTAGGAGGGAAACACATTCCTCCGTACGGAATTATATTTCGTACAGTGGATCCTGACCTGATCCTCATCTCCGAACACGGTATAAACAGAGACAAACGTATTAAAAATACCAAACTACACTGTGATCTCCGAAAACCAGACAAAGGAGCGATTCGACGACGCAGCCATCGCGATCCGAAAAAACATTACATACAAGATACTACCAGAGTTAGACAAATCATTCTTCGCTGTCGAAATCTCAACCCTCGTGGAAAGCCTAACCGTGGCAGCTACCTATCAGCTGCCCCTTCTAGATTACCTACCGATTCCCAATTACTACAACATCTTCAGGCGCGGGAAAATGGCATTGCTGCCATGATATCTAAACGCCAGATGCAGAGCGTCTGGCTACGGTCGCACCGATCGAAGGCGAAGGAATCCTAGAGCTACTTTTCGAAAGGACAGACTCCAGAGATTTGGTCCGGAATCCCGAACTTCCTAACACATTGTTCGGCAAATAAACCGGAGATAATGCTGGAGAGTAGAAACATTCCCTTTAGCATCGCCAATGAGCCTAGACTCGTGGCACCGCGCGACCACATCGCTATAATCACCTTAATCTTGTTTGCTCCATTAATCAAGCGCCTCCCACTTTGGAAAACTTATGCGAGAGCAAACTGGGAGCTATATAGAGAGAGATACTCAGCGAATACCAAACAGCTGACCTGAGAGAAGCTAATCTCGAAGAGATAGATGGGGAGATAAACACAATCATTATTCTTCTCATTCAAGCAGACGAGAGATGCGTCCCCAGGATCTCATATAAAATGCTCCCGCAACCTAGGTGGACGAACGAGATGAGGGAAATCGCCCGGGAACATAGAGAAATCTATGAGGAAATCGGCAGAATAAGCCCAAATCGGTAAAAGATAGACATAATGAGTCAACTAAGCGAGGAGCCTAAACACATAATCATAGAGAGGCAGAAAGAAATCTGGAATGACATCATTAAAAGGCTGGACAGAGAAATCAATCCTGTAAGTTTTTGGAACAGCATCCGAAAAATTAGAGAGGTGCCCCCAAAACCAGAAAAAAATTAAAGATGGAGACGGCTTCATTGAAGATCCAGAGTCTCTCAAAACTTTAAAGACCAACTGCTCAATGACCTTAGCACAGTGATACAGAGAACCCACCCCCACTCGTAAGTATCTCAGGAAAGAGAGATGGTTAACCACGGGTGGCCAATTACCTTGAAGAGACAATGAACACCACAAGGTCCTTCAAATAGAGTGAAACAGGCTAGTCTGGGATCATGAAAAATAACCTCATGAATGTCACGAGGCAAATTATTCAGGGTCTGGTAAATACAATGAATGCCACTCTGAATACAGTCTACTTTCCGGAAGGGTACAAGATGACAAAAGTCATCTTCATCCCGAAAGGAAATAAGCCCCCTGACCAGCTGGCTAGCTATTGCCCGATCTCTCTTCTGGAGATGCATGGAAATATCTTCGAAAAGATTATAGCTAATAGGCTACAAGATCAAGTAAGCGAGTTAGGAGTGCATAACCCCCAACAACAAGGGTTTCGTTCAATAAGGGCCACCGCAACAGCCCTGGCGCTCCTAACAGAGAACGTAGTTTATTGCCAAGCGAATGGGTGCTATGTAGACATGTGATCAGGGTCGTGCAAAATGACTTCGATAAAGTCTGGCTGGAAGAACTTTAATACAAGTTCCTAAACGTCCAGCTACAACCGATCCAGGAAAAGATCCCTTGTGACTTTGCTATGGACAAAAGGGTATGTCTCATGATTAGAGGATACAAAGGACCTGAGTTCAAACTCAAGGCAGGTGTTAGACAGGAAACCTCCCTGAGCCCATTGCTCTACTTAGTCTTCACCATCAAACTCCCAACTCTGGTGCACAGGGACATGACGTATCTGTAATTTGCAGATGACATTACTTAGATCGTCCCGTGCCCGGAAAGAAAAGCAAAGACACAGTCAACGCGCTAATAGCAGAAATCAACAACATCAACTGATATGAGAGACGACGGAAAATTAGAACAAACAGGGACAAGTTAAAAATCGTCCTACTGACCCGCAGGTCGAAGTAGCCAATCATTAGTGAAGGGGGGGGGGAGATATGGCTACTCCGCCGAAGGAACTGTCCTGGGCCTATAGATCTCCGACCAAGAAAACTCGAGACACTACACGGAGAGGCAAAACCTGGCAAAGAGAGCAATCTCCAAGCTATTCAGGTTTAGAGATCTTAGCTCGGCCAACATTAATAAAATATACCTGATGTACGTCCAGGCTCAGCTTATCTAACCCGCAGGAGTGAATCAAGCGGTTAGCAAGAGCTCAAGGAGAAAACTTATCCAGCTCTCCACATCCCTAATAATCAACAAAGCCAGAAGCGTGACTACCATCGACAAAGGGATCTTTATAGGCGGAAGAGACTAGACCTTATCAATATCCTCACCCAAAACCTGAGTTTGAAAGGTCTGGTCCACCCTGACCAATATTGTCATTATGAAAATACAAGGACGGGTGGCAGACTAAGCATACCTGCAAGGCTACGGGAGAAAGTCTCCCGTCGGAGCCACTTTCCTAGCACTAAGCTATGCTTACTCGAGAACATAGCCCCATTAGACAAATAACAAAAACACTGAACACTAAAATCAATCACAGTATCAACCGAAACAAACAAGGAAAAAATAAGCAACAGGACAATAAAGCCACGACCAACACGAGGTAAATTCCTGAGCCAAAAACTAATAAAAGCTTAAAAGCTAAAAAAATTGGCCAAAAATAAGTACATCGAAATTTAAACCCAAACATTAAGAAGGACACTCTAAGAGCACACAAAGAAACATAAACATGGAGAAAACACAACTCATCAAAGACAAACACAAAAAAGAGAATAAAAATAACGTAAAATAATGCCCTCACTACTAAATCAAAATATCAATCCCTCTTTTAATTTTCATCCACTATTTTCTACCACTATACAACCATCTTCAAAATTGAGACGTCTAGGAATAAAGAATGTCATTCGCTGATGTTTTTTCTCGCCTCGAAGACCCCGTTAAAAAACTTGTAAGAAATATTAAGAAAATACAAGTTAAAATTAATAACGCTGCCCCAGCTGTGGACTTCGATAAATGTATATATAAATTTATATATATATAAATATATATATATATATATATATATATATATATATATATATATATATATATATATATATATATATATATATATATATATATATATTTATATATATATATATATATATATATTTATATATATATTTATATATATATTTTATATATATATATATATATATATATATATATATATATATATATATATATATATATATATATATATATATATATATATATATACAAAGAAAGAGCAAATACAAGTTCTGCTGGTGATAACAACCACCACAGGGCTTTCGCCATATTTATTTTCTGCCATCCAAAACAATTTTGAAGATAGAAAGAAGGATGCAGAAACCTTGTATTGCAGACTATATAAAAATATAGTACAATAGAAAGAAATTTGACGCAAATGAGCAATGAGACAAAAAACAGGAGTTTTTTTAGAGGTAAATAAAGGGATATTAGAAGGAGACTAAATTCAAAGAGAGTAGAGGTCGGCACAATGAAGGCAATCCTTTACCGAGAAGACAGAAATAACGCCAGGGGAAAAAAGTTTGAAATTCCTGGTCGGGACTCGAACGCGGGTCTGCTGATTGCCGGTCAGAAGCTCTACCGTTAAGCTACCAGGCATAGTGACTCTACTTCGCCCAAAGCGTTATCCCATCAAATCCAGTAGCTCAGTAAGCTAGGGAACCTCCAAGGAATTTTCATACCACATCTACTTACCAGCTAACAATATAAAGGCTCATACAAAGAAAGAGCAAATACAAGTTCTGCGGGTGATAACAACCACCACAGGGCCTTCGCCATATTTATTTTCTTTCTGTCAAAACAATTTTGAAAGCAGAAAGAAGAATGCGGATACCTTGTATTGGAGACTATATAGCAATATAGTACAAGATAAAGAGAAATTTTGATGCGAATGAGCAATGAGACAAGGAATAGGAATTTTTTATAGTTAAGAGAGAGGGACATTAGAAAAACACTTGGATTGACTTCATTGTGCCGCCCTCTACTCTCTTTGATTCTAGTGTTCTTCTAGATACGACAAATCATGAATGGAATTCACTGTATGTCCAAACGCCTCCATCAAGAGTCGCATTCCCACTCCAAGTGGTGGTGGGAGTGGCGGGTTTGCTATGAAGATATCGTTTAGCCCGTTGCTTATAACGGCTTCAGCAGTCGGCGAGGTAGGGTTTCTTTTGGCACGTGCGTAATGGCGCAGAGTGATTTCCGCCATCCGCAGGTCCATTCCGTATTCCAGTTTGAGGCAGATAATGGAGCGATATAGGAGAAATAGGGTTGGTCTGTCGGCTTCCCAATCGTGTCTAGATACTGTTCTCAGAATTTTGGTAGCTTATCTAGCTACCATATATTTCAGCAAACATCATTTCTAGAAAGTTGTGCATTTAAACTTCTATTCGGTCCTTGTAGTTATAGAAGTCAGGCTCACGACTGCAGCCCCTAAAACGGCAGAAGTAGAGGTCCATTAACATATGTTTTTGATGGCAAGCTGTAGGTGCCGGTTTATTGTTGCCATTTTTTATCCTTAGAGGGCGATAGACTAGTCATCTCCCTATAGGGTAGTTGTGACTCTTTGAGTAAGGTTATCAATCGTATTATATATATGCCTATGGCAAACAGTGGAACATTAAGTAGGCTGCCCTGCGGGACACCTTCTTCCTTAGGGAAAGTCATTAAAAATGACGTTTCCAACTTGGACTGAGAAAGAGCGCTTTTTTAAAAAGTTAATGTAGGAAAAATGATAAGTCCTCCGCTATACCCATTTTGTAAAGAGTTCTTAATATCCCGTATCTCCAATATCCCGTATTTCTTTTGTGTTTATGTGCAGTTTAAACTCTTCTGACGCTCTCACTGGCCTTAATATGTTCGTGAAACTATCGTCTAGGATATTGGCCACTTTTTTTTATTTAGTACCATTTGTTCTTCGTGGAGCACGGCTGGGGTTGGGTGTCTAAATATTCCTCTCCGTAGTTTTTAATCTTATTCCACGTTTTGCTTATTGGTGTTCTTGGTTAATTGATGACACATATTTTCTCCAGGATTCTCGGCGGCTTTCCTTCATGATGCGTCTATAATTTTGCACCTTTTTAGTTGTAGTCTATCCCTGTCTGGTCGTTGGGCCATCGACTGTAGGTCCTGAAGGCTTGTCTTCTGATTTTAATGAAAACAGAGCACTCCATGTTCCATCAGTGCACTGTTTGATGATAGAAATTTCCATATGCTACTGGTATAGCTTTTTGTCCTGCTTAGTGCAGGACGGTAGTACAGAATTGGGCTATGTCATTTATGTTGTCGAAGTCACTGAGCTCAATGTCATTGAACTCGTTGAATTCTTTAAACATTAACCAATAGGCCCTGTCTAGTCTCCAGCGAGGTGTACTCTGGGTAGATTTTTCCTATTTGGACTAGAGGATGATAGGGAAATGGGCGCTCCCTCGTATGTCATATAGGATGTGCCATTTGAAATCCATTGCGATGGATGGGGTGTAGAGAGCAAGGTCTAGCACGAAAAAGGTGTTCGTTGTAGAGTTATACCCGGTGCGTTTCTGGGTTCAACGCCACTAGGTCTAGTTTGTTATTACAAAGGGAATCTCCAAAGTCGGTGTAGTGAGAGTTGAAGACGCCTATTGGTATAAGTGGTTGAGGAGTTGTGCAATCATTTGAAGGATATGTGCAAATTGAGGTTTTTCAGATGGTGGGAGATAGATGTTTCCGATTGAGTATTTTCATCGTTGGTGAAACATTATTGCTGCTGCTTGGATTTATGTACTTAAATTTATGGTGGCTGATTGTAGATCTTTTATAATTTAGATGGCACATCCACCTGAGTTGCTGCCGGCTAATCTTGCTTGGGAGGCTACGTGGGTGTAGCCTGGTAAGGGCAATAGTGGGTGTGCTATATCATTGTTTCTTGTAAGTAGGTTTAAAGCAGCTACTAGTGAGCGCAATTCTTCCCAGTTAGATCTATTTCAACGGATATTCCATTGTATTATTTTCATGTTGTGCTTATTTGGCGTTTCGAAGTGATGGTGATTTGATTATAGTCAGTAAACTTTATTGTCTCGGGTTTTTCAGTTGGGTTGGTTTTATCCCTATTTTCTTATTTGAGGATACTCAGATGTGCGATTTTGTTTGCTTTCGTTGTAGTCTAGGTATTTACGGCTGCTGTCCAGCTGAACAAACCTAAAGGTATTCTGATGGTTCGTTTCTCCCATGTGATTAGTGCAGGTGGGTTTTATTTGATTGTTGATGTTCATTAGGTTGGGGTAAGGGTTTTTGGCTGGTGGATTGAGTTATTTTGGGGGGGTCAACATCAGTAGTAGAAGGGGTGATAGCTGCTGGGACTTCTTATGATGGCGCATGGCTGAGACTCATTCATTTTATGCCTAGGGGTTGAAGGTGCAGATGATATGCACACTTCCATTATTGGGCCCACCTCTGGGGTGGGGTTGGCCTCCTGTAACGGGGTTTGTGGTGCTTGGACCTATTGCGGAGTTCGTTGTACACTAAGTCTTGCCCCATGGAATGGCGTTTTAGTACATTCTGGCATTTTCAAGAATGGAAGCATAGGACATTCCTCTGTTTCTGACACTAGTTTTACACTTTTCACGTGCTTTTTAAAAATCATTTTTTTCGTTTTCAGGTATTTTCATGAGTTCCTGTTGAAATTTGTATACGCTAAACTTTCGGCTTGATGCTGGGTGTGGTTCGCCACAATTTGCGCATCTTGGGGTGTACATTGTGTTGTCCTCAGGATGGGAACCGTTTGCGGAGATTACGCACGTGGGGAAAAAGTCTTGTTTTTTGGGCGGCAAGTTAGGATTAAATGTCAAAAGGTATGGCAGTGGAAGCAGCAGCTTGGTTTGAGGTAAATTCCTTTACCGGGAATTTTCTCCATCCCAAGTAGATGTATTTCGGCAGGGTGTTGAGGTCAAATGTGATAAAATATGTATTTTTGGTGTTCTAGCGCCATTTACCTTTCAATGCACTCTTTGGACAGATTGTTGTAGAATGACCCAGACATATACGTCACTTCTACCCAATAATGTGGACGCTCAAGGTCAAACGGGTGATTTGACTCAAATCTGGTCACGACAGAGATGGGGGATAGAAGTGTGTGGATGGAGTAGGGGATCGAGTGAAAAAGATTTAAATTCAAAAGAGTGAGTGCAGTTGGCCGATAATAATTAATGAAGGCTCCGGTTATGTGGCTTATGAAAAAGTAGAAACAAAAATAAACTTTAATATATACACAGTTATAAACAATAAGTAGACTAAATGAAATAATGGCAATAGATACTCTATGTATACAAGACCCGAACGTATAA